>CM047808.1:5144599-5656802 GCA_026214975.1 Gentiana macrophylla | reverse complement strand
ACAGTATATATATAACATATCATACATAACAAGTAAATTCTACAATCTCTACCACATAAGGTTGCATTAAAATACACTCCCCGCCTAGTCTCATTAGCACCATCACGAGCAATTATCTATGTTACATTGTAATTCAAGGACACAATGCCCGAATGATGGGTATCTTTGGGACATATTCAAAGACCTCATATAGCACGGATGGTTCCGTGTGGAACATGACCAAAACCCGAATATTGTCCGTTACATATGAGAAATGATTCCATCTTTGCGAATCATAAATGTGTCTCACCAAAATTACAACGTTTTAGCTTTTAGACTCATCACATATGTTTATTACGTAGTTAATCTAATCACCTAAGTTCATTTCATTTAAAAGACTTCCTAAGGACATCTAGTCCTAGACAATTTATATTAACTACCTAGCACGTTGTAAAAGACATCAATGACTACTAAACCAATGACCCTGCAAGGTCTAAACAACCGCCTTCTGGGCTACCACCTTCTCCCCGCAGAGGGTCTCAGTTGCGGCGATTGATGCTAAGGCACCTGAATTCGATGTTAGACATTGCCAATTAACATTTAATGTCATCAAACACACGCATACCAAACCATAACATCTTGTACATAAGTAATGTCCAAACAATGTGAACATTATCATGTTGAAGAATATTTGAAAACATAACCACCACCTTTGTATCACTACAACAAATTTGCCAATTTACGGCGTGCAAGGCACGCCATAGATGGTAAATTACGGCGCACAAATGCAAGCCATTGATGGACACCCCGTAAATCTATTTTGAATATTACAACACATTTTTGTAAGCCATAGATGATCCAAAATGCACGCCGTAAATGTAGTTCGAGCCCAATAGAAAAAATTGTTCGAGGCATGCAAGAGCACGCCGTTAACTCAAACCAGAGCACGCCATAAATGACCTATCTACGTCAAATTACAACGTACAAAGAATACCGTAAAATCACTAAAATCATCTACCACGGCATGCACATGCATGCTGTAATGACCAATTGGATGCCAACCATAAATTAACAGTAATGCAGGCCATAATTGCTTCATACATACACATAAACTATGAAAATGAACATTGTACTTTGTACACTATATAACTTTTTCCTTTTAAACAAAACATATTTTATTACAATTCACCATGTTCCGATACAAGTACATGTACATAACACAATAGCAAAAAAGAATGTCAGCCCACCAAGTAATCTATAATCTAGAAGCATTAAGTTAAGTGGACTTAATTCAAGATAAATTTACGACGTACATATTAAAGCATGCCATAAAATGTCAATATTTATGGCGTTCTTAAAAGCACGCCGTAAATGCATGCCGTAAATGTACACTTTTCTTGTAGTGTATTTTATTATTATCATTATTAGGATCATCATCGTCCATAAATAAGCAAATAACGGAGTCTCTTTTGGTTCCCTCGATACCGTCGGCAATACAGTAGGAATAGATTAGTTCTTTTTTTTTATTTATTATTCTTTCTTTCCATTTCTTTTCTCTACCTGTTGCGTTCGTCTATTATATTTTCTTTTTTAGATTAATTAATTTTTATGGAAAATTAGAGATAATGTACATCCCGAAATATTTTTAAATAACAAGGGACAATTACATATATTTTATAGGGAGAAATGACAATTGCATAATTTTATAGCGAGAAGACAAACAGTGAATCCAGAAAATCGGTGAATCTTCCAGGTGAATCCCGAAATCGGTGAATTTCGGCCGGTGAATCCTAAAATTAGTGAATTTCAACGATGAATTTTGAAAATTAGTGAATTTCGACAATGAATTTCATCGATGAATTTAAACAGTGAATTTTAACACAGTGAATTTTGTGATGAATAAATAGTTTTGTCGCTTTCACAAAAGTTTGAAAATGTCATCTTCTACTCAATTGATGAAATATTTACATGCCCTTCCCTCATTCACCTAATTTTTTCTCTTATTTCCCTGCAGCACAAACCTGTGAATTCCCTTCTACTTTTTTTTTTTATAATTCATTTCTTCTTCTACGGCATATATGCATACAACAACACATACATACAGCAGCAATATAGCAATAGAATTCAGTCCTATTCTTTTCGTCGGTGGTGATTTTACCGCCAATATAAAATAAAAACAACATCAATAATTAATAATTAAACACCTAATTAAATATGATTGAACACACAAAAATCTGATTAAAGAACACCCATTACCTTAACAATCCAAAATCGATTTCGAAAGTGAAAACGAAAGCAAAAGACTTGATTCTTCGATTCCAACCACTTCTACGAACAACCTACGATAATTAAGCATTCTACTATTATTAGGCAATTCTCTAATTCATCAAAACTCAGGTTTTCTCCCAAAACAAAAGAATTAAAGGTTTATGGCTAAAAGGGAAGAATTACCGATTAGAAAACGATTAGTATGGAAACGACCGTCTTCTCGCGATGATCAATTTCTTCTACTATCGTCTGCACCAAAAATCGACCGATCAAACATACAATTGAAGATTTGCGTTCTTGCTCTTCTCCCTGATGCTGCCGTCGACTTCCTCCTCAATTTCAGAAAACATGACGTATTGTGATTAAGAGATTAATTAGGTATATTTCCTTTAAATACCCAATTAATTAACCATAAATTAAAATAAATTTTATTTTTTTTTTGTTAATTATTCTTTGGGGATAAAACTATAAATAGGAAAATAATAAAAATTTCCATTTTACACTTTTACCCTTCATGGATTTTTGAGATATTACAAAAGCAACATGTTTTCTCGTTGCTGATAGTCTAGATTGTCATCTATTTCTTTTCCTTCTCTTTGGAACAATTACTATTTAATCGGGCATAATACGCACTAGCCATGTCGAATTTATGTGATGGTGCGGCTAGCCACTCCATTCACACTTGCATATAGCATTTGTTTTTAATATTTTAATTTCCCAAATTTGACGACAATTTTAAACTAAAGTTCTCCTAAAGCAAAGGACCACAGAGAATATATAAATATATATATGTAGCACGTTATACTGTTCTTAAAATAAAAAAAATACTCCTCCGGTTTTTTTATACGTCACATTTCAGAATTTGCTCTATTTTTATTTATCAGTTATTTTACATTTCTAATACATCATTTATTATTTTTCACCTCTTTTATCAATAAAATATTTATATCTTGATAAAAATACGTTTTCAATCTAAAAACTCGCTACTAACAAAAAAGTATTTACATCTCCAATAAAAATATTTATTTTCAATACTATATTTTAGGCGCATTAATTAATTTTTAATCTACGTGATTTTTTATCTACGACATAAAAAACGTAGGGAATATAATATACGGTGCATTGTAAACCACGAGCCCTACAATTAATTAATTAATCAATTAAAAAGGCCTGCTAAAAATTAGCACCAATTTCCTCAAAATCTTCTCCATTATTTAAAAAGCATGATAATATCCACCTCGAGATGTCACAAAATCCTCAAGGTTGAATTCTCAAGTACCACTCTCCATCATTTGAATAATCAATGTAGAATGACAATTAGGCTTAAAGCATAAAGTTATATACTACGTCATATTTGGACCCATACAATAATATGCACTCACACTCCATCTATTTTCATTAGTAATATATATATATATATATATATATATATATATATATATATATATATATATATATATATATATATATATATATATATATTCGAGACATTAAGAAAATCAAATCTTGGTTCTCACTATAAAATGTATGCAATTATATTTACCAGTAGACCATATCCGATTCACACACTCCACCTATTTCATACATATCATATATGTTGTCTATGATATTTATGTAACATCTCACATTCGATGATCATATAAATAATGAGATGTACGTATGTGATTATAAATGATACTTGCACAATTTCAGAAGCATAATTTTTACACAATCATCATCTGTAGTTGTTGATCATTGGTCAACAACTATGAATGATACTGGCATAAAATTGTGTATGTTTATATATATATATATATATATATATATATATATATCATTTTTAATGTGATATGGAAAACCAAATAGAGACACAAAACCCTAGATGGGGCGATTTAATATTAATAAGAAACAAAGAACCCTCTCAAAACAACATAAAACCGGGAATAATTAAATGGATTTAGCAACACCATGTCTAAAGTCTCCTAATACTTAATTAAATGGATTTAGCAAGAAATCCCATTGCAAAACACCTCTTAATTATGTATAATAATCTAGACTAGATGACTTGTTGAAGATGATCCATATCCATTCATCAATCCTTGCCAGGATGATGATGATGATCCAACCCCATTGAAATAGTTGCCTTGATCATGCCACTCCATAGACAATAATTTTGCATTTGGCTTCACATCCAAAACATTACTTTGATCAAGATCTTCTTGTGAATATTGATGATCATAGGGTAACATAAGCCTTTGACAATTAATGTCCATAATTGCTCCATGATTGGTATTATTATTACCATGATCAAGTGATGATGACATGGCATATGGGGCACAAAAGTTATGGAAATTAGGTGCCATTAAAGATGGACTATAATTAGTCATTTCATTAATCATTCCCAAGTGATCACCATTTGAATTCCCCATTAAAGAAGCACCATACTTATTGTTGTTGTTGCCCATCATTATCTCAATTTGACTAGGGTTTTCAAGCATCGGATTATTGAGGTTATTATTACCAAACCCTCCATAATGGTTCCCTAATAAGTTAGCGATGTGGGAGAATTGTACCTCTGGAAAGACAAATTTGCGATCTGCAGACATCTTGAACAGTTATTGTTATTTGATGATCATCGATCCCGACCACGATGATCCGAGAACATTAATGCTATGGTCATTATGATTAGACGACTTCTTTGAAGATGATGAAACTTTTTTGTTCTTCTTGCAACCACCACCCACTGGGACATTCCTTAGGTACCCCCTTTAGTCCAATACCCTCTACATGTCTTACAAAAGTACCTAGGTTGGGACAAACTATAGTTGTTGTAGTAACAAAACTTAGTGTGTGTTGAGTCACACCTAGGACATTTTAGAGGTTGGTCATGTGGGGCCTTAACCTTCTAGATTGTTCCATCAAATTTGGTTGTGGCCTTGTGCATGTGAGTATGTCCCCAGATGGTGATGAAGAATCCATCCCTGTATCTTCGAGAATTGTGCCCTATAAAATTCAGTGGAATTTTGTCAGAAAAATAACTTGGATCATTCATATCGTAATTATTTTGTTTTTTGTCAGAATATCTTTACTTTTTACTCAAGAAAATGATACACATAATACACGTTATGTAATAGCTTTGCATTGCATCACGTTATATTATACACGTATCAATCAATATATGTTTTTCAAATATACATTAATTATATATCACAACATTTTAATTAAGTATATCAAACACATAATCAATTAATTAGTTATATTATGCAATGTTTCAACAATATACAAGTGACATAATATTTTTACCCTTTAAATTCCTGTTTATTAGATATATATCAATTATGAATAATGTTATGCTACTGTCACAATGGTCGCAAAGTATAACATAACAAGTGACATAATAAGCTTTTGAATCTTTGGTTACGGTCTCCTCGTATAAATTGATGAATTTTATATCATGAATAATAACGGTATAAACGTGTACTGCGTTACTCAATTGTGACACAACATGTTACGGTAATAGCTTTTACTATTTCTAACATTAAAAAAAACAGATATACGATTCGAAAAAAAAGACAGATATATATATATATATATATATATATACCATTGGCTTTTGTCACATGTCTTATACATTAATTAGGAAGTCAAATTTTACGTCGTAAGTGTATATATATCAAAAATAATGTGCTGAAATGTACATATACCATTAACTATATATAGAAACGAGTGTTAAGAAAATGACAAAATGTAGGGTAGCTGAAATTTGTCTGTGCTAGGCATAACTCTATTTAGCATTTTTTTTTTTTTTTTTTTTTTTTTTTTTTTTTTTTTTTTGTGTGTGTGTGTTTCCATTTGGTCGTTTAATTAACATTCTTCAAAGTTTAATACTACTTTATTACCGAGGCACCGTTAATAGCATCAGACGATCTACCAGGCACCACATTTTAGAAAAAATTCGATTTTACACTTCCTAAATATATATCACTAGTAAAAATAAATAAAAAAATTAAAATTGACGGTGGTATAGTTAACTGTGTTCTTGTAAAAAAAAAATTCGATTTTACACTTCCTAAATATATAAAATTGACGGTGGTATAGTTAACTGTGTTCTTGTATATTATCACTTCCTAAATAATTATCACTAGTTAAAAAAATAACTAAATGTTTTTTGAAATCCGAAATGTATACATCTAATAACTGTAATTTAATTTTATAAATGACACACTAATTAATTACCTGCAACCAATCAGGAGAGCTCATGCAGACTTGTAGAGAAGAAAGTTCCATTCTTGAACACAGCAAAAGGGTTTAGAACTAAAAAGTTCCGGTACCGGATTCACCACCCGTATGCCACCGGACCACCGACGATCAGAAAACCACCAAACTCGTTCAAGTATACAACATTTTCATTCTTGCAACTCAATGTGTGTGTGTATATATTTATTCCAAGAAAATATATGAGGGCTAAGTAAGTAGTAGTGAAGAAGAAGAGGAAGTTTAAAAAAGATATGACTGGGAGATATGGGAATGGAGGGAATGAGAGAGAGCAAGCAGTGGTTGTTGAATATAAGGAAGAAAAAAGTAAAGGTGGTGGGAGCAGCTGTGTAGCTAAGTGGTACTAGTGATTAATTTGTTGCTACTGGGGTACTACTGATTAATTGCAGCATATGGGGCCCTCTGCCTTGTCTATCTATGATGTTTGTTTGAATTATTAAACCTCCGTAGTTAAAGAGTTTGAATATTGTAGTGACAATCTAGTCTAGGTTGAGTATGAGAGTTTGAATCCCGAATGAAACAACCACTTTCAATCAAAAAATTTAAAGACAGTCTGAATACACTGAAATATCATCCAAGCAAATCCATCAATTTGTATTCATCAACTAATCCTAAGGACGGGATGTTGGTGGACTCTTTAGGTTGGGGTTCAACCTTTTTATTTATATGATCAATTATCAAAAGAAAACCCCCAAAAATAAGGGTTGAGCCATCCAATGGATCCCACCGTTCTCAAAGCTTCGTGGAGAATATATAAATCGAAAATTATGTCTTTGGTGTATAATTTGCAAAGACAGTCTATATACATTTTTTTTATGTTGAGAGAAGTCAATATGTATAAGGAATTCTCACTCCGCAACTCAAATGCAAAATTGTTACCACCGGATTCATGCTCTTTTATCGCTGAACTATCGTTTGAATGATCCTTTGTTGAGAAATACTCAATCCGCCCGGTATTATATGGGCTTTTAGAAATTTTAACACAGTTTAAGAAAAACCTCAAAAGTTAGTTATTTTTTAAAATTTTGAGACATAATATTGTATGGTTTTCTAGGAGTGACCTATAATATCGCATTATTTAATGTTAAAGTACAACAATGTATTTAATATTGTATTGAGATGAGATATAGAAAAACCTTATGACTTATGAAAAGTTTAAAAAACCAAAAGTTCATATATTACCGGATTGAGAGAGTATATATTAAATACAAATGACCAACATTTAAGTGTGAATGTATCTAAAAAACAGTCTCAAATAATATAGGGAACACAAAGATCAACATAGAGCACAAAAGACAAAACAAGAATATTAACAAGGTTAATTAATTACACATTAAATACAATTAAACAACACCTTAAATTTCGTAATTGTTGACACTGTTTGAGTCAGAATCAATTGCATTAAGTATTTGAATCAATCTTCCTTGCTTGTCTTATCCAAGTAACCAAGTATACTACTACGTCCAATAAAAAGTGTTTATTTTTTAAAAATAATTTGTCTCATAAAAAGTGTCTGTATATAAAACCAATACATCATTTAATGTATATTTTCCAAACATACTCATATGTTAGCATTTAATATTTGTGTTTATTTCACATTCCAATAAAAACATTAATTATGTGATAGGGATATATATGTCATTTACTACTTAAAATGCTACACATTAATTACTTTCTTAATCTGTGTGCACCATAAAAAATGGACACTTTTTATGGACGGAAGTAGTATATTACAATATCCCCTTCTTAATGAATCGATACTAGAGGATTTTAGATCTGACTCTCACCCTCACAGATAGTATATGTCACTTAGTTTCATCTATATATCAAGCTTGACCATACTAATTGTGACATGATGGATCCAGTAATCGTACTCGTTTGGCTTAAACGGTCAAATTACAAAGTTTAATACGTGCGCCTCAACATTGTATTTTGGTAATTCATTATTACTTGAATTTGGAATATTACATTTATGTCCGATATAAGGCATGCATGCAAATACATATACATGAGAACAAAATCTTGAAAGAAAAATCTATTAAATAGAAAAAAAATCTACGATTATTGAATATTGAGTCAAAATATGAAAACAAAAAACACTTATATTTTTAAAGGGGAAGTGGTTTAACAGGACAAACAAATGGGAAAAAAATATGAATTAGGATAATAGAAATATAAATTGGGTGATAAAGACAAATCAATTGTTCATAACTCCAAATCCAATGTTTGCTGCAGTGGAACTGACCTTAAACCTAGTGTTTCATTATCACAGTGGATTAAGGACATGTACTTTTTACCTGAAAAAAATTCCATTATCCTTTTAAATATTTCTATATTAAAATTATCATTTTTAACAATAAACACACTTGAATATTTCAAAACACCAACTTAAAAAAAATTAATTTTTTTTTATTTTAATATTTGTAAGTGTAAAATACAGTATCATGTCAACATGACAAATGAGAATATTTGTGTTCCCGATAAAGAGCAGAAAACAAGAAGCTAAAAAACCGAAAGCGCACTCCAATTCATCAGGGCCCTATTTATGTGAGCCATCTTAGCTTAAAAACGTGGGTCCATATATCACTCTACTTACAAGCAAAGTATAAATTCCCTTAAACCTACGTGTCCCTTCCTTTGCTTGACACGTGTACAGTTGCTTCAAATGAAAATGCCCTTAATTGTTTCTCTTATTTTGCTATCAAGGAGTCCAATTTAAGAGAAATACTTATGTGGATAGTGTTTTTTAAAACGAAATGACGGGTGAAACAATCATAACCATACAGTTTAAATACATAATGAAATTGTGTGGTTTGTGTTGCTTCATACGGTGTCTCCACACGTATTTCCCCCAGTTTAACACTATAATTGGAAACCTCCCTAATCCTTGGAGGTTTTTGTTTTTGTAATCATGTTGTACATGAAAAAAAAAGTATATTAACAATATTGATAATCTATTTTTCTAATTATTACTGAAATAATTTTAATCTTTTTATATTTGACTACACAATTTGTTACTTTTTCACGACACTTAATGGATCAAATTTGCTGACTAACATCCAACTCACTTCTCTTAATGTTAATCACTTGGTTGGATCTCATTAGGTGTTTTAAAATGTTACAATAATAAATTCTAGGAGGGAAAAAAATGTCATTATGAGAGAAAATGACTAGAGGTAATAAGATATATATATATATATATATATATATATATATATATATATATATATATATATATATATATATATATATATATATATATATATATATATATATATTGTGTGTGTGATCAAAAGGTTTCATTATCCATCTTTATTTTTCTTACTACTTTGCAACTAAAACTATGGAAAATTAGGGATAAGGGACACAATCTGAAATATTTTTAAGAATATGACAATTTGCGATATTTTTTATAGGGAGAATGACAACTATAATTTTTATAAGCGAGAATGACAAACAGTGAATCCGAAAATCGGTGAATCTCCTAAAAGTGAATCTCGAAATCAGTGAATTTTGACAGTGAATTTTGATAGTGAATCCCGAAAATTAGTGAACATCGACAATGAATTTTGAAAATTAGTGAATTTCGACAGTGAATTTTGGCAGTGAATTTAAACAGTGAATTTTGAACACAAGTGAATTTTGACAGTGAATAAATAATTTTGTCCTTTATGCAAAATTTTCAAAAGATTGTCCTTCTACTTAATTGATGAAATATTTGTGTCCTTCTCCCTCATTCCCCCCTAAAACTAATAGCTGTCGTTGTTACCCCAGAGGTTCCGGGTTTGAGTCCCAGTGAGGACAGTGTGTATGCATGTGTTAAGAAAATTATAAATAAAAAAAACTAATAGTATGGTGACACGTGATGTATAATCTAACAGTTTGTCGTCAGACGTTACTCAACTAAGTGTCTTGAAAGTAAAAATATATTGCATTGATCAAAACTGTCATTATGAAAGTACATGGAAGAATTTAATTACACCACACAACATCTATCGTGACCCACTTGTAGGTGTGATTTCGACTTTCTGGAGTTTGTACGTTGTTGTGGTGCCCTAGATGTACGTAGGTTTGGTGTGACAACCACTAAAGACTCTCAAATAAAATGCCTAATTCAAAGACAGAAAATATGGAGGATGAATAGCGTCATTATTCCTGAAGATTTTTTTTCTTTTTCGCTTAAAGCTGATCCGGTATCCGGGACCAACTAACTCGAATAATTTGGAGTTCGGCACGGCTGGTGTTTGCAGAGTCTGACTCTTACTCAGAGATAAATGTCTGACTCATAGACCTCCAACATGATGCCTAAGACGATGATCGAACGTGTGGCATCTTTTTTTAATCCACTAACTATTTGATACAAACTTGACTAATCCGAAGTGTTGCATGGGTGAAGACTACTGATTTTGACTTTTACTCAGAGGTAGAGACATGCATGACTCAGAATTCTTTACATGACTTGTAAAATTCTCAAGACACCATTATAATCACTACGGAATTTATAGTAGTCCCCCCTGGCCATCAATCTAAGTATACCTACACATGAGTGACGAGGGTCGAACCCAACCTCGCAACGTGTCATCTCCTGATTGATCAAATAATAAATGAAGACAGAGAAACTGCAACATTAAGGGACATGAGCCCCACTTTATACCTAAGGGCGGACCTGAACCCCACGTGGGAGGTCTTACCCGCTCTTCCGAACAAACACCACCGTTGGTCGGCTGGAGTTCTGCAGGAGCTCGGTCACGTAGCACGGGCCGAGTCGGCCTTGAGGGGCTCGACGCAGGTCGCCAGGTGCCGTGCAATAAATTATAAAGCAGGTCTGAACCCCTTCCGAGTAAACCCCCGCAGGACGGGTCGGTCGTGACAGAAGAATGGCAGAGCCGAAAGGGTCGAGACGACCACAGGAGCTTGCCGCAGGACGGTTGATAGCTTTCCTTATGTAATATGTGAACATGTTCCTATATATAGGATAAACATGGAAATAATCTCAAGTCATTAAAACTATGATCCATTATTCAAAATATCCGTAATTCTCTCATAAATTATAGGGATATACACGTAATAATCCTTAGGGACTAAGAATTAGAATCCTGCAGGACAAGGCTTTGGACGAGACGTCCTCTATATAAACAACCCCTAAGTAACTACGGAGACTTGATTCCTGAATAATCAACAGGATACGTAGGCAACTTGAGAGAGGAACTCTCAAACTCAGTCTAAATCCATCCAAAAAAACCATCCCTCGTTCATATTACCCTAGATTACACGACCCAGATTGATACCTGACAAATTTCAGCATCGTCAATGAGCAGTGGTAGAAGTAAAAGTTCATACAGTTCAACTACATAAAAGGTTAATTATCCATGATCTATCATGTTAAACTTTTATGAGATATAATAAATCATCAAGATATCAAAGCATGAAATTCTGAGTTTTAACATCTTTTATCGACGGTGTTTTCTGTTTATATTGTGTAAGTGTTTGATATATATATATATATATATATATATATATATATATATATATATATATATATATATATATATATATATATATATATATATATATATATATATATATATATTTGTTTTACAATGTCATTTATACGTTTTTGTATGTCATTTTAGCCCATAATTAATTAACGTGTTGAATTGTATAAAATGTAATTGTTCGGTCGATATAATCGGAGGAAAGAGAACACCTTGTTCTTGAAGTTATTCGGGGTCGCAGATCTCGATATAAATGCCTTTAAATCCGATCCTTTTCTTGACTAGTTCAAAAAACACAATTTAAATTCAAAAGTTGATCTCTTAAATTTAAAGTATACCTATAAAAAAAAAGGGGAAAGAAAACATGTTTTTTCATATTCAACGATGATATAGGCAAGTACTATAAGAGTACATGGATATAGATGTCCAATTATGAAAATAAATATGCTATTCATAACGCAAGAATTAAAGTAATTAAGCTAATTAACTGTACTATTTAAAGACCTTAAATTTGTCTCTATTGTTTTAGAAAGCGACTACCATTGTTTTATAAAAAAGTGTTTATTTTTTTAAAATTAATTGTCCTTTAAAAAGTGTTCATTTAAAAAATCAATACATCATTTAATACATTTTTTTTCAAACATACTGATCACGTATCATAAAATTTAATTTTAAATATATTCATTTCATATTCCGAAAGAGCATTTATTATATGGGAAATTAGGGATAAGGACACAATATGGAATATTTTTAAGTAACATGACAACTACATATTTTTTATAGGGAGAATGACAACTGCATAATTTTTATAGCGAGAAGGACAAACAGTGAATCCCGAAAATCAGTAAATCTTCCCAGTGAATCCCGAAATCAGTGAATTTCGACAGTAAATCCCGAAAATATGTGAATTTCGACAGTGAATTTCGGTAGTGAATTTAAACTGTGAATTTCGAACACAAGTGAATTTCGACACTGGATAAATAGTTTTGTCATTTATGCAAAAGTTTCAAAATACTGTCATTCTACTCAATTGATGAAATATTTATGTCATTCTCCCTCATTCCCCCTTTATTATATGATGGGGTGTATATGTCCACCACTACTAAAAATACAATACATTAATTATTTTCTAAATATATGCGCACCACAAAAAGTGGACACTTTTCATGGGACGAATGTAGTATTATTAATTAACACCACAACTGATCTACTTGTTATTCCGCATCCCGATGCACCACATCATTTTCACAAATTCGACCGTGTGAAAGTCGAATATATGGATCCATATGCGACTTCCCGCATTGTCGATACTGGTTCAACTTTCGTAGGGTCGCATGTTGCCCCATACATGACTTTCACATGATCGATTGTACTGTGGTGTATATATAGTGTGGTACATAGTAGATCAATTGTGGTTCAATTAAATGTCCCTTGTTTTATACTACTAATTAAGTTGTTTTTAAAAGTCTAGAATATCGTAAAAATATCATTTCATATCCATAAAAACATCCGAACTCGGAGGAGTTAGAGTACATGAAGTTGATTGGTGAGCTGAATTGGATAACAAAAAATTATCATAAAATTAATATGATATAAGGAATTTTTTTTTTTTTTTTTAACAACAAATGAGTTTTTATTTATGATAGCAAGATGCTACAAGTTTAAATTACAATAGATGAGCCAAGCAAAAGCTGAAACACCAAACAAAAACCACATCATCCTATCAAACTAGTGACCAAAAAACCAGATGCGGCATCAGCAGCAAAAAGGTTGCAGAATAGCAGAGCAGAATCTAAACTATAGCAATTATGGATATAAGGAATTATAATAGCACAATTACAAATACCAATTGGTTTTAGGACAACGGTGGGAACTTGTGTAACCCACCATATTAAAAGATGGATTTCTCTCACCTTATAACCTAGGTTTTGGGATGATTCCCCCCTCTTATATGGGGTTGGGGCTAGATTTCTACATGGTATCGAACCAGGAGATCCCGAAGTCAACCCCGCTCCAAAGACAATTAAAAACAAAAGTGTTGCGCCCACTTCCCAAACAAAAAAAAAAAAAAAGAAAAAAAACAAGTGTTGGGCCTCTCTCCCTTCTTATAGGCCCACGCTTGAGGGGGCGTAATATAAGGAAATATAGTAGCACATTTACTAATACCAATTGATTTTAGTACAACGGTAAGCGCTTGATCCTAATATAATATATGTCATTTTCAAATAAAAATGAGTTGTGTGAGCTTAGCACCCTTAGGGCATTCACATCAGAAGCACCATATTTTATCTCTAAAATTATATAAAATAATACATATCCATATTTTACAAAATCATAATTCAAAACAATTCACATCAGCATCTCAGCATTCTTATCCTTATCCCTATAACATTTTAAATAATATTAAATAATATATATTCTACCTTTCAACTCTATTCATACACATTAAATATTTATTATTTCGCTCCAGCAGCATCCCTATCCTCATCCCAATAATTTTTAATAATCAAATATGTTTAGGGACGTGAATAGTGCATCATCACAAGTAGGGATGCACTGTTCATATCCCTAAAAATAAATAGGGATAGAGATTCTGATGTGGGAGCTATTTGAGGTAAACTCTATTTTTTTTTAATCTTTTTTTAGGGATAGGGCACCATATAGGGCTTCTGCTATGAATGCCCAGCCCTATACTTTTGTCCGCCCTTGTCCTTATTTGAAATAAAATGAAGGCATTGTAAGATTACAATTAACACAATATATAGAAGATCAAATTTTATAATGTGAGACGATATATAATGGTGGATGGTGAGGTTTAAAGAGTGAAGAAGGTTGTAGGTAATGGGGTAGAGTGTGGAGTTAATAGTGGTAGGTAAAAATGGTAGGATGAGGGAGAGAGATGAAACGGAGTGAGGATATGGTGGTGATGAGATTGTGACGATAAAGCGACGATCAGCCGGTATGATAAGATCGAATAGAGTGGGGTCGACACAAATGAGGCCTGTGAAGAGACGGGTAAGATGGTATAGTGGGGTGAGGATAAGGATGTGATGGAGTGGTAGTGAGGATATGATGGTAGGAAATGTTGAGGTTGTATGGGTGATTTGGCGCGATGTGAGTTATAGTGATGGCGTAGAATGAGGTTGATGAGGGTAGTAGTGGAGGATAGGTGTGAGCTGGGGCTCGAAGGAGTGCGACGACTACCGGTAGCAAGGGAAGGGTGGTGGGGAGTTAGATAAACGATTTACTGATGAAAGAATCAAAAACGGGATGAAGATCTGCATCTATTTCTCATTAATCATAATTTCCGGGTAATTCACATCAACTATGATATTACAACGGTAATGTCTAGATATACCACCCATGTACCAACCAAATCTATCTCTATATTTTCTCACCCCACTACCGCCACTTGGCGATCATACACAATCCAAAGACAATACATAAATAACAAATACCATAATTAGCCTTACAAATAAGTTATTTATCTAACTTTCCCCCCTCAAACTAAATGAGGAAGCCCTTTTGTAAACACGTCGAAATAACTGAGATTTGGATGGAATGTAGCGATCTGGAGTTGCTTGTTATGAATTTTGCCCTCGATGAAATGGACATCAACCTCAATGTGTTTTGTCCTAGCATGGAACACGGGATTTTTTGTTAGGAGGTTGCACCAAAGCTGCGCCACACCATGCCAAGGGAGTGGGCGACTTGATTTTAAGTTCTTTTAGGAGTTGTGTGATCCGCTGATAGATTTGCAAGTGATCTATACTCAGATTCAGTACTAGAACGAGCCACCACTGGTTGTTTCTTGGAGCACCAGGAAACAAGGGAAGGACCAAGATACACACAATACCCTATGACTGACTTTCTATCTGATGGAAAACTTGCCCAGCCCTTGATATATCTTAGCAGTTTCTTTAAAGCATTCCAATGATCTACTGTAGGGCACTGCATGAACTGAATTAGGTAGTTTACTGCATAAGTTAAATCTGGTCTTGTTGAGGTGAGGAATTGCAGACCTCCTATTGCACTTCTGTACATTGTTGGATTGGACATCGGTTCTCCTTGAGTAGGACTCATATGCATATCAGAGGTGATAGGAGTCTGACTTGGATTGATGTTTTCCAGATGTAGCCTTCTAAAGAGTTGTGCTGCATAGTGCTGTTGAGAAAGGATGAGACAAGAAGAGTCCTTCTTGGCCTGCATTCCTAAAGAATGTGCCACAGCGCCCAAATATTTAAGGGCAAATTTAGAATGCAATTGTCAAAGGAACTTGGCCATCAGTTTGGGTGAACTATAGGTTACTAAGATATCATCAACATGTTAGGTGTGATGCCCGAAAGACAATTTTGTAATTGTTTTATTTAATAAATGAAATGATATTATTATTCATATTTATTATTCTCATATTCACCGATGTGACAATAGTATTTACACTACAGAAAACCCAAAAGTATATCGTTTATGTAATCACTTAACTCAGTGTATGGTATATACACGGGAGGATTGAGTTAGTGAAGATGTACTTAAAATACAATTAGCCCGTAGTGAAGTTAATCGAGAGTATCGGGTCTCTCCTTTAACGTGCTATTAATGCACCCATAACACAATAGGTGTGATTGTCTTATCCGGACTTTCGGTTAAGAGAACCTAATGGGGCATTTATATATGATAGATATATCATATAAATTTGGACCGATTTGATTAGAGTTCACGATATAATTCCGTAATCGAGAAGTCTTATCGAATCAATGGATGATCATATTTATGGATATATCTTAATCTCGAGGTGATCACGGTCAAGCGCTTGAATCGGTATGAAGTTTGACTTGGACGGTTAAGGATTACATCGAGTCCGTGGTCCAATTACCCCATCTTGGCATTGTACTGGATTGAGTGAGTAGTCCGTGTTATCACGATCACGGAATTCATTCCTTCCTTTTATGGAAGCAGATAGACAGTTCCCTTATTTGTTAATCCTAGAAACTGATCGATCGCGCGAGTTCATATTACACTGATTAGCTACCAGTGAGTTGTATGAATTAATTGATCACTAGGGGTTAATGGTAAATAAAGATAAGAGGTTCTAAAAAGGGTTAACGGTAACTTCCCGATTTAGAATGAACAGTCTATGGAGGATTAATCCATATGTAATGATTATATCAATGGACGCTTATTATTATTCTCGTGAGGAGATAAATATAATCTCATAATCGGAGGAGTGCAGTCACGGGATTATGGTGGCATATTCTGTGATTGATTTATCGAATATAATTATTCTATAATTATTTATTTGATTTATCGGAGCCGCTGATTATTAGTCCATGGTCCCCGACGTGCCTCCTAATATAGCATAGCTATTCTCGGACGTCGAATCCTAATAATATTAATTTAGTTCTTGTTGGACTTTATTAAAACGATATGTGAATTAATTGTTTAGTGGACTATTAAATTAGTTGGGCTAAATAATTAAATATGTGAAAAGACATTTTCCATAATTCTTACCAATTATTGTGTGTGTGGAAAAAATCATATTGACTAGGTCAATGATGATGATTTTAAGCCCCATATGTTTATTTTGGAACAAGAAATTAGTTTTCTTGTGATTAATAAGACATATGCAGATAAAATATTTATTGGATAAATATTTATGGTAAATGATAAAGATAAATATTATTTTAGATTTGTTCTAGAATATTATGGGATTATCTTTTATTAATTGGATTATTTATTTGCAAAATAAAAATCCTTGGAGGCTAAGTTTTACTCTCCTATATAAAGAGAGTTCTCCCAAGCCTTATAACACACAATAAAATTCGACACACCCCTTTTAGTAAGGAGTAAAGAATTTTCGGCCAAGGAAGATTTGCGGAGAAATCTTGGAGATTTTTCCGGGTAGCATATCGGGAGGGTTCGAGTCGAGAATTCCTTCCACCGGGAGTTGCTTGGATCACACGTACGGAAGATCGTGGTGCTCTTCACGCTTTCCTTCGTTCATCCTTTTGCGGTTCTTCAACTTGGATTTTGAGATCCAAGAGGTATGATCTACAACCCCCTTGTAGATATAGATCTAGTTATTTTATTACGTGTATTTTATAGATCTAGATCCTTAAATCGCTTCCGTTGCGGATGGTATTACTAACACAACAAAGATTAGTACATATACCAGACCAGTTTCGGTCTGCAAAATAAATAGGGAATTATCAGCTTTGGATTGAGCAAATCCCCACTCCAACATCTGATTTCTAAGAGCTGAGAACCAGGCCCTAGGTGCCTATTTAAGGCCATACAGAGCTTTACTAAGCTTACACACAAACTGAGGCTTCTGTGGATCAGTGAAGCCCTCTGGCTGAGGCATATAAATGGCTTCCGTAATAGGGCCATTTAGGAAGGCATTGTTGATATCAACTTGCCTGATGTTCCAGTTGAATTTCACAGCAATAACAAGAACAATCCTGATAGTTGAGGCTTTTGCCACTGGACTAAAAGTATCAATAAAGTCCATCCCATAAACTTGATGAAACCCTTTGGCCACTAGTCTGGCCTTGTGTTTAAGCACTGATCCATCTGGATTAAGTTTCAGTTTGAAGATCCACGTGTTCCCAACTAGATTTTGTCGTGTAGAAAGTGGAACCAAAACCCAGGTCTTATTTCTTTGCAACAAATCAAATTCTTCCACCATATATAGCCTCCACTCAAGTACCACAATAGCATCAGACACTTTCACTGGTTCAATAAAGTGAGCTGGGATGTTTGAGTTGGTTATGGATGACTGATAGGCTTTTGGTTTGAAGATCCCACTTTTGGATCTCGTCTGCATAGGATGGCCAACAAAGTTGATCGGGTACTGTTATGGTGTGAGGAGTGAGAGTATTCTTTGGAAGTAGAAGACCCGACTAGAGAAGCAGCTGGAGTTTGTTTGAGGCTAGAAATTTTAGAACCTAGGTGTCAGACACAACAGGACTTTATGGGTGTGATAGAGATGGATGGAAAGTTGGTTTTTGATGGAGTCTGTGTTGGTGATCAATGAGGGATAGGATTAGGTGGTATGGTCTGATTGATGTCAGAGGAATCTGGTAAACTGACTTGATTTATAAGATCTGGGGAAACATAGAAAGTCCTATGAGGCCCTTGAAGGAACCACTTGCTTAAAGAGGGCGAGACTCATTAAACACTACATCCCTACCTGATGTAGATTCTACTGAGGAATCAAGCATTTGTAACCTTTATGTTTTGGACTTAGGCCTAGATTAACACATTTAGTAGAGTGATAGCCAAACTTATGTTGGGCATGTGGTCCGAGATTTGGAAAACATGAACATCCAAAGACTTTGAATTTGGATAAATCAGTTCAACATTCCAAAGGTCATGTGTAGGAGACTTGTGTTTTAAAATAGGAGTTGGTAAAGAGTTAATGATGAGGATGACTTGTTAGAAACCGTCCCACCAAAATTTTGATGGCAAGTGAAGACCGAGCTAACAGAGTGAGCCCATTTAAACTACATGCCTATGTTTTCTTTCTATCCTACCACGACCATGAGCATATGGACAGGTGATCGCGTGTAAGTCGCTTAATACTAGCAAGAGGACTAGGTCAATCGTAGTATAGCAAGGGCGAGTCAAGTTCGATCCCACAGAGACTATTATTTAATAATGTTAAACACAACCACAATTCATACGTCAACCGGATAGGGGTGGTCGTTGACCAACATAAAGGACAAGTAAATAAAAGAGATGTAAATAAACCAATCGTCAATCATATATCGAAAAGGCACTAACCATATTATTCATAACTAATCTCTCCTTAATCATTATCTGATCCATATTTGTAATTAAGCTACAGGTGCAATTCATAACCCAATCTACTCCGACCATGGTAGTAGATAATCTATACGCCAGCTACCCTCCTTAATTGGTCCGTAATAGCCCATACGCATAAAGAACTAGAATTGCCAGTATTGAGCGCTGACCCATACCGCTAACCCGTCTAGACAGCTATCGACACTGATCAGCACGTTTCTAGGGTCCATCAACACTATGTCCAAACTAACACTTCAATATTCGTATTTCATGCTAGTTTTACGATTACAATAAGCAGATTGGCCAGATCTAACCTACTGTAAATTAAACCTGTCGAACAACGTAGCTGACGCCAAACCACAAAATTAGGATTTACTAGGTATCAGATCTAGCGATAAAGACCGTCGCAGATCTGAAGAGCGCCACCCATAATTCTGTGTTTCATATTAACGAATCGAATAATAAAGATTAAGGTTCATTTAATTAATTCATAGATGATTACATGCAAGCATAATCTAGATCACACAAGAACAATCATGAATCTAAGAAAGAAATAAAACATTGGAATAGATCTTACCCATAACAAAGAACAGATCTACTCTTCTATTCTCTCTCCCTCCGACGATTCAAGACGATCCATGAAGATTGTAAACCAATAACAATTCAATAATGAAAGACTCATGACTTATTTGCAAGAAAGAAAAGAAGAATTTATAACCAGAAGACTACATTGTATAATTTATGAATAGATCTATGAATGAATGATAGAATACATGGAACACAAAATTCGTAGCACTCTATGGCCTTATATAGGTGTATAAACCGAATTAGGGGCCCAATGCTTGGAGGACAAGAAAATGCATTTCGGGAAGATTCTGGGCCTCGGTAAACCGTGGGTAACTCCTGGTAAACCGAGGGTATTTTCATCTTTTTCCGGCTGCCGACCTAACTTGGAATACCCCAGGCCCAGCTTTGGTATTTTGACCATAACTTGGTGTCACGGATTTTATCTAATGAAAAACAAACAAGTAATAAAATTTATAAATCCGGTATTCCCCAAGTGTAGGGATCGTAGCATAGCGATTAATACCGGAGTCGATCACAGGGAATCGGGGTATCTAGTTCATTAATTTTCCTAAGATTGTTACTACTAAAACGAAACTAAAAACGATAAAATAAACTGGACAGATGATTGTCAGTCCAAAGCCAGGAAGGATAAAAGCAAAAACGAAATCTAAACTATAAACTATAAAATAAACAGTAAACAAGAAGATGATCATGGTGATTGAACAACACACAAACAATAATCCACCGATCCCGCAACCCTTGATTTCCTCTCTAAAGTTGTCTTGTGATGATTTAATTAAAGATGTGGTTCACCTATCAAAAGTATGAATTCCTACTCTCGTAGATAATTCGCCTATCAATCTCTCATCTCTCGATATATAAGATCGGCGCTCTCAAAACAAGGTGTAAGATCTCTCAATCTAGCAACCTAGATATCTAACCTATCAACTCTCGTTATGTCAAGGTTAAAAATCCCATCTTTCCTATGGTGATCTAAGGTTTACACCGACTCTCGTCCTACGGTAAACATCAATAACAATTCATCTTTCGATATTGATTGCATAACAAAATAAACACATGGAAAAGATACAACTTTAATCAAATTCACAAAACAAATCTAGATTGAAAATAAAGAACTCTTTAAAGCGGATTCACATGGTTTGAACAATTGCTCAAATTTCAAGCATTCGGCATAAAACAAAGACAAAGCGAAAATAAAAACAAGAAAAATCGCAACCCCAGCCTCCCTCAGGGGAAGTGGGGCGCCTAGGTTTTCTCCTAATGATTGTGTATCAATAGGTCTCAATAATGTATGTTTAGGGTTGAAATACGCGCTGCTATTTATAGAAAACTAGGTCGGCTGCTGCTATGTCGGCTTAAGGACGCCCGTCCATATTGTTGGACGCTCGTCTGGTGCCTCTGGATGCTCGTTCACTATGGCGTCCAAACTCTCTGAATCAACTTTCTTCTCCTGGACGCCAGTCCACTCTGGACGGGACTTGGACGCTCATCCAATGTGATCCAAATTCGAAATCTTCAATTTTATCTCTTTTCTTCTAGCCAATTCCATCCTTATCTCTTTCTCATCAATTAAATCCGACTTGATCATCTTTTAATCCTCTTTTTTGGTCGAAATTGTGTATCTACAATACATCAAACACATTGCAAAATGTAGTATCTTCCAAATCAATATAAAACCATCAATTTTACACATAAATCATACAATTTTGCAACTAACCCATTAAAAACATCACTTGCTCAATATTTCAATATAAAGCTCGATTTCTATGAAAAACATCCACATATGGGGGAAATTGATATAAAATATATCCTTATAAAACGTATAAAATCACCCTTAACACTTGGCTATGCAACTCTGATTTGGGTGATTCAAAGTGTGTTAGAATCCTTGTTTCAAGACCTACAACTTTCATGAAGAAGTCCAAGCCCAATTTGTCTTGTAGGAATCAATCAGATTCTCGGGTCCAATCTTTGCTCGAAACACTTCAACCTTCAGCTCGGTTCAGTTGTTTATCGATTAAATTTCTCCTTCAGCCCAAATGATGCTTCGAACAATCGTCCATCTGTCAATAAAACCATAGCACACATAGAAGCTTCTATTTCTAGCAAATAACGCATAAAATACACGGTTAATACGCATAATACCAATTTAGTCACCCCGTATGTGGTTTAATCACATTTAGCTAATTAACTCATGATTTCATACATATTATCCCCATTGAGAACACAAATCCGGGGTAGATTGATGGTAAATAATGATACCAATTTGACCGTCATTAGCTACCCCCCCCCCCACTTAGCTTTTGATCATCCCGAGCAAAACCAAATCAAACAAACCCCATAAACAATTACAAACTAATTAAGAACAGACTCATTCACGAATTCTAAATAAGATTAGGGTCAACACATATCCATCAGTAATCCATTAAGCATTATCTCATAGTAGAACCGACGTGTGTGTGAAATAACTTTCAAACAACAATGACGCAGACAGAATCACATTATATCAATAAAGATTTCAAGAAAAACATGTATCATGCATCAATCCATAAGTTCCCCACTAATCATCACTTACCAATACATCAATGTGTCGTGTGATAAATCTTTTGTGATAGTGCATTCAAGAAAAGAATGAAGTTATAAAGACCCCACAATCCTTACTTATCAATGTGCACACTCGGTCCTCTAGCTTGCCTTTAGACTCAGGCAAACAACATGAAACCTTACTTGGGCCTGGCGGACTTGGGGACCGAGTCTTGCTCTTAGGTCCTCGTTTGATTCTTTTTTATGCGAGGGTCATGCCCTTTTTGCTACGAGTTCGCTTCCCTCACTTCCTTTATTATATACTTTTTCTTCAATTTTTATGCAATAGCCGTACGTTTTACGCTCCATCGGCTTCGCTTGGTAGATTTCTCACTCTTTTTTTCTCTCTCACTCGCAACCCCGTTGTATCCCGTTACCTTGTTTGGCATCATGATTGCTACCATCATCCTACAACAATTGGTTAAAGTATATCCACCGACAAATATCGATTCCCGGTCTAGGATAACTCTTCATCTCAACTAAATACTTCTCACTCAGATTGCGTGCTCAAAACTTGAATGCAACGGTAAAATAATAATTAATAGGTCACTACTTCATGCAGCATAACACATGCTCATTCTTCCATACTAAATTGAATAATGCGTCATCTATACTACATACTGAAAAAAATGAGTTATACGTGCTTAAAAAGGTCGAGTCCACAACAAGATAGATGATTAATAAACCACTACTTCAAATAGTTGACAAACCCCTTATTCATCATTAATGAATTAAGTATGTAATTAAGCAAGTTCAACGATTTAAGGTTTTTATTTCATTCAATTCGAAAAATCGAAATTCACAAAAGTAAGTGCAAGTGTGTCCCAATTTTTCAAACTAAGTGTTATACCTACCCCCCACTTTAAAACTCAACATTGTCCCCAATGTGGAAAGTAAAGCAAAAAAAGTAGGAAGAAGAAGAACACTTAGCTTTGGAAAATAGAAGAACTCGGCTAACTGTCTGAAGCAAATCATATCACTAAAATGGAACCAAAGTTGTCTTCTCCAAAGGACTAATCTGCACTAGGTCGGCTAATACAAACAATTCTTGCACAAAGGCCATTAGTACCGCGAGACGCGAATAAGTAACAATATCATTATGTCATATGGAAGTAAATAGCACAATTAAAAAGAAGAAGTGCAATAAACAAATTAAGCTAGTACATAATAACTTAATTACTTAAACACAACAAAACTATTACAAGACTCCAAATAAAAATAAAAAGACTCAAGATTCGAAATAATAACCGAATAATCATGCAAAGTAAAAAAAACTCCCGCACATCCTTGCTCAACAGCCTTAGAAACATGGCGATGAAAAAAAACCTTCACATATTTATTCGATCATCGAAAAGAAAAGAAAATTAACAAAAAATGTTAACTATAAATTAATGTCTATGCCTAACAATTAAATAAATAGTCCCCGGCAACGGCGCCAAAAACTTGATTGCGTGTAAGTCGCTTATTACTAGCAAGAGGACTAGGTCAATCGTAGTATAGCAATGGCGAGTCAAGGTCGATCCCACAGAGACTATTATTTAATAATATTAAACATAACCACAATTCATAGGTCAACCGTATAGGGGTGGTCATTAACCAACATAAAGGACAAGTAAATAAAAGAGATGCAATTAAACCAATCATCAATCATAAATCGAAAAGGCACTAACCACACTATTCATAACTAATCTCCCATTAATCCTTATCTGATCCATATTTGTGATTAAGCTACGGGTGCATTTCCTAACCCTATATACTCCGACCATGGTAGTAGATAATCTATACGCCAGCTACCCTCCTTAATTGGTCCGTAATAGCCCATACGCATAAAGAACTAGAATTGCAAGATTGAGCGCTAACCCATACCGCTAACCCGCCTAGAGCGGTGTCGACATCGATCAAAGACGTTCTAGGGTCCATCAAGACTATGTCCAAACTAACACTTCACTATTCGTATTTCATGCTAGTTTTATGATTACAATAAGCAAATTCACCAGATCTAACATACTGTTAATTAAACCTGTCGATCAACGTAGCTGACGCCAAACCACAAAATTAGGATTTACTAGGTATTCAGATCTAGCGATCAAGGCGCAACCCATAATTCTGCGTTTCATATTAACAAATCGAATAATAAAGATTAAGGTTCGCTTAATTAATTCATAGATGATTACATGAAAGCATGATCTAGATCTAACACAAGAACAATCATGAATCTAAGAAAGAAATAAAACATTGGAATAGATCTTACCCATAACGAAGAACATAGCTACTCTTCTATTCTCTCTCCCTCCGGCGATTCAAGACGATCCATGAAGATTGTTGTTAAGGGTGATTTTATACAATTTAAAACGTTATATTTCATAATGATTTCCTCCATATTCGTATAATTTGCATAGAAATTAAGGGTTTAAAGGATTTATTGAGCAAATGAGTTTTAAAAGCCTTTAAGTGTAAACTTGAGCTAATTTCGTGATTTTATTGGTAATTATCTATGGTTTTACACTTTGCGTGTTCTTATGGTTTTGAAGGTACATTTACATGTCATGGAGAGGGATGAAATGAGCTTAAAAGATGTTAAAGTGATGATTTGCATGGAAGGAAAGAGATAGAGATGAAGTTGGAATGAAGATCAAGATGAATTTGGAAGAAAAAGGGACTGAACTAGCGTCGTGGTGGTGGGTGGCGTCAAAAAGTGGTCAAGCGCCCGGAGAAGAAATCAGAACAAAGAGTTTGGACGTTGTACAGACGAGCGTCTGCCCTAGCGTCCAAAGCAGCTGAACTAGCGTCCAGAAGGAATGGACGGGCGTCCAACACCGACTTCAGCAGCAGCCGACCTAGTTTTCTATAAATAGCAGTGCGGATTCCAACCCTAATCATACATTATTGAGACCTATTGATACACAATCATTAGAGAAAAACCCTAGGCGGCCCCAGCCCCCTTTGGGAAGGCTGGGGTTGCGGATTAGTTAGGTTTTTGTTTTCGTTTTTCTGTTCTTGTTCGACTCCATGGTGCTGTCCTGAAGCTGTGAACTTGGAGCAGCCATGGGAGATTTTCCAGCAGCGTTTTTATTCTTTCTTTGGATGATTTTGTGAGTGTTTTAATTAAAGCTTGTTTCTTTCCTTTGATTATTTGTTTATGCAACGTATATCGAAAGATTGTTGTTATTGATGCTTACTGTATGACGAGAGTCGGTGTAAACGCTAGATCGCCATTGGAAAGAATAGATCTTTTTTACCTAAACATAACGAGAGTTGATAGGTTAGATTATCTAGATTGTTAGATCTAATAAATCTTGCACCTTGGTTTGAAAACGTTAATCTTTAAGATCGAGAGATAAAAGATTGATAGGCGAATTATCTACGAGAGTAGGAATTCATACTTTTGAGAGGTGAATCACATCTTTGATTAAATCTTCACAAGATAGTCTAGGCGAGAAATTAAGGGTTGCGGGATGGTGGATCATGGTTTGTTCTATGTTGATTTGCTTAAGTCATTATCATGTTCGTTAGTTTTATTGTTTTCCTAGTTATAGTTTTATTTACTTTTGTTCGCAACAATGTTTTCCTGGCTTTGGACTGACAATCCTCTGTCCAGTTTATTTTCCGTTTTAGTTTAGGTTTAGTAATAAATAGTAGTGACAATCTTAGGAAAATTAATGAACTAGATACCCCGATTCCCTGTGATCGACTCCGGTATTAATCGCTATACTACGATCCCTACACTTGGGGAATACCGGATTTATAAATTTTATTACTTGTTTGTTTTGTTAGATAAAATCCGTGACAATCGTAAACCAAGCACAATTCAATAATGAAAGACTCATGACTTATTTGCAAGAAAGAAAAGAAGAATTTATAACCAGAAGACTACATTGTATCTAATTTATGAATAGATCTATGAATGAATGATAGAATACATGGAATACAAAATTCGTAGCACTCTATGGCCTTATATAGGTGTATAAACCGACTTAAGGGTAAACCCAATGATTGGAGGACAAAAAAACGCGTTTCTGGAAGATTCTGGGCCTCGGTAAACTGCGGGGAACTCCCGGTACACTGAGGGTATTTTTGTATTTTTCCCACTGCCGACTTAACTTGGAATACCCTAGGCCCATCCTATGTATTTTGACCATAACTTGGCTATGCAACTCCGATTTGGGTGATTCAAAGTGTGTTAGAAACCTTGTTTCAAGACCTACAACTTTCATGAAGAAGTCCAAGCCCAATTCATCTTGTAGGAATTCGTAAACTGCATTGCAAGATCACCAATCAGATTCTCGGGTCCAATCTTCGCTCGAAACACTTCAACCTTCAGCTCAGTTTAGTTCTTTATCGATTAAATCTCTCCTTTAGCCCAAATGATTCTTCGAACACTCGTCCATCTGTCAATAAAACCATAGCACACATAGTAACTTCTATTTCTAGCAAATAACGCATAAAATACACGGTTAATACACATAATACCAATTTGGTCACCCCGGACGTGGCTTAATCACATTTAGCTAATTAACTTATGATTTCATACATATTATCCCTATTGAGAACACAAATCTGGGGTAGATTGATGGTAAATAATGATACCAATTTGACCGTCATCAACATGAATGTCTGAAAATAATCCTATGTTCTTTCAAGTAGGTTTCAAAAGGTCTATACCCCTCCAGTCTGATTGAAGACACTTTATAGTAGTGCTAAACTAGTTTTAAACAAGGTTTTTGAACACTATAAAAGAAGATAGAGCCTCAGATTTATACTTAAGAGGAAAGATCCAATTAAATCCAGAGAAATCATCAATAAAAAGAATGTAATACTGGTAACCCTCATTAGTGTGCACAGGAGCTGGTCCCCAAACATCAGTGTAAACAACATCAAACATTTTATGGGCATGAAAAGAAGATTTAGTATAAGGAAAATCATGCATTTTACCAATCTGACAGGCATCACAGAATTTGAAATTATCATTAACATGAAATTGACATTGGTTCAAAACAAGTTGTAGAATCTACTTAGAAGTGTGACCAAGCCTTCTATGCCACACATTCAAATCTTTATCTAAGTTCAGAGAACAAACTAAGGCAGTACTTTAATTGAAACTGGAAAGGGGAGAGTCTTTGAAGTGACGGGAGATCAGGTTGACATAGGGACCAGGAGAGACTTGAGCAGTGGCTTCTTTCACAATAGGAATCTGGTACAATCCATGCTCAAGTGTTCCTATTTGAAGTAGTCTCCTTGTTTCCTTGTCCTTAACATAACAACATTTGTCATCAAAGTCCACAATAATAGGATAATCACGAGTCAATTGAAACACACTAACAAGATTCTTGGTTATAGAAGAGACATGTAAGGAGTTTTTGTAGGTGTAGGTGAGTGCTGAACTGTGTGGAGAGAATACAATTACCAGTATGAGATATGGAGAGGAGCTCACCATTACCTACAACAAGAGTGTATGATCCTGAGTAGTCTAAAGTGAGATGCAAGTTGTTGATGTCAGAAGTGATGTGATTAGTTGCTCCACTGTCAAGATACCAGGATAAATCACCAACAGTTTTTGGAGTGGCCAAGAGAGCTGAGTTTTACCTAGAATCACCAGAGTTTGGGGGCACAAAATCCTGCTCAAATCTATGCCAGCAGGACACTACTGTATGCCCACTTTTTCCACACAATTGACAAACATGTTTGTTGGCATTGTTGGGGTTTCTACCTCCTCTACCACCACCTCTGTTTCTGCCTCCTCTTCCTCTATTCCCAGAATTTTGGGAAGGATTGTAAGGTCTCTGGCACCATAGTTAGTGGCCACATTAGCATTTGGACCAATAATAACACCACCAATGAGTCGATTGAACCTTGTGAAGCCTTCATGTGTAGTTAAATATTACTGAACCTCTTGCTTTTTTAGGGATCCTACCCTAGCTGTGAGGTTAACTATCACAACTTCATATTCTCATTTCAAATCCTCAAGCGTAGCCAGGATCAACTCAGATTTCAAAACATGGTATCCAGGAGCAACAAGATTGTCAGCAGACTATTTCATCTGAGCCAAATAGTCAGGCATGGATTTAGAACCATTCACTGCTCTAGCTAAAGCACTTTTATACTCCAGCATCCTGGATTCCGATTGAATTTTGAAAAGAGCTTCCAAAGTAACCCAGACCTCTCTTGCTGTGTTACAACCAATGATTTCCATAAGAGCAGACTCAGTCATGGATCCCATGAGCCAATCCATCAATAGTTGATAAGTGATGTTCCACTCTTCTTGTGTTTGGGGACTCCGAAATGAGGATCTAGAAATTCTAAGTCCCTGGGAGATGGATCCACTGGAGAAATCATCTCCCAAAACATGTTATTCGAGCCTGTGGCCTCTGATAATAGGAAGAACGGTAGATTTCCACAATAAGTAGTTGTTTCTATCAAGTTTGACATTACAAAACCGAGTCAGATTTTTCGTAAATGTTATATTTGTGACTGCTGGGGCTCCAATGGAATCGAGAGATGGTTGTGGTGGTAGATTTGGGTATAGAGATCCAAAGACACTAGGGAACGACTCAGTTCTTCCAAAATTACATTGGGGTAAAAGGGAAGCTACTACTTGGCATAGCTCCGAAATGTATGAGTGCAGATGACACCATTCCTGTGTTGGGTATGGTTGAATTAACGGCTGTTGACGGTATGGGTGTGTTGATTCCGGAGATTGGAGTTCGATGGAGACATCTCCTGCATTCACAATTCCTCCGACGCCGGCGTCGGACATTGCACCACTCATTGCGAACCTCTCTCTGATACCAAGTTAGATAAATGATTTACAGTATGGAAGAATCAATAAAGGGATGAAGATCTGCATCTATTTCTCATTAATCATAATTTCTGGGTAATTCACCTCAGCTCTGATATTACAACGGTAATGTCTAGATACACCACCCTTGTACCAACCAAATCTATCTCCTATATTTTCTCACCCCAGCTACCTGCCCCTTGGCAGTACCATACACAATCCAGCACAATACATAAATAACAAATACCATAATTACCCTTACAAATAAGTTGTTTATCTAACTCGGGGGTTGTGGTAAGGTGGTGATGGCTTTAAGAGTGGTGATCGAGGGGTGGGATGAGGTTGTAGTGGGGGTTAGTATTGGGGCATGTTAGAATATTCCGTGTATACTTTGCATAATTAACATAAACAGAATATTGATGATATTCTAAATCTTTGGCTAGCTAATTGTGGTATATACACAAAAAATGCTAATCCTGCAAAATGTACACAGTATATTCTAACAGGGCATATGTTAGACCAGGTGGCCGGGGTGGTGGGTGACAAATAGTTTTGTCAATTTTTATTAACTCACTTAATTCATTTTCATATGTAATGAAAATGTTTTTTCTTCTCATTTTATAGTAGTGAAATTTTATCACATTATTACCGATTACATTACGGTGGTGATGTGGTAGTGAAGGTGGTTGAGACAGGATATGGTAACGATGTTTAGTAAGGGTTTTTGGATGAGAGTGAGGGTGACAACCAGTTTTATCAAACTTAATTGAACCATGTACGATGGGGAGAGCTAATGCACAGGAAAGAAGCTTAGATAAGAGAATATGTTATAGCATCGCTTTTTTTTGTAGAAAGCTCGACAATCTGTTTCATGTTATAGCATCGCTTTCTATGGACTTCCGGCAATCTGTTTCATGTAGCTTGGCAAGGAAATTTTGAATCATGGGTACAAGACCCTTTACATGTAAGACCCATTGCTCATGCAATTTGGGATCCGCATTTTGGTCAACCGGCTGTGGAAGCTTTTACTCGAGGAGGTGCTCTTGGACCGGTGAATATCGCTTACTCAGGCATTTACCAGTGGTGCTATACAATTGGTTTACGCACGAACGAAGATCTTTATATTGGAGCACTTTTTCTATTATTTCTTTCTGCCATATTTTTAATAGCGGGTTGGTTACACCTACAACCGAAATGGAAACAGACGGAAGAGGGAAAATCATAAGCCAATAACGCCCTTTCCTTTCTGTTTGACCATTCTCATTATCTTTCATAAGTAAAGTAGGCAAACCTATAGGTCCTTAGTCTTGTTGACAAAGAAAACGATTCATTGCCCGACTCTTTTTCTTTATATTATTAATAATATAATAGGCCAGCTCCATTTTGTAAGAACCCCGAATCATTCTCTTGAAACTCATCCTCTTCATCATAATGATCCGTTTGATCCTAAATGACCTGGCCCAATAGGGAAATCCCAATTCATTGGGCCTTTCGATACAATCAAATAGAAAGGCCCAAGGATGCCATATTCTAGGAACCCAAACTATGTGATTGAATAAACCCTCATCTATATGTTGCGGGTCAATGGGTCCTTCTCTGTCCCCCTCTTCAATCTCCGATTCGTATCCTTGTTTACTAACATGAATACTTCTATCACCATCGAAAATTCCAGCTAGCCACTCACCTTTTCGTTTGATCTAGAGTATTTGTCGGGTTGGATCTCAACAGAGAGGTCTCTGGTAAAAGAAGTTCACGACCCGTGGGCCTTCTACCTCCACACGGCATTCCTCCGTCAGGCTTTCGCCCATTACGGAAAATTCCCTCGCTTTGCCTCCCGTAGAGTCCTGGGCCGTGTCTCGATCCCAGTGTGGTGATCATCCTCTCAGATCAAGCTCACGATCATCAAGATGCAACTTATGACCGTCTTTTCTATAGCTATAGGGGTTCGAGCTGGTACAGAAGGCCCACCCTTAGAGCTTGATGCTAGCAAACCTTACCCTCTCCTTACAGTCGAGTGGCTTCACACCTCATTTGTTGGGGGTCGCGCCTTACCATAGGCATTGAATGAAATGAGTGGAGATCTTCCTTCCCCTTGCTATTTATTATAATATCTCATTCAATTCATTTTCAGATATATTAAAATAAACTATTTTTTATTACATAATAGTGAAATTTTTACGTTATAATCATACATGAAGTTTACTACGTTTCGAGATTGAAACAAAGGGACTATATTTATCTTTTGAGACATTAATAAGAAGATATAAAAGTTGTCACCTCAGGGGTGGTTAAGTGTAATGTTGATGCGGCAGTGAGGAGGACAGAGGGGTATTGGTCTTATCTTCCGTGATGCAGATGGGACAGTCACTCATTCTTTAGGTAACCCTTTTGACGGGAGCGGACGGCCGGAATATATGGAGCTTTGAGCTATTTACCTGGCGTTTCTTGAGGCGTAACGCCTAAGTATTCCGAGGTTGGAGATGGAGAGTGATTTTCTGGCATATGTGCAGCGTCTTCAGCAACCTATGACGGACATTACTGCTCAGGGTTGTTTACTGCGGGACTGTTTAGCTTTACTTCCTAACTTTACATCGATTTCTTTTCTTTTGTTCGTCGCATTGGAAATGTGCATACGCATCTTCATGCTATGCATGCTTTGTCTTTAGTTGTTGAGACATCTTGGGGTAGTTTGCCTTCTGATAACGTTTTGACCGTTTGTTTGACGAATGTTGATTAATAAAGGTTCATTCAAAGAAAAAGATATAAAAGTTTAAAAAAAACGTTTATTTTTCAATCAATAATAACGTGACACATAATACATATAATATAGTTTTTTTTTTAGGAAACATATAATATAGTTTTTTTTTTTAGGAATCATATAAGTTAGTTAAACGTTTGATGTTTTGATTCGGTTAATTATTTTAAAAGTGTAACAGATGTTTCTCATAAAAAAAAAGTGTAACAGATTAGTATAGTTAGAGAAACAAAGATGTCGATAAGAAATACAGATACTAGTTTCGAGAATATAGGATCAAAAAGTTTAATTATCCTATTATTTATGATATGCATAGAGATATAATCTATGGTCCAAAGTGTTAAAAAATCATGATTATGGTCCATTGAGAGCATTCGCGCAGTCAAAAGTTCTCAACGTGATTGCTGGTTTGCCCATGTGATTTAAACATGGCTTTATTGTTAAAAAGGACAAAATAAGAGTAGAAATATGTAAAAAGGACAGTGGAATTTTTTATTGGGTGAAAAGGACAAACCAAACAGTGGAATAGTGGATTCCACTCGCATGCATAATCAACCAACGGTGTATTTTTTTGAGTAACAAACAATGGAATTGTCTTTTAACACATGATTTTTTTTTCTACTGTCCTTAATCCTATTTTTCAACCTTTTCTTTTTGTCCTTTATTACCACTCCCTCTTTAAACATCCAGAACAATTATTATTTTATTTTTTATTTTTTATTCCTTACCTATGACATTTTTTAATGGTGTGTTTTCAGTCAACAATAGGAATAACATATTTCGAATAGAGGATATCAGAAGCGTCTGAAGTTCAAACGTTGAGGCTTCGTATATTTTACGTGCGTACATATCGTGAAACCCGATTTTTTGTGTTTTATAATTTAATGGTAGTTCCATCTTTTTTGATATTTTTCCCAATTCGTTTAAGATTAATTTTTTCTCCAAGACACTTTAAAACCAACATAGACCGAAAAACACTTATAAAAGGCCTCCAAAAAGCCATAGACTCACGTTTTTTGGGGTTTCAGTAAAGCCTTGGACCGCTATCCTGGCCCCTCCTGGGAAAAGCGCCCAAAATTAGTTTATGGGAGGCTCTATAGGCTTTCTAGGTTCGTGCTGCGGATCACATCAATGTTTCCGAAGCAGTTTTGATTCCACCATCAATTTCAGACTTAATTAGATTCGTGTTGTGGATGTAAGATCTAATCTTTTTGTTGTAGTTTTTTTGGCTTTGATCATGATTAGGTTAGATTCGAAGGGTAATCGTTGTTAGATTCGTTGGTGCTTAGTTTGTAGATTCGCATATTTGGAAGATAGTAGCTATTCGGTTCGTAGTTCGGCTCATCTTTAGGTTAAAAAGTTCTTCTTATCAAATGACTCCGTTTTTTTGTTTTATGATGGTGCTTTCAGGTTGTTTTGAATACTTTTTTTTTGTTAAACTACACAAATAAGGACATGATTATGTGTTTGCTGGGTAACTGTAATCTTGATATTTCAATGTATTGTTTGGTTTTCTAGATACTTTTCCGTAAACTGTTTTATGCGTAGTGGAGATTAAAAGAGAGTTTGATGTTGTTATGGCCTTAGCCGGTTCACGTAGGATAGAATATGGACTTTAACGTGAAATCTATGTGTTGTATGTGCTCCTACTTGTGTTAAGACAAGGTCTAGTTAGTTATCTTGCGATGTACTATATGGTACGGAGTACCATGACTTTTAAGTGCCGTGTTGGAAGTTTGACTAGTTTTGCTAACCATGTCGTTCTTAAGACAACAGTCCTATGAGTTGTAAGTCCCATGATTGGATGTATGCTAAGTCATATTAACCGTGTTGCACCAGACCCTCATGTTAATTAGTAAGTAAGGAACATGAACATCACAGACAAGACAAGAACATGGATACGCTAAGTACCATGAACATGATAAATAAGATGTGAACATGCAAGTAAAGTACATGATGGTAAATAGCTTCATAAGTTTGATCACTAGAACACGATCATGTTAGTAAGTAATTAATGCAACGAACAAATATGTGCAAGATGAACTTAACGTAGTTAATAGGTCATGTTTTTTTATACATTTCTCAACGTGGTTCAAAGTGAATTCCGTTATGTTTCAAGTTATGCTTTTAATAGGAATTTTCCTTTGTTTCAAGCAGAGGCGGCTCCAGGAATTTAATGATACGGGTCAGAAATTTATCATATTTTATAATTACTAAGAGTAATGTTACATATTATAGTTCAATAAGGGTCAATAGGGATCAATATATAAAAATAAGGGGGTCGGTACACATATAAAATGTGTATATAAAAAAAATTCCAATGTAATATTTTTTTTAACGGGCCGGGTGACCCATTTCTTTCAACATGGAGCCGCCCCTGGTTTCAACTAATGGCTTTTGAACTGTTTTGTAAACTGGATGAAGTAGATTCATGTCATGTCTTGCGGCATTTGGAAAACATGAATCTCTCTTTTGATCTTATTTCTCTTTATTGGGCTTGTGCATGGGCTTACTCATTTATTAGGAATAAGAAGATACGCAGGTTGAAGATGAGTTGGATGATGAGCATAGATAGTAAGCTTAGGAATGAAGTCATGAATTTCTTTGTGTTTTCGCAGTTTCTTTTTAGTCAACTTGTGTTGTAATAAAATTTAAAACTTGTTTATGATTTAGTTTGATAGCAATGGTAATCTGTTAAGTTAATGGAAGATCTTAAGAATCAGTTTCCCGAGTCTCTTAATTCCTTGTATCTTTTCATTCGCGTGTTTATAAATTACTCTGATATGACATGATGCTTAAATGTGATTTAGGGTTTACTCTAAATGTCATGTGCCGAATGTTTCATTTCCAGATAAAGACTCGAATGGGCGTCACACATACATACATATATATACACATACATACATACATATATCAGCCGAATTTTATTCTAAAAAATTATTTGAGACTAAGATCAATCAATCACAAGTTTAATTGAAAAGTTAAGTCTTACTAGTATTAGGTTATATATTACCCCGAGTTCAACTTTATCATTACATCACTTCCATATCCATAGGATGTCATAACGATTCAAAGATATCATAAATAATGCTGATATACACTTTGTAGACCCTTGAAGGCTGGAAATCATTGAGTCTACGTTGGCTTGTGGCCAGCTTCAAATGTTGTAGACACAGCCTTCAGTCTTGGCAACCTCCCAGCAATTCCAGGCAGTTCGAAACTCACCCCTTCGTGTCTAAGTCCTTAAAATCGAGGCTACACTTCAATTTCTTCATTTTCAGCCTTACAAACATAACTGTACGTACTCCTTCTACTCTCCTTTACCATTCTCACAAGTTCTGAAACAAAATTCTGCAAGTATAGTATCAAGGATGTTCGGGAGTTCTTCAAACCTTTCAAGTGTTAAGTATGGATCATATTCATATCTTATAGTTCTTAACATGTTATTCATAAAAAAAAATAGGTTTTCATCTTGTGTTATTTAAGTAAAACCAATGAATTGAATCATGTTTGTAGGAGAAGAAAACCTACTAGTTGAAGAAGAATATGCAGACATCAACCCCAACAATCAAGGTACGTAAAGACTTAATGCATCAAAGTTTTTATTATTTATTGTGTTTAATTTAAACAAGGTTTTTTATGAATGTATGTTGTTGTAATCATGTTTTATGCATGAACTAGGAAGAAACTAGCTATAATATGTATAATAAACTTCACGGAAACAATAAACTGAGTCCGTAGACGTCAAAACCACCGGCTGTGTGCCATTTCCTATAGTCTATGTCCAGGGCGGAGTCATGATTTTAATCTGGGGTGGGCTAAAGAACTATATCGAGTTCGTCGGGTGGGCTGAATTAAGAATATTTTATAGATCAAACTGGACTACATATATAGATTTTAATTATAGTTTAATATTTTTTTGTCCGGATGGGTCTAGCCCCAATTTGTCCCTATACTTGGTCCGCCCGGGGTTTATGTGCCATGTTTCATCTGCAGAGCCTCTGTAGTGTTTTATAAAGTGTTGGAAGTGAAATGCTAAAAAAAAAAAATCATCTCTTATGTCATTTTTTTACTTATGACAGAAATCATGATTTCTGGGTTCTTATGTATATGATGTTTTAGTCATGTTGAAATTTTGTAATCCTAGCAATGAAATCTTGATTTTACTCAGTAGATATCATGTCTATAGGATATACGTACAATTTTTTCTTTTCCCGTTTATTAGTATTTTTTCGATAAAATTTGAGCGAAAAATCGATGATCAATTAGCACTTAAGTTCTAAATGACTATGAAAATAAAACGAGAGAAACCAGAAATACAAAAGTAAAGCAATATCAAATATATATCTCAAGGGTACTTAATCTAGCCCAAACCCATATAAGAGGAGGGGCCTCATCCCCAAAACCTAGGTTATGAGATGAGGGAAGTCCATCTCTTAATATGGTGGTTGATACAATAGCAAGTGCCCAATATGAGACAATTTTAACAACTATAACGTTTTCCAGATGCAAACCATTCCATATTTTTTTATGTATATATAAGTATTATATCATAATTTTATATCGTGTACTGTCTTTAAAAGTGGGAGGGGGTGTGTTTAAGTTTAACGTATTCACTATTCGTCGTAATCCGGAATGCAACATGGAATTGTAATAGGGGGTCCCGCGTATATAGATTCACAAACGCATTCATCACCATCAGCAGTCCTCACATGACCACAGTAGATTCCATTCACGCATGGAACGTCGCCATGATCGTCACATGTTTGTAGTTCTTGTTCTTGTTCTTGTTCTGGTTCTGCTTGTAGTCGTAGTCGTGGTCTTTGAAGCATTTTCCTAACCGATGACGTGGCCCTAATCGGAGTGTCCACCTTTGGAGCTGCAAAAAATTTAAGAGTGATAAATGACCCATAGTTTGGAAAGAGGGCGCAACATTGGTTAAAGGTTCATATCTATTACTCAATTGCAGTATATTTTAGGTTTATTTTTAATGTTTGCTTGATAAAATAAATACGTAGCATTTAAATCAGTACACATGTTCAGTTTTTAAAAAAAAGCCTAATAAAATTTATGTACCATATTTGTATTGGGGTAATTACACCATTTTTTAAGCAACAAAAATGTGTTTTTATTTAAATAAGTATGCAAGAAGCTGAACAAAGTTACATTGGTTCAATTTAATAGCATATAGCTCAAGAGACTATAGTAGCAAAGAGCACAAAAAGCAAAAACACAGGAGCAACAAGACCATGACAGAAGAACCAGGTGAGATAAACCTAGCTTAAGGGAAGAGCATTAATCGGGTCAACAATCCACTCACTCCAAGCACCATTGACACAAGTATTTATCCCTTTAATCCAATTGAAGATAATGATCCAGATGTCTTTGAAGATTTTATCCGGATCAGCCAACTTCCCACAATGGCATTCCTCCTACGCCATATGCTCCAAAGAACAACTCTCTTAAGAGCCTCCAAATCCATGTTTTAGATTTTTTTTACTTGATAGCAGAAGGATTGAAGGTACTAAAACACCTCCACAACAAGGAAGAAGCTGTGAATATATGACACCAAACAAATATGTTTTCCCATATATAATAGATGTGAGAAAGAAGGAGTCAAAAAGATATGCTCTTCAACATCATCCCCTGCATTACAAAATGAACACCGGGTACCATTTATATATCACCATTCCACGTTTGCACATTGACTTTGGTTGGCAGTCTTTGATTTGAAGCTTTCTGATAACATCGGAATTATCACACAATAAGACATAATAAAGTGTGATGTGACACTAAGTAGTACTAGACAGCTGTTAGGTCGGTCTAATGATGGGTGGACCCGACATCAGACTCTATTTCTGAGTCTTTGTCTTGAGATCGCCATATAGTAGCTTGTTCGCCTAGTTGAGCGGGCTTCGTAACATGACGAGCGGGCTGATCGGCTCCAGTTGCTTCTAGTCGCACCTATGAGATGGCTGATTGAAGGCTTGTTGACTAGCTCGTGGCCTTTGTCCGGATTAGGATAATGCGGACTTAGCGGACCCAAACATTGTTTATTGTTTAGGCCGTCGGACGGACCCGATTATGGATCCGTGGACCCTTTTACGGGTTCCGCAGATCACCTATTAGCGCAATCTGAGTGCCAAACTAAGAGTCGGTCTTAATTTCCATGCCATGAAGCAGGCGGTCTTATGGTGCCGCGCTATGAAGCGGACGGTCTTACTTGCCACGCCAGGAAGTGAATGGTCTTATGACACCGCGCTATGAAGCAGACGGTCTTATGGCGCCGCACTATGAAGTGGACGGTCTTACTTGCCACGCTATTAAGCCGATGGTCTTATGACACCGTGCTACGAAGCAGACGGTCTTATGGCACCGCGCTATGAAGCGGACGGTCTTACTTGCCATGCTATGAAGCGGATGGTCTTATGGCGCCGCGCTACGAAGTAGACGGTCTTATGGTGCCACGCTATGAAGCGGGTGGTCTTGCATTCCACGCTATGAAGCGAATGGTCTTATGACGCCGTGCTACAAAGCAGACGGTCTTATGTTTGGCGGAGAGAGAGTCTATGGCGAGGCCGATTTGGAAATCAGTGGCCGTAACGGTTGGGCGCACGCGGGATTTGAGGGGTTGCCTCAATTCCGCAACTTACGTGACCATTGATGTGAAGGGTCGTAAAAGCTTTAACTTTTTTCCTTTTTAAGAAGTCAATCATCTCATTAGTTAATACAACGCCATCGAGAATTCGCCTTCCTTTTATGTATGTTGATTGGTTATTTCCAGTGATGGAATGATGGCTACTTTGAGTCTCTCGGCTAATATTTTAAGAAAGACACTTGTACACTGATCCGGCTTTGTAGTCTTTAATGGAAGTAGGATTAGATTTCTTGGGTATAAGAGTGACAAAAGAGGAGCATAATATCATCCTTCACCAACGACCATTGGGATTTGAAGAAGCGCAAAATAAAACCATCGGCGCAATTCCACACAGCTTCATGCACTTCCTTCTCTAAAATAAGACTTTCTAGAGAAGCTTCTATGTTGGAGTATATTATTATAAGACATTGAGGGACTGCTTTGTAATAACTAATAGTATAGATCCTAGACTAGATCTTGTGTTGATGTGTGGCATCATGTTTGAGTGCCAAGTGTCCTAGCTTAATCCTATATGTAACAAACCTTGGAGACTGAATGGATTATCTAAAAACATTATCCAACATTCTGTTTCTCAAGTTGGTATCGGAGCCACCGAGAGCACAGCTCCGGCAGGAAGCTCTCAGCCAGCTCCTGCAACTCCCAGCTCAACCCCAACTCCGCAAATCAGCTTGGGGAGCTACTCATCCATGTTTTCCATTCCTAATGCCCTTCCTATATCAAATACTCAGATCTCACCTTCACCTCTCCTCCGTCCACCACCATTATTTCCGGCAACCTTACATGCACCCCCATTCGGTGGAAATCTTACACAGAGCTTTATAGTGAAACTCAGCCGCCATAACTATTTGCTCTGGCGTTATTCCATCTTGCCAGTAATCAAAGGTTACAGACTTCAAGGCCATGTGTTTGGGACAAAACCGAAGCCACCTGAGGTTGTTTTTACCACAGGATCTTCTTGTGCTTCTCCTGTTGCTGTTCCGATCAAGAATCCGGCATATGACGAGTGGATTGCCGTTGACAACTTACTTCTAGGCTGGTTACTTGGATCCATGACTGAACAAGCTCTACTTGAAGTTGTGGATGCTCTATTGCTGCAGAAGTCTTGAATACCCTTGAGATCTTGTTCAACAGTCAGGCTGAATCCAGAATTCTTGAACTCAAAGATGCATTGACCAAAACAGAGAAGGGTGCTCGTTTAATGGAAGATTACCTGGTTCTCATGAAAATCCATTTCGATGGTCTTGCATCTGCAGGATATCCGATATCTCAGTCAGAACTCATACTTGCCACTTTAGGAGGACTCACCAAAGAATATGAGTCTGTGATTGTGAACATCACATCTAGAGTTGGATTTCTTTCCTGGCTAGAAGTTCAGTTTCAATTGTTGACTCATGAACGATTAATTGCTCGATTCAATCCCACTCCTGCTCTGGATCTGTCACAGACAAGTGCTCATGTTTCTCAAATGTACCGAGGAAGGAATAGAGGACCTAGACCCCCCCAGTAATGGTAGAGGTAGAGGACAACAGGGGTCAGAAAGAGGAGGTCGATCTAGAGGTGGAGGCAGATCTAGCAATGGTAAAAACTCCAACATTGGACCTAAACCTACCTATCAGATATGCCTTAAGGTTGGACACATAGCATCTGAATGCTGGCACAGGTTTGAGAACAATTTTAGCCCTCAGACCAACAACTCTTTCTGGTTCAAATAGGAATAGGCAAGTAGCTACTTACATTGCATCCCCAGAGATGGTTGGAGATCCCAACTGGTATGTAGATTCTGGAGCCATAAATCATGTAACCTCAGACCTGAATCATCTACAGAACAAGACTGAATATGATGGTAAGGAAACCTTAATAGTTGGCAATGGCAGTAAATTACACATTGCACACACAGGCCATTGTTTTGTTAAACCTAATATGCATCTGAAAAATATACTTCATGTCTCATACATCACTGTAGGAAACTTGTTCACTACTAGCATTAAGACAGTGCAGTCAGACTGGGGGGAATATAGAAGCTTTGAATCATTCCTTGCCACCAATGGTATAAAATTCAAACACTCATGCCCTCATGTTCATGAACAAAATGGGAGAGCTGAAAGAAAGCACAGGCACATTGTGGAAACTGGCATCACACTTCTTACACAAGCATCATTGTCCCTTAAATATTGGGTAGATAGTTTTTTCGTGCTGTTTCCTTAATCAACATCCTTCCTACACTAGTCCTGGATCACAAATCACCCTATGAAGTCGTGTAAACCTAACCTCAATCTGATTAAGACCTTTGGCTGCACCTGTTATCCCTATTTAAGACCATATCACACTCAAAAGGTTCAGTATCATACTCAGAAATGTGTTTATTTGGGTCTTAGTCAGTCTCACAAAGGTCACAAGTGCCTAGCCAGTAATGGTAGGGTCTACTCCACTATACATGTCAAGTTTAATGAATTAGAATTTCCATACAAATCTATGCATCCTCACAGTACTGCTGGTGGAGTCTCTTTCCATGATCTACCACATCCTAGTTTCAGTGTTTCTGCAGGTACCACTGTGCAACATCTCACTCCAGAAGGGCATCCTCCTGACACTTCTCCTCTAGACACTCATGTACAACCTTCCAGCCCCTGCATCCAAGAATCGCCTCTCAGATCATCTAGTCAGTCACACCCTGCCACTGAAGATCACTATCCTCCTCCAATCAATTCACCAGCTATCTCCCCTGCACCTCAATCTGATAGCTCATCCAATGACTCCTCAGTGTCACCACCAAAACATCAGATGCAGGCAAGATTAAAGAGTGGCATTGTGAAACCAAAGAAGATGTTCACTCTTAACATAGAAATGCCTGATGATGGTTTGGAACCTTAGACAGTTACACAAGCCCTTGTTGATCCAAAGTGGCTCAAAGCCATGAAAGAAGAGTATCAATCACTCTGTGACAATCAAACCTGGGAGTTAGTATCAGCACATCCTTCTCATAATTTAGTGGGCAACAAATGGATATTTAAAACTAAACTCAAACCAGATGGCACAGTTCTGAAATATAAGGCAAGACTTATTGCCAAGGGCTTTCATGAAAATAACGGGATAGACTACAGTGAAACCTTCAGCCCTGTTGCCAAAGCTAGTACAATCAGGGTGATTATGGCCATTGCTGTCTCACTAAATTGGGGGATTCAACAAGTGGATATCAATAATGCCTTTCTGAATGGAAGACTATATGAGTCTGTGTTAATGCCACAACCAGAAGGGTTCATTGATAGCAACAAACCTGCACATGTCTGTCATTTAAAAAAGGCACTTTATGGCCTTAAACAGGCACCTAGGGCCTAGTTTGATGAGTTGATACATCAACTCCTTCAGTTGGGAATCACACAATCAGTTTCAGACACTTCTCTGTTTATTATGAAACACAACACCACTATTTTGTATGTATTGGTCTATGTTGATGATTTCTTGATTATAGGCAACAAATGCCATCCAGAAGTTTATTACTCTTCTAAACAGCAGATTTCCCCTCAAAGATTCGGGACAGCTGAGCCATTTTCTTGGTGTAGAAGCAAGGAGGGATAATTTGGATCGCCTCACACTGAAACATTATTTGAAACAATTTCTTTGCACAAACTTGGCCTTGAATCTATCAAGCCTTGTCCTACCCCTATTGTAGCTGGAAAATCCTTTACTCCAGAAGAGGGCACACCCATGAAGAACCCCTCTCTCTATAGAAGTGTCATAGGGGCACTTCAGTACATAACTTTTACAAGACCTGATGTGGCTTTTGCTGTCAATACCCTCAGTCGATCAGTTCATGCATTCACCTAAAGATGTTCACTAGGAAGCTCTAAAAAGGGTGTTGAGGTATCTAAAGAGCACCACAGACTATGGATTGCACTTCAAGGCTCAAGGGCAACTCAATCTTATGACTTTACATCGATGTAGCTCGTCTCCTTAATGGTACAGTGATGCTGACTAGGGATGTTGCAAGCATGACAGAAGATCAGTTGCAGGTCACTGCATGTACATTGGTGATTCTCTTGTAACATGGAGCTCAATAAAACAGCAAGTGGTGTCTAGGTCAAGCACTGAATCAGAATATCGAAGTCTTGCAAATGCAGCTGCTGAATCCAGGTGGTTAACCTCTTTACTAAAAGAACTTGGCATCAGCATGAAGGCCACACCTGTCATATACTGTGATAATGTTGGTGCCAATTCTCTGGCCCAAAATCCGGTTTTCCATGCTAAAACTAAGCATATAGAGATTGATGTCCATTTTGTGAGAGATCAAGTTGTCAATGGTGAGCTGGTGGTACAATATATACCTTCCTGTGGACAGCCAGCAGACATCTTCACCAAGGCTCTCTCAGCTGCATCCTTTATACCTTTCAGATCCAAACTCAATGTGAAAAATCATCCACATTTAGTTTGAGAGGGGCTGTTGGAGTATACTATTAATATACGACATTGAGGGACTACTTTGTAATATCTAATAGTATAGATATTGGATAGTTATATATATTTATATTTATGTTTGTCGTTATTTTACTATTCTACCCTGTGGGTTCCTATATATACTGTGTACTCTCACATTTCTATTCTTAATGACAATTGTTATTCACACTTTATTATAATATGGTATCAGAGCAACGTTCCACGTTATAATTTTTTTTTTTTTTTTTTTAGGTTCCTATTTAAGCTTGCCGCCGCCGGCTTCCATGGCGTCGGTCACTTCTGCCACCAGCTCGGAGATGAGCAGCCAACCCGCCCCGGCCGCTAGCTCCACCACACCGGCCGTTATCCTTTCGCCACCCAGTTCACGCACCCATGAAACTCAAGGATGCTAATTTCCTAGCCTGGAAGAAGCAGATCATTAATTGCCTCACCGGCTATGGCCTTCTCGGCTATGTGACTGGTGACACCCCACAACCCGCAGCACTCCCGGCCGGTACACCTAATCCTACTCGAGACAAAGTGGATCGAGGCAAGACTCCTTCATCCATAATCTCATTTCGGGTCCATGGATGACTCTTGGCATCGCTTGTGCAACACACGAACACGCCCAAGGAGGCTTGGACAGACGTTTGTAATACGTATGGACAACAGAGCAGGGGCAGGATTCAAAACCTCAAGTTCAGGCTCAATTCCACTACTAAAGGTAATAGCTCGGTTTCTAAGTATTTTACTACCATTAAATCTATTGCCGATGAGTTAGCTTCCTTGGGAAAACGCGTTGATGAGGATGATTTGGTTGATATTGTGTTACGGGGTTTGGGTTCTGGTTATGGTTGGTTAATGCTATGCGTGCTCGTGAATCTGCCATTACCATGCCTGATTTGCATGAACGATTACTTAACCATGAGGCATCTATGTTACAATATACAACACAGGCTAATCAGCCTGCGTACACTGCATTCCCTGCTCACACACCACCTCGTCCAAACCTATATCCCTCTCGGCCTCACTCTAACCCCCCCTCCCAGCAGCCTCCTGCTTATCCCCCTGCCAACCGTCCTCCTACACCGCAGCAATACCTCAACAGGCCCTCCTTTTCCCCACAGCCGAGACCTCCTTCCCAGTCACATACCAACCCAAATCGTCCTACCTCTGGTTATCTTGGATATTGTCAGCTTTGTGGTACCACTGGTCATACTGCAACTAGGTGCCCTACTTACCCGTTGTACAACCATCTCCCTCGTCCACCGCACCCCAACAAACAACCTCGTTCCAATCACTCCCCACAACCACCATCTGCTTATGTAGGTACAGCGACTGCGCCCCTGGCACCTGTTGATTCTCCCGCACCTTGGATGTTGGACAGTGGTGCTTCTCACCACATGACTCGTGAGTTGGATCTTCTAACCTTGCATCACTCTTACTCAGGTACGGAACGCATCATCATTGGTGATGGTTCTACTTTAGCTATTTCTAGCATTGGTTCAGCTTCTCTTGGTCCATTTCGTCTAACCAATGTTTTACATGTTCCTCGGCTTTCTAAAAATCTTTTATCTGTCCAGAAATTTTGCCTTGATAATTCTGTATCCATTGATTTTTCTTCTGATTCTTTTAAGGTGAGGGATTTGACGACTGGCAAATGCCTCCACCGGGGTCTAGCTAAAGACGGTGCTTATTACTGGACACATGGATCACCCTTCGCTTTCCCAGTCTCCAAAGCTTCGCTTTCCACCTGGCACTCCCGTTGTGGTCATCCTGCTGCTCCAGTCCTTCAAACTTTACGCAACAAAAATTTTTTAGATGTTTCCTCGTCTTTGTTGCATCCTTGTGATGCCTGCTTATGTAATAAAAGCCACAGGCTACCTTTTCATACTTCGACTATTGTTGCTACTCGACCTTTGCATGTCATTTTTTCTGATCTTTGGACATCCCCCGTTTATTCAATTGATGGATTTAAGTATTACATTATTTTTGTTGATCGTTTCACTCGCTTCACTTGGCTCTATCCTTTAGTTCGAAAGTCTGATGCTCTTGCAACTTTTGTAAAATTCAAAGCTTATGCTGAACGTATGTTTGATTCCACCATTCAAATTTTGTATTCTGACAATGGCACGGAATATATTGCAATGTTACCATTCCTTCGAGCTCATGGGATTGCTCAATTTACCTCTGTCACGCACACTCCGCAACATAATGGTATGTCGGAGCGTCGACATCTGCACATCATGGAAACTGCACTCACACTCATGAAACAAGCTTCTATGCCTATCAATTTTTGGTCCTATGCCGTTAGCGCCGCGGTCTATCTCATTAATCGCCTTCCCACTCCGGTCTTAGGTATGTTATCACCATACGAGAAGCTACACTCTGTTGAGCCAAATTATCACAAACTTCGGGTTTTTGGTCGCAAATGCTATCCTTGGATTCGCCTATACTACATCACAAGCTTGACTCTAATTCCCTTCCCTGTGTCTTTCTTGGTTATGCTTTAACGCAAAGTGCGTATTTGTGCTACGATCTTGTCGATGAAAAACTCTATATTTCCCGGGATGTTCGGTTTGTTGAAACGGATTTTCCTTTTGCCACTCGTACCATTGATGAACCTTTACCACCTATATCCTCCCTTCTCCCTCCAGAACTCCTCCATGATATACCCTCTGCTCCTGTACCCAATCCCATAGTCTCCCACCCCCTGGCCGAGCCTACCACCCCCAGCTCATCTCTTCCCTCTACTTCTGGTTCTACTTTTCAGTCCACGCCCTCCACGGCTTCCTCCTCAGCTGCCTCCCCTCTCACGGCAACATCCTCACATGCTACACCCATTCCCACGCCACCCCCTCCACCCCTCAACCGCATGATCACTCGAGCCCAAAATCAGATTTTCAAACCACGCAAAATCCTAAACCTTCGCCCAACTTGAAAACCGTCTTCGTACCGTTGAACCCCGCCATCGCGGCGACGAGCAATGCGGTGTTCGCATTGGCGATTGGCTATGTCCGAGGAGTATGATGCCTTAATTCGCAATGGTACATGGTCTTTGGTTACACCTCAGCCGGGTATGAATATAGTTGGTTCTAAGTGGGTTTTTCGGATTAAGCGTAATCCGGATGGTACTATTGATCGTTACAAAGCTCGGCTTGTTGCTAAAGGCTTTAGTCAGCGTCCGGGTGTTGATTACTTTGAGACGTTTACCAGTGGTTAAAACGGCTACTATTCGATTGGTGCTTAGTCTTGCGGTTTCTCTCAGTTGGTCATTACGCCAGTTAGACGTTAATAATGCTTTTTTGCAAGGTACGTTGCATGAAGATGTGTACATGCAACAACCCCGGGGTTTGAGGATGTTTCTCGTCCTGGTTTTATCTGCAAGTTGCATAAGGCTATATATGGTCTCAAACAAGCTCCCCGAGCTTGGTTTCATGAGCTCCGTACCTTTGTGTTGGGCTTGGGGTTTGTCAATTCTACGTCGGATTCCTCTATGTTTGTTTTACGTACTGATGCTGCTATTATTATTATGCTTGTTTATGTTGACGACATTGTCATCACGGGTAGTTCGCCACAGCTCATTCAACAGGTTATTGATGATCTCTCCCATCGGTTTTCTTTAAAAGATTTGGGTCCGTTGTCTTATTTTCTCGGGGTTGAAGTTACGCCTAATTCCTCTGGTTTGCTTCTTACCCAGAGCAATTATATCAATGATTTGTTATCCCGGGTTCACATGGAGGATTCCAATGCGGCTTCCACTCCTTTGCCCAAGGATGCTTTTGCTAATGTACCACGTGATTCTGGCTAACCCTACCCCGTATCGCCAGGTTATTGGTTCTTTGCAATACTTAATGTTTACTCGTCCCGATATTTCTTTTGCTGTTAACAAGTTGGCTCAATTTATGCACGCTCCTACGGATTATTATTGGCGTCTTGCCAAGCATGTGCTTCGATATTTATCAGCACGGTTACTCGGGTCTTGATTTTTTAGGACTCCTTTGGCTTTACATGCCTTCTCGGATTTCGATTGGGGTGGCAATCCGGATGATGGATACTATTCTACTACCGCCTATTTGGTGTTTTTTGGGCGCAATGCCATTTCTTGGCATTCTAAGAAGCAAGATCTTTGTTTTTCGCCCTCCTCTTGAGCGGAGTATCGGGCGATTGCGAATCTTGCGCTTGAGCTTGCTTATTCTGATATCTTACGAGTGATCTTGGTTTTCCGGTTACGTCTACTCCGGTTATTTTTTGTGATAATCTAGGTGCTGAGCGCTTGAGTGCAAATCCGATGTTTCATTCCAAGATGAAGCATGTTGCCATTGACTATCATTTCATTCGGGATTATGTGGAAAAAGGTACGTATTGTTTGGGTGTCTCGTGTGCACAGTGGAGACCAGCTTGCCGATGCTTTGACCAAGCCTCTTGCGCGGTAGCCTTTTGATTTGTTTGTGTCCAAGCTTGGCCTCCGCTCTCTACGTCCAGCTTGAGGGGGCGTATTGGATAGTTATATATATTTATATTTATGTTTGTCGTTATTTTACTATTCTACCATGTGGGTTCCTATATATACTGTGTACTCTCACATTTCTATTCTTAATGACAATTGTTATTCACACTTTATTATAATAATAGATCCTAGACTAGATCTTGTGTTGATGTGTGACATCATGTTTGAGTGCCAAGTGTCCTAGCTTAATCCTATATGTAATAAACCTTGGAGACTGAATGGATTATCTAAAAACATTATCCAACATTCTGTTTCTCAAGTTTTTACAAAGGGAGATGATTAATTTCCTGAACTTATTAAACCTGAATGTAGGACGGTTCTTGCAAGGCTCATGAAAAATGGACTTGAAATGTCTCAAAACTTCATCTTTTGTCAATTGTGGATTCTCACACCAATTCTCATTCAAAAGCAAACCGAATTGAAATATCCAAAGATGAAGATGAGACCATTCCAATTTCGATTAAGATTGAGAATATCAAACCTCATAACATTGATAGTCAACATTGGTTGATCAGTTCCTTGCCAATAAAGCCATTCCCCAGTTAAACCTCAGTTCCAGACATGCACCAGCCCGCCAGTTGAGCCGAGCCAATCGAATCTGAGAAGTGAGACAGAGTGCATGCATAGTTTGTGACGAAAAATGAGATACATACATTGGTCTCTTGAATAGCCAAAAAAAATCAACTCTTTCTTTAAGAACCATTTCTTTTTTAATCCACCTACGTTTAGAGCTTTTCCCCAACCCTCTGACATTAATGGATAACATCTTCATTGATCAAGAACCTCAAACACAAAACGAGAAGACTAGACAGGGTTAGCAGTTAAGCATACACTAAAATCAACTCCCAGTTCTTTGCTTATATGTAGCAAATTATCTGTTGGGACAGATTGTACGTCCCCACTCTTAATGTATAAGGAACACCAATTGGTTTTAATACAACAGTAAGTGTTTGATCTTAATATAATTTAAAAAAAAATTTGTGCAAGTGTTGGGTGCCAACACTTGAGGAGGATGTTGGGACAGTACCAATCAACAGAGTTAAGAAATTAACCATTAATCCGAGTCTTCCACTGAAACACATTCAATAACAACTTTTCTTCCACCTAGGCGTTTGATAGAATTAAAAATATAAAGTTATCTCCATCTAGCCCTCCTGTTTCTTTATTTTCTCAAAACTAACATCTATTTCTCATTGTTACCGTAAACACTTTTATATATGTGTTTTTGTTACGTAAAAACAGCCCTATGTATGTTTCATTAATTGTTACAATCAACACCCCTATGTGTGCATGTTTTTGCTATGATAAACACTCCATTACTTGTACTATAATTGTACGTAACAAAAACATACATAAATGTGTTTATCGTAACAAAAACGCACACATATGTGTGTTAATCATAACAATGAAAGATAGAGTCTAGTTTTGAAAGAAATAAAGAAAAAGAAAATGGGGGACTAAAAATGTAATATCTTTTCTACACCTCTTCACCTAGTATACCTCGAAAATAACTACTATAACAAAAATTTTGCACAGTCAAGGGCTCTAAAATAAAATTTTGGCATAAACCCCCGGATTGTTTCAGCTCATGATAAGAAAGTAGATAATTAATATTATGAATATATACTTCGACACTTTTCAAATACGAGTTCTATAACAAGTGTGAGCCAATATATCACACAAAGGCATATGTATAAATAGCATATTTACAAGACTAACAAAAAGGTCGTCTAGCTAGCTAACATTTGAAACAATATAAATCGACGATAAAGAAACAATTTATCTCTTACCCTTCAAGTTGACCGGATTTACAGCCTCTTCCCCTCCATTTCCATTGGAAAAAACAGTCGACACAGTGACCAAAAGTATGAAGATAATAAGCAAAATATGTGTAGTCATATTTTATGTGGAAAGTGTGTTAATTATGAGTGTGGTGTTTTGGGCTATTTATTTATATACAGATGTTTCAGTTCATAGAATTATTCTTCAACCTAAACAGTGTTATCAAATTATTTTTAATTTGTTCAAATTTGGCGGAATTAATTCTGTATTATTCTGCCCGAAGATGCTGAGTTTAGTATAATATAAGAGAGAACGTCCAAATCACAGAATCAAGACCCGATGTAAAAAGACAGATGATTTGATTGAGTTATTAAACAACCCAGCAAAATTGAGGACGATATGTGAATATGTGTCGGGTAGAGACTACAAACGTCAGTGTCACATGTTATAATTGAGGACGATATGTGAATATGTGTCGGGTAGAGACTACAAAATTAAATCAACACTTAATTCATGCACAAGTGGCGAACAATGCTTCGAAATCCTCTCAATGTACTCAATCATTTTTAACATGTGTAGACTGCGAAGCACAATGTTCACTCAGATGACGAATGATGGTGGAACAAACATTATGCGGACAACTTCAACACTATCCTCAAAAAGTTAACATATTTCTCAACAAACTCTTCATTCTCAATATCATCGGCAGTCAATCTTTTCATCCATGAAAAAGATATATTCTCAAGTTTCTTTACCAATTCAAAAAATTGTTTTCATTAACTCTTTATTTAGTAATATCACAAGTTTAGTTTGTTTTTAGACATTTACTACGATAAAAAAAGTAAAGACTTGATAAGTATTATTGTTTATGTTTACAAAAACCTTGCACCTAATTAAATTTATATTGTTTTTGCTCTCATTAGTCAACTACTCTCAATTTACTTTTAAGAATTTCCCAAAATTCCTTGGTTGACTAGATCTCATCTAGTTACCTCGATACCCTGTTGTGGCTGCAGGTGATCGAACCAAAAAATTCGAAAAGTAGGTAAATTCTTATCAATCGTATCAGATACGACTCTTGTTGATTGGCCAGTCGAGAACTGGAAAATGCTAATCACTATGTGGTAGTCAACAATTGTCTATAAAATTAAACGACCCCTTGATGTATAGTCGAGAAATCTTAGTTAAGTCACAACTCGATATTCATGAAATCATATACAATCACTTCTAAAAAATAATGATATATGTCACGGATTTTATCTAAGCAAAATAAACAAGTAATAAATTTATAAATCCGGTATACCCCAAGTGTAGGGATCGTAGTATAGAGGTTGATACCGGGTCGATCTTACGGGGAATCGGGGTTGTTTAATCTAGTTTTTATTATCTAACCTAACTATGTCACGATTACTACTAAAGATACGAAAATTAAGCAGTGAAACCTAAAACGAGAAACGGAACTAATAATAAGAATAACTGGACAGAAGATCGAGATCTAAAACCAGGAAAAATATGGTTGCGAACAAATTATCTAAACTAAATCTATTCTAAATCTATTACGAAATAAAGATTGTAAATTTACTAGGCAATTCAAGTTCATGGAGTTTAATCAATGATTTACGAATGAACAAGCTGATGATCCACATATCCTACAACTATCAATTTCCATCTAGATTATCTCGTGATTTCTAACCAAGTTGTGATTCACCTAGCCAAGGTATGAACTCCTAATTTCTTAGACAAGTTTCTTTATTAATCTTCTATCTTTCGATCTAAAGATTAACGCTTTCTAACCAAGGTGTGTGAAATTTATAAGTTTCTAACCTAGAGATTCAACCTAATAACTCTCGGTAATTAGATTAAAGGTCTAATCTTTATTATGGCGATCTAGGGTTTAACATGATTCTCATCAAAATCAAACATCATACATGCAAAGATCTTTCGATATAAATTGCATAAGAACGAAATAAGCATAATAAAGATACAACTTTGAATTAAAAACTCACAAGACAATCGAAGATGAAATCAATACGTTGGTTGGATGGCTTCACAATGCTTGTTCAAGGGAGGTCTAGCCTCTTAGCATCCTCTTGAAGCTCGAATTGTTTGAGTAAAAATACATAAAAGTGTTTCAATCTAACTAGAAAATAAAAGCAATAAAAAATGAGCCGCCCCTAGGGTTGTCTAACATATTTCGCACCCTCTTCAGTCTTGATCTTATGCATACAGATGTCAGGAGATATCCCTCTGATGTCCCCTACTTGCCAACCAAAGGCTTTCTCATTTTTCCTCAAGGCGTTTACCAGCTTCATTTCTTCTAATCGAGACAGCTTGGCAGATATAATTAATGGAAGCTTGCCACCTTCTCTTAAAAACACATACTTTAGATGTTTAGGAAACGGCTTCAATACCAGATCTGCAGGAGGGTCTTCCAAACTTGATTTAAGATCTCCACTTTTCAACTCAACATCATTGAGTTTACTTAGTGGTCCCACTGCCAAAGCTTCTCCTTTCAACAACTCATCCTCAAATTCAGCTTATAACTGTTCTAGACTTACCACACCATGATTATTCAGCTTCTCAACTAGTAGCTCGTATTCGGTTGCAACAGCCATGACTTGCTTTTCCATGAAATCATTGAAGTCATCAGACATATCGTCAATGGAGAAGCCGTTCGGTCTTTCAGAGGGTTTCTGGCTAGCTTTGGAAACATTGTAACTCACCTCTTGATCACCAACTCGTATCGTCACTTGCCCACCATCGCAGTCAATGAGGGCTCTGGCTGTAGACAGAAAAGGTCTCCCAATAATCAGAGGGACATGCTCATCCTTCTCTATGTCCGGAACGTACCAGTCAACCGGGAAGGTAAATCTATCAATTTGAACTAACATGTCCTTTAGTATTCCCGCAGCTTTCTTAGAAGATCTATCCGTGAATTGAAGATTCATGGTGGTGGGTTCTAAAAGATTGTCTAACCTAAGCCGCTTTTGCAGCATGGACAATGCATCAGGCTTATGGATGCACCTGGAGTCACATAAAGAGTTTGGGAAGACTAGGCCTCCCATCAAACAATGTGAGCACAAATTTCCCAGGGTCACCCTCTTGATTGGTAGATCTTCATAATTGATCATAGAGCAATCCTCACCGATCAACCGATCCATGTCTCGCCAACTTCTTCTTAGAGAAACAACATCCTTGATGAATTTGGTATACTTAGGCATCTCAACCAAAACCTCGGATAATGGAAGATTAACTGAGTATTTTTGAGAAGGTTTAGCACTTTTTCATACTTTTTATCCTCATTCAAGGAGATGTTGCTCTTTCTAGGTGGAAATGGAAGCTTTTTCACGTCACTCTCTGAAAAGACTTTCTTCGAGGATGAACTGACAGCTTTGTGTTCCAAGTCCTTCCACCTTACTACCTTTTCATTCTTCTTACTAGTCAGGGGATCAGCCTCCTGACTCTCACTTGATTCTTCATTCCTTAGGGGTTCAGCCACCTGAGGACTTCCAACTCTTTCACCTCTCAGGGGATCACCACCTGAGTATTTTCTTGCAGCCAAGGGGAACGTAGGTGCTCGAATTCCCCTCATGCCCTATCATTTGGCGGGAGGGGTTAGTGGTTTCCTGGTGAGGGGACCACTTAGTTGAGTACTGACCTTAAGTTCATCATGACCGGCCTCTCTCTCTACCGTCACGGAATTGAAGGTACCAGGTCGATTGCATTGGCTATTGTTCGAGATCGGTCCGAGCAACTTGACCACCCTTTGGATTCTTTTTCGTGAAGTGGACAACCGCCTGGGGTCTGCAGAAGCTAGCTGTTCGACCAATTGCCCTATTTGCCTCTCAAGATTCTTGTTTGTGCTCATCGGGGAGTTGGATGTTTTTATTATGCTCTTCCCGAAAGGAGCTCCATTCGGCTTGGATATCATTCGAGTGCGTGGGGCCTTGAGAGTGTTGGAAGTTCTACGGATAAGGCTGGTTGTACCGATTCTGAAATGTAGAATTAGAATTGTTAGGCCAATTCTGACTGAACCTTTGATTCTCGATTGGAAAAATTGGAGTTAGTTCACGGTTGTAAGTAGGGTTTCGATTGAAGTTTTGATTTTGATTAAAATTTGAATTTGGATTGAAATTTTAATTCTGGCCGAAACCCTGGTTTTGAGGATTACTCGGCGGAGAATTGATTATTAAACTCTCGATTGGTCCGCCAGAGAAAGCGTTTACTTGACGTCGTCCGTTCATGGGACGTAAACGAGATGTATGTCCCACGTTGTCACAATTCTGACATGTGACTGGATTATACTGTCCATTGTCATGAACAGTATTTACTTGATAGGCAGAGGGGGGAAACAAATTGACACCGCCAACCATATGGCGGTCGACAACAATTTTTCACGATCTGAACTTGAGAGTTCATTGAAGGGAGGATCGATTGATCGGATTAGAGAAATTTGAGAAGTCGCCATCGCTGCAAAGATGGCGATCGATTTTGCATATTCACCTCCTCAATATTGGGAGGATGAGGTGCTTGGATAGATTGATATGAGGGGGCATAATTGTATTTGGCAATATCCTCGAATAATGCCCACCCCTCTTCAGGTGTTTTCCTGAAAAATTCCCCACCAGAAGAACTATTAACCATGCCCTTCGTGAGCTCGGTTAATCCACTGAAGAAAGTATTGACTTGCCTTTGCAGTGGCAAGCCATGATGGGGACACTTTCTAAGAAGAGATTTAAACCTCTTCCAACACTCGAAAAATGACTCATTTTCCTTCTGGCAGAATGTGAAAATATCACTTAAACATTGAAATTTTGTCTTAGAAGGTGGGAAGTATTGACTCGGGAACTCTTTCTCGAGTTCCGCCTGTAGTGATGGTTTTAGAAGGGAGAGAGTGGTATCACTCTTTTGCTTCCCCTCGTAAGGAAAATGGAAACAGTTTAAGTTTTATAGCATTCTCACTTACTCCACGGATGCGAGTTGTACCGTATATCTCTAGAAACGTGTGTAAGTGAGTTTGAGGATTTTATGACTGATAACCGTGGATGATAGATGCATGCTGCATCATTTGAATGAGCCCGGGTTTCATTCAAAAGTAGGTGTGATGATGGTTGGTAGAACGATAGCCGGGTTGACCCGACCGCCAGGCATGGCGTAATCACCAACGACGCGTCTATCTTGGCAGACCATAATGACTATATTTTCGATCTCTTGAGCTAGATCTTGCTCGATATCTCGATCGACTGTGTTCTCTTCGCCAGGGAGGTCCGCAAAATGGAGACTTCTCTTGTTTGGTCGGACTATGGTCCGCTCGAGGTCAGGGGTATAGAGTAGTGGCCCTTTTTGACTCCGAGTTTGCATAAACCGAAACCAAAATCTTGTTATTTAACGAACGAAAGCGAGAGAGGAAAGTGGTGGCGAAAAAGGCAGACGGGCGCCCATGTTTCTTTGGGCGGGGCGCCGCTGAGAATGAAATGAGAGGGCGTCAAGTTATTGGGACGCTCGTCGATCGGGTAAAAATACGAACAGAGTTATAAAAACTTGACCGGACGGGTGTCCACTACTCTAGACGCCCGTTTACTGGAACAAAAACGAAACAGAAACTTAAAAAAAAAATATCTAAACTAGATTACTAATAAAACTAGACAACCGTCCGGTTCCCCGGCAACGGCGCCAAAAACTTGTCACAGGTTTTATCTAAGCAAAATAAACAAGTAATAAATTTATAAATCCGGTATACCCCAAGGGTAGGGATCGTAGTATAGAGGTTGATACCGGGTCGATCTTACGGGGAATCGGGGTTGTTTAATCTAGTTTTTATTATCTAACCTAACTATGTCACGATTACTACTAAAGATACGAAAATTAAGCAGTGAAAACTAAAACGAGAAACGGAACTAATAATAAGAATAACTGGACAGAAGATCGAGATCTAAATCCAGGAAAAATATGGTTGCGAACAAATTATCTAAACTAAATCTATTCTAAATCTATTACAAAATAAAGATTGTAAATTTACTAGGCAATTCAAGTTCAGGGAGTTTAATCAATGATTTACGAATGAACAAGCTGTTGATCCACCTATCCTACAACTATCAATTTCCATCTAGATTATCTCGTGATTTCTAACCAAGTTGTGATTCACCTAGCCAAGGTATGAACTCCAAATTTCTTCCTAATTTCTTAGACAAGTTCGCCTATTAATCTTCTATCTTTCGATCTAAAGATTAACGCTTTCTAACCAAAGGTGTGAAATTTATAAGTTTCTAACCTAGAGATTCAACCTAATAACTCTCGTTAATTAGATTAAAGGTCTAATCTTTATTATGGCGATCTAGGGTTTAACATGATTCTCATCAAAATCAAACATCATACATGCAAAGATCTTTCGATATAAATTGCATAAGCGAAATAAGCATAATAAAGATACAACTTTGAATTAAAAACTCACAAGACAATCGAAGATGAAATCAATACGTTGGTTGGATGGCTTCTGATGACGTAGATCGAGTGAAATTAAAATACTTGACCACCAAAACCAATACTAGCAAGAGGACTAGGTCCATCGTAGTATAGCTATAGCGAATCAAGGTCGATCCCACAGGGAACCAAATTGTGGATCATTTATATACAAACAACTAATCATTCATGTCAAGGACACAAAGCGGTCTACGACCATCGAAGGACAAGAAAAGTAAAGGACACGACTCGACACAACACAAAACGTAATTAACCTCCCCAATTATTAAGTTATCGTTTGGATCTAGAGATTCTATATAATTAAGCTAGACTCGAAAACTATTAATCCGATCCGTATTTCTTTTATATTGGCTACGGGAGTCATCCCCTAAACTAGATCTAGCTCCGGTTAGGCCATCTAGATCACTATGCTACATCACGTGACTTCGCTTTTTCGGCCTCCATCTCATATGACTCGCACGCTTACAAAACTAGGGATGCCGATATTAACCGTATTCCTCACCTAGGCAACATTCCTTTTTTCAGGCGTACTTCCTAGACGATCGCATCAGTCTCCGTCCCATTAACACTAACTTTTAGGTATCATGTTAATCTACGATGTACGTATAACTAGGTGTCGACAATTCCCAAATATAGAACAGATCTAGATCTCGCTGAAAGTCCCGGAAGATCAATTCATGAGCCGACCTAGGAGCCCTATATTGGTATTTCCTAATAATACGCTAATTAAAACAGACGAGCGACGTAGCCGTAGCCATACCTACTAAGATAAGAAATTTATGTGGACAATCACACCATAAAGACGTGGCTAGATTGATTGGCGAAAAACTAAATCTTAGCGTTTCTACATACGTAACGGATAAAATAGAGACTCATAAAGCAATTATATAGATCTACTAAAAACACGGTTGTCGATCATACCAAAGTCATCTATAGGTCACCGGATAACAGATCTGGGCGTGTGGATCCTTATAGACAAGGAATCCCCACTGCCTCATATCGTATCCTTAGATCTACATCGTTTGGTGAAGAACGAACAACCTCAAACGATAAACAATAATTGGGGCCATAATTACAAAGAACGAAGAACAAATAAATACAAGAACTTACATTATTACAGATCTTGCATAAAAACCGCTCTAAGAAAAACTGGAAATTTTATTATGAATTGTGTGTATGTATTGAGGTGTGGTGTTTATGGCGTGTATAACATGCCTTTATTTATAGGGGTTCAAGCTAACTAAGAGATATACTTCAAAATGTCAAAACAAATAAGAGAAAACTCCCGGCCGATCTCCAAAAGATGAAGTGCGCCCCCCCTTCATGCATATCCTCAAAGTTGGCGCCATCTTGGAGCCTTTTGTCATGCTTATCCGATCTTTTCGTGCTAATCCGATATTTATCTTGAATTTCCTTTGATTTATCTTGAGATTTAATTCTTCCATTTGTATTTATCCTCCATAATTATCCAAATCTGCAAAATAGATATTTATCCAAAAATAAATCATATTTAAATAAAACGGATAAATATAATAAAAACGGATATGTGCCGATTTACAAACAAAAACAGATAAATACCAATAAAAAATGGATAAATACCAAATTATATTTTATAAATCACGAAACATTAAATAATCCATATAAACATGTGATTTAATATAAAATACATATTATTAATCTCGATTTAAGGTCAACGTTGATGACTTTTACGGGTATAATTTGACCGTCATCAACTACCCCCCACTTAGACTTTGCTCGTCCCGAACAAAGTATCAATAAGTCATTCCCCAAGACAACATTTCCCGTGGTCAAATCATACTTACACAAGAAACTCGAGTCAACTCATACCATTCATGCTCATAAGATATCCATTATTCACTACTCGCTATGAATCGAAGTGATGTGTGCAGGTGCATTTAGTTTTATATAATCGAAGCAAGATTAGAGTTTATGCTAACTTCGTAATCTCAACCTACCAACATCAGCATTCCCACTTCTTAAGCCTCGCAATGGGTAAAGACATGGTGCAATATGCAAGAGCGTCATCTAGAAGGTTTTTGGACTTGGAGACCGAGAATTCACTCAAAGCCTCTTAAAAATTTGAATTTATTCGTATTTTCATAACTTCAAACCTTAACACTTCTCAAGAAAGAAACTTGCTTTAAAAGTAAATTATGCATTGCAAGAATCCCCCTCTCACGGATGAGTCAATAGCATTGAATATTACCACAAGCGCGAGGCTACTTTGGTAATGTTACTACAAGCCAGTGTTTGTTTAACGCCGTTAAAACACGATTATTCTCAAGCTTATTACTCCGCTTTGATGGCCAGAAGATAGGAATACATCAGCAGATAAATATCGACACTAAGTCTACATAACCAATCATCTACGCAATGTACACATAATTCTTCAGTTATTATAATTCGTGTGATAAACTCGATTCAAAGATTGAGTAATCGAATAATAAATAACTACTTGCAACAATCGGCATGAATATCCTTAAATTTACATTCACATAAGTATAAAATGATCACGTAATTATGCAACTTGGTTTCTTTTCTATCAATTCTTAGCTAGGAACTCACAATTCTAAGGGTACGAGATAAATAATATGGTATTTATTCAATTTTTTCAATTTTTTCACCGTTTCATTCAATTTTAAATTATAGCATATCATAGCTAAGTCTCCTACCCCCCACTTAAACTTGGCATTATCCCCAATGACAAATTAAAATGAGAATTTAAGAAAAAGACTTAGCTCTGGAAACGGCTCTCAAGTAGATGCAGATTATCGGAGCATGTCGTGGAGAAGCAAGTGAAAACCTGTTTAAGCAAGCCAAACGGAAACTCCACGAAACCGTTAATAACATGTCAATGGAAGTTATAAAATAATGTGGCAATAATTAGATATAAAATATCCAAAAACAAATTAAGCCACTTTATTCCATACAACCAATGACAAGGAAAACCAAAGAGTTAAAACTACTTGTTCAAACGCAAAAAGAAAAATACTAAATAGAAAGAAATATAAACAAGGCAACTAAAGATGGTAATCTTCATCTATAATCTCCACCGCTTAAATACTCTTAAAACTGGGTGGAGAAGACAAAGATCAAAAAGCGTTACCCCATGTGTGAAAAACACGAGGTTGACTGGATTAACCATGCAATGAATCCAGTGTAAAAGAGACACTTGGTAAGGTATAACAGATTCAATGTGACCTATTGGTAGAAGATAGGATCAGAAACTCGGCGCAGACTCTTCACGCTTGGATTGGATATCAACAACCTAGGGAGATGTAGCTCCTCCTCGAAATTACTAATAACCCAATGTATCACGTAAAAGTCATAACCGTCATCAACAAGGGCGGATCGGTGTGATTGCTTAGAACAAAACTTATCAACTCGAAATGCCGGAATAGGCGTAAAAGTGTGAAATTTAAAACTTCCGGTAGAAAGATAAGTTGCATTTTGATCGAACCAAAAACTTTTAAAATCCAGCTAGGGTCAGAGCTACACGTACCCCAGCTAGGATCATGAAAACCAAAATGATTAGAGATAATCATTAAAACTTAGCAATATTTCTAATTCCGCAACACAAAGGTATTTTGTAAACAAAATGGAGGTTTAGAGTGTGTTGGGTTTAGAAAAAGATATACATAGGGATGGTGAGAAAAGACAAAGGGTGGGAGAGTGAAATAGATGGAAAGAAAGAGAGGGGATGAAAGAATGGTTAGAAATGTGAACTGTGGGGCAGATTGGTGAGAGAATAGAAAGGTTGAAGGGTGAAAAATGTACAAAGGAAAGGATAAGGGTAGTTGCAGAACGAATTGCACACAACTTTGGATTTTCACTAAGATCGCCATTCTAAAAAGTTTTGGGAATTGACCAACACTTGTTCTTGTTCTCACCAATCATTCTCTCTGTTACATTTTGAAGAATTCTCAAGCTCTCTTAATGCTTCCATCTTAAGGTTGATTGCTAAATTTCCTTTTCTTTAGCAATTTCTCGACTCTCCTAAGAAACTCTATTTCACGTGGCCTATATTGAGTAAAAAAGTTTTGCACATCCTTAGCCCAATGGCCATCGGAACACGGCAAAATAAAAAACCTCAACATATGTCACGTTACTTTTATTTGACTCAAACAAAACCTAACCTAAAAAAAACTAAAAGGAAATCCTAAGGGTTTTAAAGAAGTACTTCTGGGTTTAAAGTACTCAGCTCGACTTTCCAAAAAGCATCCTTGTCAGTCATCCTTCTTGGATCGCCAGATATTGACCCCTTGAGCACTATATGAGGTGGACTTGTCGTTTTTGCGGATTAATACCCTTCCCTTGGTTGTGAGACCTAGGAAACGACATCTATCCATACCATTTATACAAAGCTTTTACCTCGGCTCTCGTTTTAGGAATGAGTGAATTCTAAGGAGATTTAGTCCTAAGGACCCATTTTAATCACATCCTCTATAATGCTGCTTCATTATGCTCTCTCAAAACTCAACGTCTTCTTTAGATTGCGAATTCTTAAAACTACACAAATTGTTGCTCCCATGGCCACTAGAAGCAATCTCATGCATAGGACAAGGAGATTTTGACAGAACTACGAGGAACTCTTTATTCACTGCTTCCTTCAACTGCTACATGTTTCCTTACACTCTCTAGATGAGACAGATTTGGGGCAGAACCTCGACACTAATAAAATTAATCTTACAAACCAACTCCGGGCTAAGATTCATACTCAGGTTCATGTATAGGGTAACTTATGCTCAAAAGACCAAAAGATAGTAATTCATAAGCAAAAAGGGTGATACCTTGCCTTCAACATTGTACCACGAATAATTCGAACCTTAAAAAATTTTCGGAGCCATCATGGTGCTTTAAAGGTTTTGCCTCCATCACTTTTCCCATCGTAGATTCGTAGCTCCACATGTTGCTGGGTTATTTCCTCAGCGCCCGCGAAAAATTACTGACTCGGATTATTACTTCCCTGGTTTCTGCAAACAGAAGAAAAACAAAACGGACCGTAGACTGACTTTAACATGGTTTCCCATGCTGCTATCAGACCTACGGATTAAACATACGGAGATAAACAGACACACGAAATTTACACAAAGCAGATAACCAGAGGGACTCAAAACGTAAAAACAGACTCTAAAACAAAAAACTTAACATGAATAAAAAATTAGTTATATATAAAATTGACCGTTGGTTCCCCGGCAACGGCGCCAAAAACTTGATGACGTAGATCAAGTGAAATTAAAATACTTGACCACCAAAACCAATACTAGCAAGAGGACTAGGTCCATCGTAGTATAGCTATAGCGAATCAAGGTCGATCCCACAGGGAACCAAATTGTGGATCATTTATATACAAACAACTAATCATTCATGTCAAGGACACAAAGCGGTCTACGACCAACGAAGGACAAGAAAAGTAAAGGACACGACTCGACACAACACAAAACGTAATTAACCTCCCCAATTATTAAGTTATCGTTTGGATCAGAGATTCTATATAATTAAGCTAGACTCGACAACTATTAATCCGATCCGTATTTCTTTTATATTGGCTACGGAGTCATCCCAAACTAGATCTAGCTCCGGTTAGGCCATCTAGATCACTATGCTACATCACGTGATTTCGATTTTTTTGGCCTCCATCTCATATGACTCGTGACGCTTACAAAACTAGGGATGCCGATATTAACCGTATTCCTCACCTAGGCAACATTCCTTTTTCAGGCGCACTTCCTAGACGATCGCATCGAGTCTCCGTCCCATTAACACTAACTTTTAGGTATCATGTTAATCTACGATGTGCACGTATAACTAGGTGTCGACAATTCCCAAATATAGAAACAGATCTAGATCTGTTGAAAGTCCCGGAAGATCAATTCATGAGCCGACCTAGGAGCCCTATATTGGTATTTCCTAATAATACGCTAATTAAAGCAGACGAGCGACGTAGTCGTGTGCCATACCTACTAAGATAAGAAATTCTATGTGGACAATCACACCATAAAGACGTGGCTAGATTGACGTGGCGAAAAACTAAATCTTAGCGTTTCTACATAACGTAACGGATAAAATAGAGACTCATAAAGCAATTATATAGATCTACTAAAAACACGGTTGTCGATCATACCAAAGTCATCTATAGGTCACCGGATAACAGATCTGGGCGTGTGGATCCTTATAGACAAGGAATCCCCACTGCCTCATATCGTATCCTTAGATCTACATCGTTTGGTGAAGAACGAACAACCTCAAACGATAAACAATAATTGAGGCCGTAATTACAAAGAACGAAGAACAAATAAATACAAGAACTTACATTATTACAGATCTTGCATAAAAACTGCTCTAAGAAAAACTGGAAATTTTATTATGAAATTGTGTGTATGTATTGAGGTGTGGTGTTTATGGCGTGTATAACATGCCTTTATTTATAGGGGTTCAAGCTAACTAAGAGATATACTTCAAAATGTCAAAACAAATAAGAGATAACTCCCGGCCGATCTCCAAAAGATGAAGTGCGCCCCCCCTTCATGCATATCCTCAAAGTTGGCGCCATCTTAGAGCATTTTGTCATGCTTATCCGATCTTTTCGTGCTCATCCAATATTTATCTTGAATTTCCTTTGATTTATCTTGAAATTTAATTCTTCCATTTGTATTTATCCTCCATAATTATCCAAATTTGCAAAATAGATATTTATCCAAAAATAAATCATATTTAAATAAAACGGATAAATATAATAAAAACGGGTAAGTGCCGATTTATAAGTAAAAACAGATAAATACCAATAAAAAATGGATAAATACCAAATTATATTTTATAAATCACGAAACATTAAATAATCCATATAAACATGTGATTTAATATAAAATACATATTATTAATCTCGATTTAAGGTCAACGTTGATGACTTTTACGGGTATAATTTGACCGTCATCAGCTTCACAATGCTTGTTCAAGGGAGGTCTAGCCTCTTAGCATCATCTTGAAGCTCGAATTGTTTGAGTAAAAATACATAAAAGTGGTTCAATCTAACTAGAAAATAAAAGCAATAAAAACTGAGCCGCCCCTAGGGTTTAGGGTTTGAATTATCTGATGTAATTGTGTGGAGAAAGCGCAGCTATATATAGAATTTTAAGTCGGCTGCAGCTATGTCGGCCAATGGACGCCCGTTTGATGGGTTGAACGCCCGTACAGATGCTTAAAAATCTTTGAGTCGGGCCGAGCTGGATCAGACGCCCGTCCTTCTTTAATTTGGACGCTCGTTCACTAAATATCTCAGAACTCTGAACCAAGTTTCTTCTTCTGGACGCCCGTTCACTTTCTTAGACGCCCGTCCACTGGACGGGACTTAGGACGCACGTTCAGATTGCTTCAAATTTGATTTTTCCATCTCTCTCTTCAATCAACTTCATATAACTCCGATCCTTAACATCTTTTAATCCTCTTTTGAATCAATTTCGTGTATCTACAAGATAATAAAACATGGCAAAGTGTAATATCATCCAAATCAATATAAAATCAACAACAAAACCCCATAAATCCACTAACTTTGCGATTAAACCGTTTCAAACCTCACTTGCTCAATAAACCAGTTAAACACTCAATTCCTATGTAAATTATACGAATATGGAGAGAATTGTTACAAAATATAACGATATAAATCATATAAAATCACCCTTAACAATATAAATGAGGCAGGGCAACGGTCTCTGAAGAGCAATAAGAGCCGTATTTTAATTTCTCAAGAATTCAGAAAGCCCAGAGAAACACAAGATTCTATGAATCCTACTCGTGTTTGATCCCACTAAACTTTCTTCCTTCAAACAAGACTCAAGTTCAATTATTCCTTATCTCGGCATATTAAACTATTTTGTTTTAGTTTCTACCAAAGAACACATATTTTATAAGTATTTTTTCGATAAAATCTGAGCGTGCGAAAATCGATGATCAATTAGCAAGTTCCAAATGATCACTATGAAAATAAAACCAGAACTGTATATTACAACAGAAACCAGAAATACAAAAGTAAACCAATCAAATATATCTCAAGGGTGAGAATATTCAATATTTCATTTTTATTACCTACAAACACGGCAGTACTTAAACAAAAGACATAATATTTGTGAAATTTTCAAAACGTTTTTAAGATGCAAACCATTGCATTTTTTGTTATATAACATATTATATATAGTTTTGTATTGTCAATGATGTTGGGTCTTAAAAGTTGGTTCGTGTAGTCAATTGCGGATCCAGAAAATTTGTTTAGCGGGATCCATGCATCCATTTCATATATAGTAGCTCCGCCCCTGCATGTAGTATAGTTATTCATCTTTTGGTGTATCACTTTCACTGTAATCGGGAATGCAAAAGGGAGTTGGAAGATTAGAAGTAAATTCATATTATGATTCACAAATGCATTTATGTACGTAGATTTTTGAAGATTTGATTTTAATTTTCCAAAACGATATTGTAAGTCGTGTGTGTGTGGGTGGGGGGTTGGTCGTGTGTTAAATTATCATAACTTCCAAAGCTTAAGCTGATGGGGAGGTAGCGTCCCCTCAAGTGTGGAGAGGTCCAACACTTTAAAGATTGTGCTTTAACTGAGGTTTCAACTAAGGACCTCATGTTCTCACACCATATTGAATTGTCATCTCTTTCAAAAACTTAAACGAGATGATTAAAGGAAATAATTCTTTCAGGACGAAAGAGGACCGGGCGAGGGCCTGGCATTACGAAGGCATCGAACCCCATCCATACTCTGATACTATGTTGAATTTTACCATATATATTTCTAAAAACTTAAGCCATGAGTAGGTAAATAATTATTATTTTATATTTCAACGGGAGAGGGGAGGAGGGAGGAAGGTTAAGATAACCAACATGATTTCAAATATTACAAGACGTTCTCAAGTGTGGTCCATAACAAGTTGGGTCAATATGACACAAAAAGACATATATATAAAAAGGAATACTCGAAACAATATAAAAAATCGGAAGGTTAAAAAGACAAATAAAATATTTATTTCTTACCCTTGAAGTTGACTGGATTGACCACTTCTTCCCCTACATTTGTATTGGAAACACAGCCAACACGGTGACCAAAAGTATAAGGGTAATAAGCAAAATATTTGTAGTCATATTCCAATGTATATATTGCCTTTTGATTTTATGTGGAAAGTGTGTTCTTAATTATGTGTGTGGTGTTGGGCTATTTATATACAGATGTTTCAGTTCATTGAATTATTCTTCAACCTAAATAGTGTTATCATATTATTATTTTACTCGTTCAAATAATTTGGCGGAGTTAATTTTGTAATTATTCTGCCGAAAGATGATATTGCTAGAATATAAAAATATATTATGTTCCTAAAAAGAAATTATACTCCCTGCGTCCCGAAATAAAGTCTTTTAGTTTTTTGATTTTGTTCCACAATACAAGACTTTATCACATTCCAATGCAATATTAAATGTCCTACAATGCGGTTATGTGTCATTAAATAGCATTCCACAATTGATCTTCATTAATTGACTTATCCTATCATTGAATCCAAACCTTTATATTAACATAATTGAGTCATGACTGTTCCACGACAGCCACAAAATCAGAGCCAGATTCATAATCAATCCCCCCACAGCAAAAGGAGGCTTATAAGAAGATATTCATCCTTACAATCAAAACTGTGTTATTGGCTTGATCTCATATACTATGAGTAAGTAGGCAGTTTCATTGACACGTTAATAAATTACCACACAACATCAAATTTACCAGTTGGAGTACTTTCAAAAAGATCCGATTATCCGTTATTTAGTCCGGACGATTTTTAATCAATCGTCACAACACGTTACATCATATGATTATAATATTTTCAATTTTATTGATAGAAAACAATAACTCCACCGTAATTCAAACCTTTTTTCTTGGAAGACTAATATTTTACTTGCTATTATCGTGTTAGGATCGAAATCGATAGTCTTTAATGACATTAACATAAAATATAAGAAAGAAGAAAAAATAAAATTGAGAAGAAGACACCAAAACATACCGTAGTTCATTCAACTGACCTACATCCCGAGCACAAAAGAGATATTATGATAGCGGAGAATACAAAAAGCTCTTCTTAAAACTAATTCACAGTAGCTAAACATTGAGTTATGAGCATTAGAGTTTATCTAAAATGATACATCTCACTGATAAGCCTAATAAAAAAACTAAAGGCTCTGTTTGTATCGTGAACATAGGCCAAACTAAAACAAATAGTTTATTTGTGATTTTTTGTCCCACATATGTAACATTTCGACAGGGGCACCCCTTGGTAGGAGCCATCGCGGCGCGGTGCAGGATCCCGGAAAGTGAGGGGCATCTTATGGGCGAGTGTAAATTTTTAGGGGAGGGCAAAAAAATACACAACATACATAATAGTGTTTTTCGGATCCAGGGGTCGATTGCCCCCCCGCCCTAACACCCATGCACATCCGCCCCTGGCCATCGGGGTCATGCCCACAGCCCTTCCAAAAATCAATGAATTTAACGGCTCCGTCAATTTTTACCCAATAGCATATATATATATTTTGTACTTTTTACATTGGTCTTTAATAACTTATCAATCAACAAGGTATCGCTCTAGTGTTGAACACTAAAGTATAACTTGGTGAGTGACCAGGGTTTGAGCCCTATTAAGTGAAAAAAGGGTTTATGTGTTTAAAAACCTTTTTTCTGTAAAACAATATATATATATTAAAAAAAACACCTACCTGTCCAATAAGTTTTTTTATTTTTAAATAACCCATGTTAAAACCTAATGTTTTTTTTAGAAGGGTCTAAATTTTTTTTATGGCCCGGAGGTTAAATTTGGACAGAGACGTCCTGCATATCGAATAGTGGAATATGCAAAGTTTACTTAAAGTGTCTGTGGAAATATATCACTCGGTGATCTGCTTGAGGCTCAAGAGAGGTGATCGGTGAGGATCTTGATCCTCATGATCACAATGAGACTATGTCGTGCATAACTTTATTTGTACACTTTATTTATTTGTAAAAGACATATTAATTGTGATACATATAAACAATTAATATGTCAAACTCTAGTTTACTTTATGTCATAGACATAGACATAGATTGTACTTTTACTTTTTGCTTTTGTGCCGCCCACATCTACATACTTAAGTGGCATACTAGCTAGCTAGTCTCTCTCCAAATTGTATCTATTTATACTCCTTCATTATCAATGAATAAAAGATAAGTTGAAGTTTACTCTTGTGTTAACACATTCTCAAACTCTCTTCATGGTATCGAGCCTTCTTGAGTTCTAAAATCCATTTGCAAAACTCGGTTCCTTTCGAGAAAAATGTCAACATTATCTCGAAGTTTCATCTTCTTGATAGACTCACAATTTGCCTCAGCAGATATTAGGATAAGCGAACACTCTTCTTTACAAATCATAAACTTGATGGTAACAATTATTTGCTATGGTCAAGGTCTATGAAAATGTATATCTCCGGCCAGGGCAAGATGGGATATCCATGCAGTTCCAAACACTCGCTCTCTGAAACCGACCCCAAGTTTGAAGCATGGGACACAGAAAATAACCAAGTCATGACCATCCTCACGAGGTCTATGACAAAAGAGATCGATGAGAACTTCATGATGTATGACATCGCTAAGGAAATGCGGGACAATGCCAGAGACCTTTACTCAAAAAGGACAATACATCCAAGTCACATGAACTCAAGCTCAGATTCAAAATTGCGAGACAAGAGGATATATCTCAGAACTCAATACTTTAATCAACTATCTAAGGCATGGCAATACCTAGATATGTTGGAAACTCACCCCTGGAATGATGTTAAAGATGCTACACTCTTTAAAGACATTATTGAGAAAAGAGAGTATTTAAATTCCTTCTTGGATGAATCCTACTCTTGATGATGTCGAGGTAGAATTCTTGCTACTAAACCTCTTCCAAATCTCAAATCCATGTTTCTTGAGGTCAAACATGAGGAAAGCAGGAGGAAAGTGATCTTTCTTTGAACTTCCTCGCCGACAACCCTACTTCAAGGTAACGCCTGCTAAAGGTTAATGAGACTTACTAGGAAGCCTCTTGAGAGAAATTTGGAAAGTCGCATTCGTGATCACCGCAAGCGCACAAATCACACCAAAGACAATTGTTGGAAGCTACATGGCAAACCTAACCCTCTAAAACCTCAAAACCAACCAGGGAAAGTCAAGGCAAACTTGTCGGTGAAGAGGAGAATGACAAGATGGTGAATGCTCGCTTGTCGCATTTAAAGCCTTTATTGCTCAAAGATCGGAAGGTAGCTCCCCTCTTTGAAATGGCCACTCATGCTAAAAAAGGTATATTTTACTCACCTCTTAGTAATGAGACTTGGATTGTTGATTAGGCGTCTTCCATATATGACCGGTAATAAAAACCTTATTACCCAATATATGCCATGCAACCAAATTCACGAATTAAGACTGCTTGATGGTTCTGTTTCTTATGCAAAAGGTGTTGGGAAGGTTAAACTTACTAATCGAGATATATCTCTGAGAATGTCTGTTTGTTCCAAAGTTAGATTGTAACCTTATATCTCATCAATAAACTCACTAAAGATATGAATTGGGTGTTGTTTTTAATAAGAATCGGTGCACATTCCAGATCTTTCTTCTCGAGGAAGTGATTGGTCAAGCTAAACCCCGCTCGAGATTGTTTGTGATCAACCTGAAGAAAAGAAGATCGAAGACAGAATCTTCAAGAAATGACTGCACTCAAAAACTTGACAATATCATGTTATGGCATTATAGACTAGGACATCCAAGTTTTGGTTATTTAAAGTCTTTAATTCTGAATTGTTTAAAGGATGTAATCTTAATGATCTTCAATGTGATATTTGTCAATTTGCTAAACTCACCAAATCTGTGTATGCTAAGTTACCTCACTTGCCCTCTTCCCTTTCACCCTAATTCACGGTGATGTATGGGGACCTCAAGAGTGAAAAGTATAACAGAAAAAGGTGGTTTGTAACCTTCATTGATGATCATACCGAAACACTTGGTCGTTCTTAATGAAAGACAAATCGAAGTTGGACCTATCTTCCAAGAATTTTATCACATGGTCTCCACCCAATTTGATACTAAGATCAAGATCTTAAAAGGCGATAATGCTCGGAATACTATGAGTCTAACCTCAAGAACTTCTTGACTAACAGAGGAATTGTTCATATCGGTAGTTGTGTGGAAACACCTCAACAGAATGGGGTTACGAAAGAAAGAACAGGCATCTGCTTGGAAATGGCCGAGATCAATCATGTTCACTACACATATTCCTAAATACATGTGGGGTGAAGCTATATTGATTAGTGCAACATATTTAATCAACAGACTTCCCAGCAGAATGTTAGGTTTCAAAACTCCTCTCCAAACCCTGCTGACCACACACTCCTGCTCTCATCTTATTACCCAATTGCCTCCAAAGATCTTTGGTTGTACTGTGTTTGTTTATATCAATGCTCAACATAGAAGTAAACTTGATCCTAAAGCTCATAAGTGCATTTTCCTTGGATATGCACAGGACAGGAAAGGTTACAAGTGTTACTCTCCTACTGAAAAGAAATTTTACAATTCTATGGATGTGAAATTCTTTGAAAGGACTCCATATTACAAACAAACCTCTTGAGCGATCACGATGGAAACCTGATTGAGATTGAACTAAGTCCGTTCCCTCAGCAAACCATTTACCCTCAGCAGAGTCCTAACCCACAGCAGACTCATAACCTTCAGCATCCTGCGGATACTCACATTCATCGAACCTCGGCAGGTCATCGACCCAGAGTCTGGCCGACCCAGAGCCTCTTTGGGCAGAACCTCAAAGAGCCCACTCTTGAACTGCAGAGTCTTTGGACCTCGGCTTATTGACTCTCATGATCTGCTTGAAGTGGATGATGACCTATTGCTCTAAGGAAAGGGAAAGATCATGCACCGATCATTCTATTCATTCTTATTTATCTTATGATCAGTTGTCTCTGTCTTTGCCATGTTTACACAGGACTGGACTCTCACTCTATCCCTAGAAATATTGAGGAGGCCCTTCAAAATGATAAGTGGAAGGTGCTTTGTTAAAACAGAGATGACCGCCCTCTGGATAATCATACTTGGGATCTCACAACTCTTCCAAAAGGCAAGAAGACGAGTCGGTTTGCAAATGGTTATTCACTATCAAATACACTGGCATTGATGGCACTATTGACAAGTACAAAGCAGATTGGTAGCTGTGGATTCACTCAAACTTATGGCATTGACTATAAAGAAACTTTTGCACCAGTGGCAAAGCTCAACACCTTGTCAGGGTACTAATTTCTCTAATTGTCCAACTTGGTGGCCTCTTCATCAATTGGACATCAAAAATGCTTTTCTAAATGGGGACCTTCTCGAGGAGGTTTATATGACTATACCTCCTGGTTTTATCAATCCTCATACTCAAGGCAAGGTGTGCAAACTGAGGAAATCTCTATATGGCCTGAAGCAATCACCAAGGGCATGGTTTGGAAAATTAACAACTGTGGTCAAAGCTGCTGGATATCACCAATGCAATTCTGATCACACTATGTTCATCAAGACAACCAACCAGAAGAGGTCTATTCTTATTGTCTATGTGGATGATATCATCCTTACTGGAGATGACCCTGCTGAGATCCAACACTTGAAAGAATTGTTGGCAAAGGTATTTCAGGTTAAAGACTTGGGTTTACTTAAGTATTTTCTTGGCATGGAAGTAGCTAGAAACATCAAAGGAATCTCAGTCTCCCAAAGGAAATATGTACTGGACCTGCTGAAGGAAACTGGCATGCTGGGGTGCAAACCTGCTGTATCCCCAGTAGACCCCAGTCATACCCTGCTACATGGTGACATTGCTGTAAGAAAGGAACAATATCAAAGACTTGTAGGGAAACTCATCTACCTATCCCATACAAGACCGGATATTGCATATGGTGTCGATCCAGTTGCTTGAGTTCATGCATTGCCCTCTTGAGCAACATTGGGATGCAAAGTGAATAGAATCTGCGGTATTTGAAGTCCACTCTCGGCCAAGGGTTACACTTCACCAAGTCTGTGATAGATCCATCAAGGTCTATATCGATCTTGATTGAAATTTGGATGCCACATAGATAGAAGGTCTACCACAGGCTATTGTTCCTATGTATGGGGCAATCTTGTTACTTGGAGGAGCAAGAAACAACTCATCGTGGTAATCAGAAGCGATCTTTGGTGAACTCAGGGCACTTGTTTTAGGCATTTGTGAAGCTCTTTGGCTCAAAAGAGTACTTACTGAACTTCAGCAACCTATTCAGCAACCTATCACACTCTGTTGTGATAATAACTCAAAGACTATGCATGGCGAGAGGATCCAGTCCATCATGACAAAACAAAACATGTGGACATTGTGAGACACTTTACGAAGGAGAAGATTGATGCCAAGATTATTCAACTCCAAAGTATGTTCCTCGAGAAGATCAAAATGCCGATATTCTTACCAAGGCTATTCCACCTCTTACGTTCAATGAGACTAAGTAGCAAACTTGGTTTGCATCAATATATCTGACCAGTTTGAGGGGGTGGAAATATATCACTCGGTGATCTACTTTGAGGCTCAAGAGGTGATCGGCAGATCGCTTGATCCTCATGATCACAAAGAGACTATGTCGTGCATAACTTTATTTGTACACTTTATTTATTTGTAAAAGACATATTAATTGTGATACATATAAACAATTAATATGTCAAACTCTAGTTTACTTTATGTCATAGACATAGACATAGATTGTACTTTTACTTTTTGCTTTTGTGCCGCCCACATCTACATACTCAAGTGGCCGCCCTAGCTAGCTAGTCTCTCTCCAAATTGTATCTATTTATACTCCTTCATTATCAATGAATAAAAGATAAGTTGAAGTTTACTCTTGTGTTAACACATTCTCAAACTCTCTTCAGTGTCCTAAACATGAATTATATATAACTGTTTATTCCGTGAATATCAGAAAACAGACGACATTTTTTAAAGAAACATTTCATTTTTTTAGTAATAGGAGAGAAGAAAATTACAAAAAGCGGTCCAAACCTGCCTTAGTAAAATTTATGCAACATAAGCACCTAACCCCGCTTCGTTAAAATCTCGTAGCAGCAAAACTTAAAAAAAAATAAATCTACTAAGAGTATAGAGTGCGTTTGTTCAGTGCTAAGTTAAATTATAGAAAAATAACCTCCTATCGAAAAACCCTAAGCTAGACTCTAAGAATCCCTATCTTTCGGTACTTGTTATTTTTTGTTCATACTCACAATAATCCTTATCTTTCTTTTTGATTTCCTGGATCATTGTGCGAAACGTGAGACTCGTCTCAGTATCTAGATTAGGTTGTGATGTATGTTGTCTCTATATGTGTAATATCCCGACTTTTCGAATAAGGGCAGATGTGTCATTTTATAGAGAACGGGGTATTATATTTATTTAATATGGAATAAAGAATAAAAGAAATAAAGAAAGGGGTAGTGGGAGGTTTATTTTGGGAAATAAACTTCCTAGTTATTTGGAGGTTGTCAGAAGGAGTTTCAGAAAGATCAAACATACAACTTGGCAGAGAAATGAAAAGAAGAACACAAGCAAGACAATGAGCATTCTTCCATAATTTTCACAAAGTATTGGACGGATTTCAAAAAGAATTGAAGATTCAGAATCAGCGGAAGAAGGGCTTGCTTTTGATACTAAAAGTTCTGAGTTTTGAAATGTAATGGTTTTAACCCTAGTTTTGGATCCTTCACGTTTTGATCGAGCTTCAAGGCTTCGTTTGGGTAAATTCGTAGTTCTTTTGTGTAGAAGCTTTTGATCACAATTTGCTTGTCCAATTGTTGATAAAATAAGTTTCCATTTGATGTCCTAGAAGGTGCTGCAGATCTTCTTGTGGTTTTGCTTTGGTTTTTGCCTGTTTGAAAGGTAAGAGGCTCTTCCTAATGTTCAATTAAGGTCTTGTGATGTTAGGGTTGAGTTTTGTGTTGAAAGCTTGATTAGAAATCATGTTATAAGTTGTAGTTGAATTGTTGGATGTTATGGTATGTGAAACCTGTGTTTTTCTGCTGTTTTTCTGTATTCATTGATGTTAAACTTGTTTGGAATCAAGTGGAGATCTTTTAGATGCATAAAACTGAGTTTTTGGGAGTTTCTACGGCAGTGCGGGCGCACGGAGTCGAAACGTCTGTTTTACATTGAGCCTTGGTGAGGCGCACTGGGACTCAGTCAGAGTGCTGGAGCGATCGCGTGAGCACCAAAGCGATCTGAGAGGTCTAAGTTGAATTCATCAATGTTTGTGTATGTGATAGGGCTTGTCCGTGTCTAGAGGTCTAAGTGAGAGAGTAGTATATATGAGGGAGCTTACTTGAAAATAGGCCTGAGAAAAAAAACCGAAAAACCAATCCGAACCGTAAACCAATCCAAACCGAACCGAAATAAACCAAACCAAGAAAAAAATCGGTCAAATCGGTTTGGATTGGAACCGAACCGAATTTAAATGGTCTGGTTCGGATTACCCTAATTAGAAACCACCCAAACCGAAACCGAACCGAATTACCTACCCTATATAAAGACCCATTATTACTAACCCTAATTAAACATCTGGGGTACGAAAATTCTTTGAGTTCCTTTGAATTTTAGTAAGTTCTAATGATGTTTCCTTTGAATTTTAGTAAGTTACTTGTAATTTGCTGATGTAGCAGACTAGTAGTAGTACATTAGATGTTGTACTAATTAAGCACATGAGTTGCCACTTTTGTACATTTTTATTGTATGCATTAGGGCCAACAATGAATTGATGATGTACATTTGCTGTTGTAATATGTAATAACAACTAACTAGTAATTAGCCTTGATATACATTTGTTATATGTTATTAAGTGTCTTTTGAATATGTTGTGTGCACTGATGTTATTAAGTAATTAGCCCTGATGTACCTTTAATCTGTTTTTACTTTATATTAGTTACTTGAAAATTGTGAGTTATAATAATGTGTAGTTTAGACTTGTGAAACCGAAACCAAACCGGATCCAAACGGAAACCAACCCAAACCAAACCATCGGGTTCGACATCATTTTGGTTAGGTATGGAAGGTAAAATATGCCAACCAAACCGAATAATTATATGTAAAATCCGAACCGAAACCGTCCAAACCGAACCATGCTCAGGCCTACTTGAAAACACTTAGGTGGCTAGTTAACAACATAATAACAAACATACTTGTGTAGTAAAAAGATTAAACATCTACCCATTCTTGGTAAGGCACAAGTCTATATCGCGATGTGTGGGCGTTCAGATAAAGTGGATAACTTCATAAGTCTTTGGACCCTACGTACAGAGGAACACCACCCCGTAAGTCCGAGACCCTACGTATGGAGGGACTCGGCCGAGCGTGTACACTATCGGGCTTTCCCCCGTGGATATTGGTGTGATCATCCAATATGTTGCACAGTATATCTCGTGGTGGATTTTCACTATGCGTAGTGCCCTTGAATGCTGATGTAACAAAGATAAGATAAGCTAGAAACCGATAGTCACAACATGTTGAGGAGCATGAAGTGAACCCTAGAGTTGAGTCGGTCTCATAAAGATAACTTAATAATAATATGAACCTTTCGTTGTAAGACTTAATTGTACATTAGCATCTTCCTCTTGCTAAGTACTTTGTACTTACCTCAATTGCATATGTTGTTTTGTGTGCTTTTGGGGTGAGAAGAGGGACAAGTTAGATTTGAGCTCGATGAGGAGTTCGATGATGATTTGATGACGTTGATTTCTTTTTACTTTTATAGTAAAGGTTGTACTAGATTATGTGCAGTTTCTGTAAAGAACATGTTGAACTTTCTTTGAGATCTTTGTAATACAAGTGTTGTACATTTTCTCTTGGAATATCGTTGTTGTAAGCTTTTCCTTTCTACCCCTAGTCGGTTTGTATTCCAATCTTAGTAGCATTTATGGTTTTGCCGAGTCTTTTTAGCTTCCGTTTGCTAAACTTGATACGACGTAGTAGAATCTTACATATAATATTAAATTTATTTAATATTATATGTGTCGAGCGTTTCGTTTCCGGATAAGGACTCGGTATCTAGGAGCGGGGCGTTTAGTGCTATTAACGAGCCGAGCTGAACCGAGTATCAGTTGTTCAAGCCCTGTTCGTTTAACTCACGAGCCTGTTCAGTTCGTTCGTTTAATAAACGAACATAAAAATATGTTCAAGCTTGGTTCGCTAAGGTAACGAGCTTGTTCACGAACATTTGCTTAATAAACGAACATAAAATTACGTTTAAACTCAGCTCATTTATAAAGAAATTTTGTTCAAACTCGTGTTTGAGTTTCGCATGCTACACGTATTTTTGTCTTTGCATATAAAAAATTAAGTCAAAATGAATAAATAACAAAATATAAAGCAATATTCAAACATTATAGTAATAAAAACAACTTTGTCAATATTCTATAAAATTACTCTAGACTATCTATTAGATTAATAGATGTCTTACCATCTTGTGAGTTAAAGTTAGTTAGTACATTGATTTGTCTATATAAGCAGGTTCGCGAATATATTGAACGTTCACGAGTATGTTCGTGTTCGTTCGTTTAGGAAATGAGCTTAAAATCTTGTTCAAGTTTGGCTCGTTAAGCTAAACAAACGAACGATCACAGATACTAACGAGTCGAACACGAGCTTGTTCGTGAGCGGCTCTGTTCATTTAACAGCTCTAGGGGCGTTACAATATGTCCACACCAAACTTGGATTCAATTTTTTGTTCGAGGGGGGACCCATGAAAAATTGCTGTAAGTCCCCATAAACAGACAACTCATCTTCTTCACTGATTTCATCCTCCTCATCTTCAGTGTCTTCTCTGTCCATAGTCAAGCAAGTGATTTTATATTTTTTATCTCCAAAAGACAAAGTTTGTGGCTGAAACGGTCTATTGATGTTAGCTAAGTGAGCCTCTGGAATAAAGTTAAAATCATCAGAGGATGGTGGGCGAAGATTATAGCGATTACTCTGACCATCCATTTTATCTTCCACGGGCAACATGATCAAACATTTTTGTGAGCCAACATCCATGAGAGGATCCTCAAGCTCTAATTTCTCTGCTAATATTTGATAGTCATGCAGGTCCTCATAAAAAATAATGTCATAAACATAAGATTCATCAATATTCTCTACCGATTTTCCATATTAATCTCGGACGTCCCAAGTATCTGAGTTGGCTTATTCATGAAAGGATCTTCATGGGTATCCGAAACGGCAATAATGAGAAGATTATACGAACATTGAGGACTTGGTAACAATATAAGAAAGTTTTGTCTTGATAGTATTGTTGCGACAAAAATGCAAAATCTATCCCGTGTTATTATTTAACGTATCGTTGAGAACCACACCCGATTATTGAAATTACCAAACACATGTAAGTAAACAATATAAACTATTATAGAAAACACAAGAGTGGAAGAAAATTAGCTAGTTTCTATGTTTTCACCATCCCATTTATCTTCATACACAAAAAAAATAAATAAATATATATATATATCCACTTTAAAGTACTATATATTAATTGGGGATTATTTGGGTGACCAATTTTGTCTTCAAGTGGTAGGTTTTTTTTGGTATAAATAAAGTACTTGTTAATTATTATTATTTTATCATAACTTAGAAGTGAGTATTAAAGTATAAAGTACTATACTATATATGAATTGGGGATTATCCACTTTAAGAATTCAGCAAATTCGTCTACCCAATTTTGGTTTCTCTTCTCCCCTTCTAAAACCGCGCCGTTTATTGCCTCCTCCCCCCTCCCTCCTTCTTACAATGGATTCCACCACCGCCGGTGTCCTCCAGTAACAATTCAGCCAATTGTCCACTAACTTCATATAGATATGGATGGTGTATATATTCTCATAACATGCAGTCTGTTTTTCATCTGGTTAGCCGTTCTTCTTCTTCTTTTGCTTGGTCGGTGCTTTTCATCTGCGAACGATCTTCTACTCAGGTAATGGCTGTTCTTGGCCCTTTTTTATTTGGTTTCGTCTGATTGTTGTCTTGATTGTTCGTTTTTTGGGCTATTGGCTTCTTTGAGTTTGTCTGTTGGCTGCGCTTTTTGCTGTGTCATGTCATAATTTAATTGGGATCATTGATTGTGTACTGTTGTTTTTGAAATTATTGTTCACTGATGATGAGTATTCAATTTTATTTGCTGTTCACACTTTTTATTATTCAATTTCATCTTTCTGATATTTTGTTTGCTGCTTTGCATATGTTGCTTTGCTTGTGGTATTTACGGTGTCCTCTCCATGTGTGCCTGTATATATTTATATTCTTAATGTTTCTTCTTGGAGGCTTGAGGAAGCGCCACCTCTGGCTTTAGAAGTTTGTTTGCTTGGAGGATTGTCAGGTGGGTGGCTATGTGAGGAGTTAATTTGATATGCATGCATTGCTTTGTACTATAATTTCAATTCTTCACATGTTCTTATGTGCGTCTTCAGCTGTTCGAATTCGATTTCATTCCTCTGTACCTTATAATATAACTCATCCATGTGTGCTACCGAGTATAAGAATTCCATAGATACTGTCTTATGTCCTTGCATGCATATTCCAGTTCCAGTATTGTGCCTTTAATTAATGAATTCTACTTCTTTTTACCATGCATGGCTATTTAACTCTTATTATCATTATTCAGATTCATTGCTTTAGTTACACACGATTTCCCGATCTTTACGAATGCAAATTTTGTAAGTTATATATTTTAATCATTATTGTTTTTGGATTTCTCACGTTTTGTAGGTTTGGTCTTTGCAGTATCTGTGTTTTCGGTGGGATTATTTCTCTTAAGACAACTTCAGTTGCAATATAACTCTACTGTACTAAGGTACATTCTTCTATACCTGACTATTCTTCTATTGTTTTTTTGAATGTGTTTCTGCTTGTTCATGTTATCCCAGGCCTGCAAAGTTCAGTTATTACTTAAACTTCTCTACATATTATTACAGTTTTAGGTTCTATGTTCAACATTGTTGCATTACGTTCGCTCTCAGATTTGCACAACATTAACGGTTTTGCCACAAAGTCTTTATATGTTGTTAGTAATCTTTGTCATATGTTCTACATATGAGTGTTAGTAAAATTTAGGATGTTAAACATGTATGAAGGATAATGTTATACATTAATATCATTCTCTATGTAACTTCATTGATAATATTTTTACAATGGATGATGAGAAGCGTGATGACTATAACAAGCGAAAGCGTAGAGCATATGCTACAATGGATGCGACGAAAAAACTACTTTACTAAAGCGTCGTGCGTGCCAAGTATCTTTGAAAAGAAAGCGGTCAGAGCGATAAGGCTTCAACTTCTACCGATGTTGAGGCCACAATGCAACCAAAAAAGTCCTAGCCATACGACCAATTGAATGATGTATCTTTGCTTAGGCAAATTAATGAGAGAGCTTTTATTCAAGCTTCAGACTTTCCTTCTGTGGCAACACGGAATCATCTACGTGAGGAAATGGCACTTCACTCAAGTAATGATAGTACATGTACTGTCAACTTCTCACTTATGCCGAATGCTCAACGATGTTGTTACTGTTTAGCATTCAGGTTTTTCCATGAATCCGCATGCTTTTGTTGTGCTCAAGGAGAGATAAAACTTGTCAATCCTGAGATGCCGGCGGAATTACGTACTTTATTCACTGAAAATGATGCAGAATCGATAGCTTTCCGGAAATATGCCCGTACCTATAATAACAATCTAGCTTTCACATCATTCTCGGCTCGAAAGGATAATGATTTGTTACGTAATCATCAGAGTGTTTACACTTTCAAAGTTCAAGGGAAGGTGCATCATTTCTTAAATCCATTAAATCCATCTGCAGGAATACTGTATTTCCTTACGGCATTCAACTTTACATATATGATCCTCAAAGTGAATTAGAACAACGGTGGCGATCGGATGGCGTTTCTCAAGATCCACCATGGCTAAATTAACAAAGATCTTGACTGATAATCCTTATGCCAAGTTCTTACGCCAACTCAGGGATTTACCCAGTATTGATGATACTCGACTTTATTTAGTAAAGGATCCTGAGATGGATCAAAGAGTATCGAATTTACCGACATGTTCTGATGTTTCTGCGATTTTGCATGTGGATGATGATGTGGGAGCCAATCCTAAATGTCATATACAAATATATTCTAAGGATGACAGAGCACATCAAATTTATCATAACTATGGCTGTTATGACTCATTACAATATCCCCTTTTATTTACAATGGGCGAAGTCGGTTGGCATTATGGTATTCAAAAGTTACCTCCTAATGCGCTGAAAAGTAACCGTAGATGTGCTATGCCATTACCAGTAACTAATGTAGAAACTACTCATGTTGATTATCTCATGGCTGATGAACAACAAGGTTAGGTTTTGGGTTACTTACTTTGAATAAATATTTTATTTTGACAGCATGTCTAATAATTTTTTCATTCAATCTGTTTGTGCATTCAAAGATTACGGAAACGTAACCTCGTTACCCCTCGACAGTACTATTGCTACAAATTACAGATTCGTGAAGCTGACTTTTCCATGATTCTACACACTGGTAGATTGTTTCAGCAATATATTGTGGATATGTATGTTAAAATTGAAACATCTAATTTGGAATATCTTGAGATCATCAAAAAGAAATACGGATGGAATCGTTTCAAGGTGTTATGGATAGTATAGCTCACGGAAACAATAGAGGTTCAAATTTGTAGGCGGAAAGTGATATTGCCTCCATCTTTTGTCGGTGGACCACGTAACATGAGAAAGCGTTATTTAGATGCCATGGCTTTAGTTCAGTTTGATTTGGAAAACCAGATTTCTTTTAACAATAACATGTAACCCATCTTGGCGTAAATCTACGAACATTTATTGCTTAATCAGTTGCCTCAAGATCGACTGATTTGTTAAGTAGGGTATTCAAAGCTAAAGCGGAGATGCTTAAACAAGATCTAAATCTGAACAAAGCCTTTGGACAAATTGATGCCTTTGTTTATTCTATAGAATTCAGGAAAAGAGGCTACCACATGCACATCTGCTATTCATTATGGCTCGTGAGTCCAAACTTTTAAATTGAAGCATATGATCGATTTGTCTCAAAGCAGAGTTACAGATCTGTCTTTGAATCCTAGACTTCATGAATTGGTTTTGAAGCATATGATTCATGGACCATGTGGGGAATTGAATAGCGAGGAGCCCGTGTATGCAAAAAAATAAATGCAAGAATAAGTATCCTAAAGAATTCCTAGAAACAACCATACATGGGGTGATACTTATCCTCAATCTGACGTAGAAATAATGGAATTATCTTTGTTGTTCGGCGTTCTTTGTATTGATAATCGATGGGTTGTACCTTATAATTCATATCTACTATGAAATTCATTGCCATATAAATGTGGAAATTTGCTCTACTATTAAATTTGGTCAAGTACATTTATAAGTATATATATAAAGGGCACTGATAAGATTTGTTTCACTTAGCGACTTTGCAATCTGAAATGAAATAGAAGATTACCAAAGTGGCCGTTGGATAGGACCACCGAGGCGGCCTGGCGTATTTATGCATTTGATCTTTTTGATATGCTACCAGCAGTAATACCCCTACAGATACATCTTCCGAATCAATATTACGTATCCTTCAAAGCTACGGAAGATCTCAACAATATAGTTGGTAATACTTTCTTAACAAGAACTATGTTAACTGGATTTTTCTATATGAACAAATATGATGTCACAGCAAAAAAAATGCAGCTCCTCTACCGTGATTTCCCTTGCTACTTTGTTTGGGATCTTTGGGAAAAGAACTTGGGTATCATAAAAAATGTAGAGTTGTTGGAAGAATAGTATCGGTAGGTCTGTTGAAGGTGAACGCTATTACTTGCGCTTGTTACTTAACCATGTTAGAGCTCCTCAATCGTATGAAGCTCTACGTAATGTTAATGGAGTCACACATCCAACTTTTAGGGATCTTTGCTTTTAGCTAGAGATCTATTGACTCTTGATTGATTATGAAAAATGTATTTGAAGGCTGCTTTGTATATCAGATGCCAAGACAACTACGTTACCTATTTTCTTCACTTTTGGTTTTTTGTTCTCCAACAAATCCTCGATTATTATGGGAGAAATATAAAGATGCTTTATCTGAGGATTATTTACGATCATATAAGTTAGCGAGATATGCATCCTCTTCCCCTGCGTATGAAGGCATTACAAGACATACAGATTGCTTAGAAAATATGGGTCGTAGATTGGTGATTTTAACCTGAGTCGAGAGCGGATACATTATACCGTAAAAAGGACCTCTAAAGATACATTGTTTGAGCGAAATGTCTTGGTCAAGATAAATGGATAAATTAGGTGTACACCAACTTAACGATCAACAACGTCTTGCATACCATTCTATACTCTCCAACTTAGATAACACCGAGAAATCGTGTTATTTCATAGATGGTCCTGGAGGCACTGGTAAATCGTTTTTTGTCTGAGCTCTTATGGCCACTCTGAGAGATAAGGGTGGTATTGTATTGGCAGCGGCAACATCGGTGTTGCGGCATGTGTTCTACACGGAGGTAAATCAAGACATTCCGTTTCAATTTACCACTTCCAGGATGAGGTGAAAAAATGGCCAGGGTCAGCAAACAATCAGTCACTACTCAATTGATTCGTGAGGCTACAATAATTATCTGGGATGAGGCTCCAATGGCACATCGGGATGCTATTGAATCTTTTGAATGTATGTTACGTGACATCACTGATGTTAACTTGCCGTTTGGGAATAAAACAGTCATCTTTGGTGGGGATTTTCGACAGGTACTACCAGTCGTACCTCGTGGCACTCGTCAGGATCAGGTAATGGCAAGTTTATTCCATTCATCGCTATGGTCTCATCTTACTCGATTGCAGTTAACAGAAAACATGAGGTCTATCAATGATCCTTATTTTGCAGACTACTTACTGCGTATTGGTCATGGAACAGAAACAATGAATGAAAATGGAAATATTATTCTACCAAGCCAAATTGTTGTACCTTTTATTGAGGAAGAGAGGTCTCTAAAAGAACTTATACATTTTGTCTATCCTAACATGAATGCATTTATGCATAATACTGATTTGGTCATGGATTGTGTTTTATTAGCTCCAACTAATAAGCGTGTGTAGATGAGCTAAACAATACAATATTAAGTCATGCGATTGGAGAAGTAATAACTTATGTAAGTCATGACACAACAATAGACCAACAGCATCAGGGTGACTATCAGGATCTACTACACGCAACAAATCCCGATGGTTTACCTCCACATGAACCGAATTTGAAAATTAATTCTCTCATATAGTACTCTTGAGGAATTTAAAACTTCTGGTGGCTTATGCAATGGAACTCGTTTACTTTGCAAGGAAGGTGAAACCACACATAATCATTGCAGAGATTGCGGTGGTCCCTTCAAAGGGATACTACTGATGCTTCACAAAATACCATTACAACCATCAAATTACGAAAGATTGGTGTGGCCTTCAAAGCGGTACCAATTTCCGGTAAGGTTGTCTATGCTATGACAATCAATAAGGCTCGAGGGACAGGCGTTAGAGAGAGTAGGTATCTACTACGTGAACTGTATTCTCACATGGACAACTATATGTTGCCTTTTCGAGGTCGGACATTCAATTCTTTGAGAGTACTCATTACTCCTCCTACCTTTTACGATAAAATACAGTCAAATCATACTCAAAATATTGTGTGTAGGAAATCATACATTTAATATAAAGTTAATTCAACAACTATAAGAAGTGCAAGGTATATTCAATCTCACATTATACATACAATTAGTGCTTATGTTTAACTACCTTAAATATATATCTCTTTGTAGTTTTCTTTTCGTTTCTCTATGTTACGAATATCGATTTTACATGCGAGATGTCTAGATCTCGGAAAAGCACTGTTAAAACTATTGCAGAGATTCAAGTTGGTGACTTTAGGTGGCAATGCAAAGCTTTGGTGTTAGACAAAACCATTGTGCGTGTGACTAAAAACAAACACAAAGTTGCAAAAGTTTTAATACAAGGCAGTCAAGTAAGTATATCAAAATAATAAAACTTCTTTACAAACCATTAAAACTCCTTTCAAATGATCATTATATGTACTTACATATAAATTATATATAATTACTGAGGGACTATGATGGAATGTGTTTTATGGAATGATAGGATAGATTCGTTTGCAACTACTCTTTCAACCCTTTACTACATACGATATTCGAGGTTGCAACGTAGAACGCATTAAAGAACAATACCAATATCTGCCACCAGGTATGTTGTTTGAGTGGACTATAACTCCCGACAACGTGTGGTTACGCCTATCAGCGATACTACAGAAGTCATACCTTATCCACCATTTCAAAGTACTCCTCTAGCAGAAGTGTATCCTGTAATTACTAATGGCTCTCCAGTGAGTAAGTTCTTCACTATTTTCTATTATCAAAATTTTCAATATACAGACATGTAGAACAATACTAACAAGTAAACAAATAATAACTTTTTCCGAATATGTTAGATATCCTTGCAGCTGTGATTCAAGTGGAACGACCCCGTCCAGTTCCGATTGGCAACGCTAATGTTTTATTACAAGAATTCATGTTGATTGATCAAAGGTAATTAATAAACGTACAACTTTCATTGTAAGTGATTCAAGATTTATAGACATCATATTCATACAATATCTTCAAAATGGTAACAAAATACGAAGACTAGAGTCATTATAAAAGATTAATATATCTTATCATAACTGATTTATTAAACAGTTTAACTCCGATCCGTCTAACTATGTGGGGAGAATTCCTAAGCGATCAAGCGGTGGAACTCTATGGCGAGGCAAAGTATGCCAATCATCACAGTCGGAAGATTGTTGGTTCTAACCACGAAGGTATGTGGTTAAGCTGGAATACACCTACGCACTTCATTCAACTACTCAAAAGTATCGTAATTATTGTCTTCTAAATGCAATTGGGAACTTTGACTACAAATTTAGGATCATATATAATGATTGAACAGACATCATCAAGTCAGATTTTACGCACATGGTAAAGACATATATGAATCATAGCTTTGTCAAAGTAGACATTTTAAACATTTATTCATAACCTCAGAAATAAATTACAGGATTTCGGAGAACATTGCAGCTGTTCGAGGTGTCCAAAAGGCATCTAAGGACCCAAAACAAGCATTAAAGACTGGTATAAATATAGCATGACGCTCCAACAGCCTAATTGGGACAGATGAAAATGCTAAGGTGACTGTTCTTTTGTACTATGATTAATGAATTCTGCCTGCACATGCCATTGTAATAAATGTCCTTTTTATCATAATACTCAATGTTTGATTCCTCCTGTTTTAAAATTTTATACACAGAGATTCATAGTTGAAGGAAAAGCGAGGATCCTCGATCCACATCAGAAATTTGGTCTTATTCTTGTGAAACTTGTCATCACATTCTTACTGCAGAAAAAGATGAAGAAGTTCCTTGCCCCACTTGCCAAGCCATTAAAAAAACTGTAGCAAGGTATTTCTTATAAACTCAACACATTTTATATCGCGTTCTGCAAATAATGAACAAAACATCCAACTCCATTGTTTATGCAGTTATAGAATAGCTGTGCGCATAGAAAGAGATGGAAATCCAATAGATGCAACATTATATGATGAAGAGGCAGAAAAACTTCTTGAAGTTAGTCCTGAACAAATTCATATAATGCCATATGAGGTAAACCAAATAGATTGCACAGCATTTAACAACTACATCTTTGTATCAACTATAATGAAAAGAAATAAAAAAAAATACAGGAAGTGGCAGATTTGCTGAAAAAAGTTGATGAAAAATTCAAAGAGAAAAAAGTCATGGCAGAAGTAAGAACATCAATAAAGAGATACGCAAATCAAAGGGTGAGATATACTATCTATAGTTGGAGCAACAAAGACGATGAATCTACTTCTGACATTCCACAGACCAATGAAACTCCAAACACAATACCTACCCCAGGTACAACTGAGCTTCTATTACTCATAAATATCAACCAATTGAAAAAGAAATCAATATTATGAATAAAAGCAAAAACAAACCGAATGAACACATAATAAATTTTCATGACTCCAATTGATTGTAGAGAAAAAAGATAACAAGCGTGCCTACACACAGGAAATCGACAACAGATTGATGATTACAAGTGAAAAAGGAACCTCATCTACTCAACAATCACTTAAATCAAAAATGAGGATCGGTTGTTAGCACAAGTGATGTTAAAAATCTGAAACCCAGGTACAAGTACTTATTTTTTAGAGACTACTTTAACATGGTCAATTTAAAACATCTTATTTCGTTTCCAGCAAAACATGAACCAAAAAAGGCAAAAACCAGTTGTGGAAACAAAAATAACAACAGCACCAACAACTTCAGCTGCAAGCAAAGTTGACACAACAAGTCCACAACAACTAAGGAAGGTGAAACTCGAACATGACAGTAAGAAATAAAAGGCTGCAAGTCGAATTGAAGAAGTTAACTACTGTTGCATTTTGGGATCAATATGGTTGACAATGCAAGGCAATTCAAAAACAATGTTTTGTGTATATAAAGTATGTACTGAATGTACTTGTATCACCACTTTGTTAAACTTTTCTACTACACTGACTGTTTTGGACAATCACACTCTAAACAAATTTCGAAATACAAAAATGTTGAATTTCAAAAACCAAAAAAAAAAAAAAGAAAGGTTCCTTTGTTAAATGCTGTAACTATTTTTTATTCTGCTTGCATTCTTCGTACATTTCAAGACGTTGGCGCCCTGTGCATCGCACAGGCCACCCCTAGTATATATATATATATATATAGTTACAATGGGATCCTTCCGTCTACCTATTACATTAAATAAGCTAATAGGTACAATGAATGAATATATATCCTTAGCTTATACATTGAATAACTCATAAGTAATTGCCACATTAAAAGTCTATTTATACACTCCCCTTTGGACATTACTTGTGTGATGTTCATGTCTCGTTAAAAACCTCGCTATAAAACCCAGTGGAAAAAAACTAGTCGAGAAAAAGAGTACACGACATACACATAGTTATTGGTACAACGATTGCCATGTTAAAAACCTTTTGTTAAGAAAAACTCTGTGGGAGAAAAACTAACAAAAGGGGGGAAAAAGTACAATCGTTGGTCTTCAAGACCTTTTCTTCAATATTGTTTGGAATTATTCGCTCCCCCTGAAGATGACAATCTTCCAAGCATACGCATTCCGATATTATAAACAAGTTTCTCGAAAGTAGATGTAGGAAGAGACTTGGTGAATAAATCTACTAGATTTTCACTGGAGCGAACTTTCTCAATGACAATCTCACCACTCTTCTGGAGCTCATGTGGATAAAAGAATTTGGGTGCAATATGATTAGTCAAGTTTCCCTTAACATATCCATTGCTCATTTGTGTAACACGTTGCATTGTCCTCGTAAAGGACTGTGGGGGATAAATTCTCTGACACAATACCACACGTACTACGAATGTGTTGTATCATTGACCTTAGCCATACATTTTCGTGAGGCTTCGTATAAAGCTATAATCTCTGAATGATTTGAAGAAGTCACGACCAAAATTTTGATATGTGCAGTAACATGAAATAGATATACCACCACTAGTGAATGAACAACCAATTTGAAGCCTTGCTTTGTCGGGGTTCGATAGTTATCCATCATTTGTGTAACCAACAAGTCATCGACTTGCTTTCCGTTTGATCTGAGTTGTATAACGTATATGCCATGTACCAAAAACCTTGCTTGGAAAAACCCAGTGGGAAAAAATCAGTCAAGGGGAAAAAACTCATGACATATACGCTCTTGTGCACTGATAGCCTCATTGAAAGCCTTCAACTAAGAAAACCTAGTGGGAAAAACTTGTTAAAGAGAAAAAAAAAAGTACAATCATTGGTGTTCAGGACCATATGACATATTTCATGTGCATTTAATGGATCTTAATAGTATAAGTCATATACTCATACTTTATCATCTTTTGTAACTCTACCAGAGTTTAATTACAGATTCAAACTTTCTCAGATCAAAACTATGTATCCTCCTTGTGGAGTACTTTATGCAATATATATTGTGTATTTCATAAATTTTGTATACTTCAGGCATTTAGTGCTTCTAGCATTTTATGCACTTTAGGTACTATATTCCCTTCCATCTAATATTATTACCTCTAACCTCAAATCCCTCCATTAGGGCCTTGGCTGCAACTTGGTTACTTCTCCAAGGGACTGATTGAAGATCCAATTCTGATAGTTTGGAACGGATTGGTGAAACATTTATTACTTTTTTTTTTTTTATTTCTTACTCTCAATTTATTTATGATTCAAGTACTTTTTATTGCTATAGTGATAATCAAATTATAATTTAGATATTTATCCTTAAAAATTTATGACACTCAACGAATTATGCTCAAAACACAAAGGCTCCGTTTGATTTGGGTTGGAGGTATTTTTGGAGTTTTTTTTAGATTGTTTTAGATAAAATGATTGAAATAATGATTAGAAAGTTAAGATGTTTTTTGAAATTTGTGTAGATTATGAAATGATTGGTGAAAGAAATTGAAATAAAGTAGTATAATGAATAAAATAATGGTAAAAAGGTTATAAAGTTGATAAAGTGAAATGATGAGAGATGATTTAATATTTTTTTATTTTTAGTTGAAGAAATGATTGGCAAGAGAATTGTAAGATATGATCGGTGAAGTGATATAAAAAAACTCTAAAAAACTCTAGCGAAAACAAACGGAGCCAAAGAGGTCCTCCTTAGAAACTGTGTGGTCTCACATAGATGACTCTTTATATGAGAGTCTCCAGCTTAGAATTTCCCGTATTTTGGGATAGAGGTACTCCCTCTGTTTTGAAATAACAGAGGCAGTTGCCAAAAATATTTGTTCCAAAATAACTGAGGCAGTTACATTTCCTTCCTACATCTACCCTTATTTATTAAGGGGTGAGAGAATAAATACAACATTGTTAATTATAGACTGAGGGATTATTTAGTCATTTTAGCATTCAAATTAAAGCATTAACTCAAATCCTTAATATGCATGTTTTTGGCAACTGCCTCAGTTATTTCGGAACGGATGAAGTAGTACTTTAGTGTCGGAGTAGGGTGACTTTGGCGAAATGATCCATTTTGGCGGGAAATGTCTCTACATGGGTCTGACAAGTGACAACGCAAAAAATCGAGAAAAAATTGCAAAATTCATCCTATAATTAACTTGGTCTAACCAAGAGATTACACCAATTTTTGTCTAAATTAAATGAGGAATTCTACAATTTTCACGTTTAAATTACATTATTTTTCTACTCAATTTTAAAGACACGCCAGCAGAATCAAACGAGATTTTTACCACGTTCACGTCCTCCGGCGTCAAAGGTTTATAATTAAACAAAAATGCAACCTGTAGTACTAAAGAGAATATGAAGTTGATTCTTTACGGTTTGGCTTGTGTAGTTTATTTAGTATAATAATTTAATTTATTGCCGTTTGACAAATTGTGATGTTGAAAGATTAGGATATATAGGGATTATTAATTGACGTTTGTCGATATACTTTTGTTGATTTCTGTATTTGGGTTTCGTTTGGGCAATGCAGATTCTTGTAGCCATTTGGAGGCAACTAATCCAATAAACACGAAAACGGTCACGCCGCTCGACACAACAGCCTGAACCCCTACCCCTGAACAAAGCCACGATTTTCGGGCCATTTTCCAACCTAAGCGGGTAACACTTTTGTGATTCTGGGCCTCCAATTTTTTTAAGGTTGTTTAATTGGCATCATAGAATTGCTTCGGACATCATATTTTTTTTATTAATTATTTTTACGCATGACATCATAAAATTATGACAACACCTAGCATGTAAAATCGTCACTACCAATTACGATTTTACCAACGTCACTTCCACCGAAGCTAGATATGTACAAGAAACGTCACTACACTAGCATGCCCACCATCGTCCTATGTAGGTGATGGTTTTGTATGAGTGGTATGTCAACAAGGGTGGACCTACATTGAAGCGGGAAGGGGTCAATGTCTCCACCGAGATCCGCAACACGATGAATGTCCCAAATTGATCACTGAATTTACTCTGTTGCCCCCACTGAGAATTCTTTCTGGATCCGTCATTGTACATCAATATGAGTGTCTTCCTTTGCGCCATAAAAACAATCATGGTGTCTGGAATAATTTTATTTTTTAGGTCCTAAGCAATAATAGTGCTCGAAACAATTATGTGGTGTCAATGAAAGCACATTTTCCCTGTTTATAAAAATGAATCAAACATTTAATGTCAACTGAAAATTATTTGAAGCAATGTAAGAGAAATGTTTTTATATATCAATGAAATAGTTAGACAAAAAATCATTTGAACACTTGTCTTTTATTATACCTTTCATCATTTATCCGTTCATTTTTTTACAAGTTATATAGGTAAAAACGGAAATAAAGCCTTTGATACATAAGCCCAATGGCCAGAAAAGGGATGTGGGCGTGGGCGTTGAGAATCTTTGATGATAAGCCCAATACTACAATATAGCCTATCCATAAATATGTATGTCTTAAAATACGAGAGCGCCTACGGTCCAGTTCTATAATTTAAAGGAATGATCCAATTTTCAATCTCTACCGTTAAAAACATATATAAATAATTACAAATGTTGGATTATTTTTGGTACACCATAACTAATATGTACAATCACACACCTAATCAGTTCTTTAAACATGTTAAACCAATAAACATTTTGCGTAAGAAAACAATAACTAAACCATTTTTTTTTTTTCAGAACTAAACCAAATTTCAATCGGTCGATTTCCTTTTCTTTCTACGGATAATCATCATCATTAAAAAAAATAAAAAATAAAATAAAAAATCGATCATTTTCTTTTCTTTCATTGGAAGGCCATTCAATTAAGTAAACATAAATTTACAACTGAATCTCATATGCATCAATAATAGTGGTAATGGGTTCCATTTAAACAAATAAAATAAATTAAAATAAAAGAAAGGCTAAACTTGCTGCACCAAATAGGATACACTTTTTTTTAGTTGCAAAAAAGACGAGCAATATCCAACGGACAACTCTACCCTTAAAGTAGAGCGCGCACAGCATATTATTACTTCTTACTGCTCTTTTTTTTTTCTTTTTCTTTTAACAACCGTAACTTTTGACATAGAACTCCGATCATCAAAAAAAATTCACCAAAATTCATGTTTTTTTCTCTTTATTTTGAGATATCATACGATACCCTTCCGACGTAAAATTTGAAAGCCGAAAAAACGTTTGCATTAATCGGAGAATTTTTCTTATAAACGACCGTAACTTTTGATTTATAACACCGATCTTCAAAATTCTTTCACCAAAGTTCATATTTTTTTTTCTTCATTTTGAGATCTCATATGATACCCTTTCGACGTAGTTAATGAAAGCCGAATTTAATCGCAGCGTTTACACTAACACATTATCCCTAACACATGATCAGTAACACAGTATCAGTAACATCATTACCATTACCATCACCATTAACAATAGCAGTGTGGGATTAGACAAAAATCATGGACTCGGCAATCTTTACAACAACACCGACACTCAATATTCCTTTATGGATTAAAACAGAAACAAACCGTAAACTAAAAATCATTTGGACAATAATGTAATCACATTAACACTCAAAAAACTTGTGTATTTTCAAATAACACATTCAATCACAACAGAAAAAAATTTACAACATATATGATAAACAACTTTAACATCAACATATATGATAATTAAGTTACATCAAGGAAAGGATTACTCACGCCATTTCTATAAAAAAAAAAAACATAGATTTACTAGAACCAACTAACTAGTAGTATGTAAATGCAACATATGGCTCTTAGGCATGTGATGATCTTGATTTTTTCTTGTATACTTGTGATGAAACACCAGCATTGCCTCACCATTTTGAAACAACAACCTTCAATCACCTGGGCCAAAACCACATGCAATGTCACCTTTTACAAACAATACATTGTGATATTAACAGTATCGGTAACACAGTATCAGGCTCATATAAGGCTCATTAAGGCATAATTCAATTACTTCAAGGCACACATATCTGGCTCATATAAAGATCATTTAAGGCTTAATTCAAGGGACACAATATCATATCTGGCTCATATAAGGCTTATATAAGGCACCCAATATCAGTAAGACAGTATCAGGCTCATATAAGGCTCATTTAAGGCTTAATTCAAGGGACTACTTCAATAAGTTGAAAGAAGGTATAAGTGATGAGAAATGAAGTATATTAGCAAAGATAAATGAAAAGTAGTAGTAGGAATTAGTGGAGATTAAAAATAAATAGAAACCATGAAGCAGAGAAGCCCCAAAGCCTTTAGAAGAAAACTGGAAAATGAGATAAAGTCTTTGTCAGTCAAGAACAAAAACAAACAGCATCCATCCAATGAAAGCATATCCAAAGGTGCAATGCATCTACTTATACCTTAATTTTCTGTCTATTTGCTTGAAGTAACTTGGCAACTCCTAACAGCATGGTCACAGGCATGCATCTTCCCATTAACCTTACTCTTAAACAACCCATTCAACCAACTCCTTTCATAAAAGTAATTACACATAATATTGCAATGGCAGAATGGATACTAAGATGCATATATGAAAGTTAACATCATATCCATTACAGCCATGTCAGCAAAAGCCAAGTGGACTCAACATACAACAAATGAATCAATATAATACACAGATCCATTGCACCTAAAAGGTAATTGTTTGAAACATATGCACACATCAATTTCATCAAGGTATTAAAACTGAAAGGGAATAAATATTCAGAAATATGCAACCGAAGAATTAATAAAATTAAAAATCCATTAAATACGGGTATTGATCAACTAACTCATCCCAAGACATCGTGATTACCGACAAACTTGTCGGAAGCAGAAACCGAGGTTGTGGGGGTTCAACCCACCTAAAGCCTGAACTTAGGAAGCTGTTGGATGATGAAGTTAAAGATCCAGGTTGAGACATAATGAGCTGCCATTGAGTGATATTAACAACGTTGGACAACTGAACTAGTCGGAGAAGAAGTAGAAATGCAAGAAAGACATGTTTAGGTGCGTGTAACTCCTGCGCCGGTGAAATGAATGCCATTTTCTTAGAAAGAAAAGGTAGAATTTTGGACGAAGAACAGACAGAGCTTAAATAGTGTATACAGTGCTGGAGACGGGGATATTGGTGGAGATGAGATTCTCGGAAAGAAGCAAAGGTTTATGAACAAGTAGACGGATAAGGGTAAAATGGTCCATGGAAAATTTGTTCTTATTGCAACTAAAAATAGCATTGTGGATTAATGCTTCATTAAGAGGAGAAAAAGTGGATGTATACCTAATTTTTCCTTTAAAAAGGTCTTTTAGTCAGAACAATTCAACTCTTCAGTAGAAAAAATTGAAAAATGCTAACCAATTACAAATTAAGAATCCACTAATTGATGGGGGGCGAAATCCCTAATCCCTAAATCAAAGTTTCATCACAATAAAGAATAATTCTATGAATTTAATCAATAACATTACTACTTTGTTACGCAGTCTGATGATAGATAATGGTAAATATAAGAAAAATGTGAAAGATGAAGGGGGAGAAGGTACAATGTAATGGAAATGAAGAGAAACGATGATTAGTTGGAAATGAACGGGGGGAATTTTTTTTTACAGGATGTTTAGGGTACACAATAAGTAATAATGTGTCAAATCAATCCAACGGTTGCTATTCATTAATATAGATCTAACGGTAAACAACTGGACCATCCAGTTTTTTTTACTGGCTGGACCGTAGTATTTCCTCTTAAAATACTACTGAACCAAAAAAAATCTAAAAACAACATGGTTTTTATTTCCGGCACCATTTTCTTAAAGAAAAACTTACGTACACATCGCACACTTCACACACCACGTAAACAAATAAATATTACATAACTACATTTTTTTTTAAGCAACTTTATTTATATTGAGTGAAATAAAGAGCTACAAAGGTCATTGCCATATCCCGGCCCGCCCCAAATTTACGTGATAGAGTTCATAGCATGGCCTCCTTAAACCCTATGTGTGGCAAACCCAGAGTAGGAAAATCCATCACATAGGGAAGAGTACTCGCTCTATGCACTCCCAATAAAGCCCCTGCCCCATAAATAATTACATCAGTGGAAATCAAAGTGGAAAAGATGCTGTAAATCTGTCTTCTGCCTTGTGTATACGATCTAAGGAAAAAAAAGCCGAAGATCTCTTTGCACCTCGTCTCGAACTTGCTTGAGCAATAGAGAATTGTGGTCCTTCCCGATGAAAATTCGACATGACCGGTCCGTAAAGTGGCGGCAACATCCATGTCGGTTTGAACCAAGAATATAAAGGGGTATATCAAGTACCAGGAAAGGTATGAGCACATCTTTTGACAGCAAAAGTAACAAAAACACCTGGATTGCAACATTTACAACATTTTAATTTCCTTCCTCTTCTTTCATTCTCAAACCCTAAAATCTATCTCCATCTCCCCAGCCACCGCCTCTCCCCCAGTCTCCCTCCGCCATACCCACCTCCAGTCAGTCCAATCTGCTCAACCTCTCTTCCAAACACACCACCCAAAAAGGAAAAAAAAAAAAAAAACAAAAATCAATCAACTTCAAAGAAAAGGGTAGCTAATTTGCAGTGGGAAGGGGAGCTGTGAGGGGATGGGGTGTGTGGGGGAGAAAATGTCGATTAACTGATCGTGGTGGTGGTGGTCGGCATTGCAGATTCGGTGGCAGCGTGATTGAGCTAAAATCCACCCAACAAAAACAATTTATAAAGGACTCGAAACCGTGGGTAAACTAACTCTCTAACCGGCGAAGTTGTACCGGTCGATTGCTAGAATAGCTACTGAGAGTGTCTGAGATCGAACCCAAAGGAATCGTGTTTGCAAGTACCAAAGTGAACATAATGCTTAGTCTAGGTGATCAATGATTTTAAAGTATTTATAACTACAACGACACTAAAGTGATCTATACTAACAAGTTTGCAGATAAAATAGAAAGAAAGAAGATTAAACTACTAGGTTTTAAAGATAGATAAAGGGACATAGCGAACCATGATCAAAATAGCTAGTTTCACCCCAAGGAATGACAAAACCGGGAGTGTGCAATAAAGCGAGCGAACTCTTACATTCAATTTCACGGGTACATACTCCTAATCCCGGTGCTAAGGTCTGAACAACTCTTCCCCAACACCTTATGCCAAGTCAACTAACCTTCCCTAAGGAGGATTCATTCACAAGACAATATATGCACTAGAGCCGCTTAAACGTTAAAACGAGTAACCTCACTCTAAGAAATTATCCTAGAACCCTTTTCCCACACCCCTCCATCTGAACAACTCTCAAGAGTGATGTGTGTGATTTTGACCTAGGTGATCAATCTAGTCCAAATCCGTTGTAACAAGTTCTAAGACGTGAAATATGCAAGATACAACAATAGAAAGCACTACCCACTCCCAATTTCATCACCCCAAGGGTGATTTCACTAAATTTCACATGATTCGACTATGAAAAGGGATTAGCTACTCATTATACTAGTTAAAACATACACAAGACAGTAAATAAAAGCCATAACAAGTAAAAGAAAGGAGAAAATTACCATTAGATTGCAGAAATTGAGATTAGATCCAAAAGTACAAAATAAAAAGTAATTAAAGGTGGTCTCTTAGTGTTTGGAATGGAAATCTAAGCTAAGAAATGGAAAGATTAAGCTAAGATAATGTTGATTTACACTAAGAGAGAGTATTCTAAGTTATTACAAAAATCGAGCTAGAATTGGGTAGAGTTTTGCCAAGAAAGTAATTGTTGTTCAAGAAATAGTCTAAGGGGGGTATTTATAGGTAGGAGAAAAATTGGTCCAAACACACGTTTGGAGGCTGGAACCGGCGTTTGGAATCTTCAAACGCGCGTTTCGCATCATTTTTGGGCAGGAACTTGACTGTTCTTCATCTGGAACGCGCGTTTAGAAGGTTCAAATGCGCATTTAAATGACTTGGAACGTGCGTTTAAGGTGGTTTCAAACGCGCGTTTAGAGGGCTTCAACTCTGTATCACTTCTGGACTTCTGAAACGCGCGTTTGGGGGGTTCAAACGCGCGTTTGAACCCCTGTTTCCCCAAATCTTCACTTTTCTTCCTTTTTGGCCCCTCTTCTTGCCTCGGTCATGCTTTTTACCATAAATCATCGCCTCCCGGGTCCTTGAGACACCCATACCTGATGGGAGTCAACTTTACGTGATTCCGGTGCATTTTCTACCCCCTGTTTATCCCACTTTTAGCATGTTTCTTGGTGTATTTTGACCATCTTTGGGGTAATATCGTGAGTTTATAGCACGGGGAGTAATTCCGTCGCTTTGATGGTTTATTACCTCTTTTTATTGATATTAACCTCATTCCGAGCACCTTTACCCTCCGGAATGGTTTGTGTGTCTTGTTCGTTTATGATGTTGTAGGGCCTAGGTGACTCGAGGACCCGGAAGGTGAGGTTTTGGACAAAGGGACATGTTCGTAGCACAAGAGTGGAGTGAAGAATCATCAATGAAACCGGAACCAGTCACTTCATGGGAATTTTAGCCACACTTTGAAGCATTTTCTGGACTTGTGGTCTTCATGAAATTTGTATAGGATTGAAAGAGCTTTCCAACGCATGTTGAATCACCTCATTTGGAGCCCTAGAAGTGAAGTTATGAGCAAAATACAGGAGCTGGGTCTTGGACTGGCGTCTGGAAAACCCAGACGGGCGTTCCAAGCTTCAAACGTGCGTTCCAGGTCTCAAACCAGCGTTCCATGTCTCAAACTAGCGTTCCAAGCTCCAAACCTGCGTTCTAGATTGCCAAAGTAGAACAGAGAGTACACCCCTCCAAACGCTGGTTTAAGAGCTGTCCAAACCAGCGTTCCAGGCAAGCCAAACGCACGTTTGAACCATTTCAAACGTGCGTTCCACATGTTACAAGCAAGGAGCTGCCCAGAATTTGAAGCTAAACGCACGTTCCATATTCTCAAACCAGCGTTCGAAGTGAAAAGCTGCAGAATTTTTGCTCCACCTATAAATACCCCCTCAGCCCAACTCATAAGGGGCTTCTTCTTTCTCCCTTCCCTTAGCTTGGTTTTGATCGATTTTTGTAAATAGTTTGTTACACTTTCCTTTTATGTAGATCAAAGACTTCTTAACTCACTCTTTTCATTTCTTAGATTAGATTTTCATTACAAACAACAAGTCTCTATCTTTTATGTAATTCTCTCTTTTGTGCTCTTCTTCTCCAAACTCGAATTTCTGCAACTTTATGGTAAATTTCTTCTCTCTTATGCTTGTTATGCTTCTCCTTTACTATTTCCTTTATGTTTTAACTAGTATAATGTGTAGCTAATTCCTCCCCATAGTCGAATCATGTGAAATTTGGTGAAATTACCCTTTGGGTGATGAAATTGGGAGTGGGTAGTGCTTTTTATTGTTGTTTCTTGCATGTCTTACGTCTTAGAACTTGTTATAACGGATTTGGGCTAGATTGATCACCTGGGTCAAAATCACACACATCACTCTTGAGAGTTGTTCAGAGAGAGGGGTGTGGGAAAAGGGTTCTAGGATCGCGGTGTAGTCTCGGTTTAGTTGTTAAGCCGAGCTTATCGTGAGGTTACTCGTTTACACGTTTAAGCGGCTCTAGTGCAAGACATGCCTTGTTAGTGATTTTTCCTTAGGGAAGGGTAGTTAACATTGCATAAGGTGTTGGGTGAGAGTTGTTCGGGACCCAGCATCGGGAATAGGAGTTTGCACCCATGAGATGAAATGTGAGAGTTCGTTTGTTGTTGCACACTCCCGGTTTTGTCTACCTTAGGGTTGAGATTAGTCATTTTGATCATGGTTCGGCTATGTCCCTTTCTCCCTCGTTGAATTTAGTTGTTTAATCTTCTTTCTCTCTTTTATGTTTTAGTAAAGTTGTAATAACCAACATTCCAACCACTTGTTTACCTGGACTAAGACACAAGTTCGCTTTGGTACTCACAAACACACCTTTCTCTGTAGGATCGACCTCGGACTCCTGTTGCTATACTAGCAATCGACCCGGTCCACTTCCGGTTAGAGAGCTTGTTTAGTCACCGTTGTCTTGAGTATTTTATAAATTTGTTCGGTGAGAAAAAAAAGCATCATCAAAATGGCGCCGTTGCCGGGGAATTGTGTGCTATTTGTGATATCTTGCAAGTGAACCGAAGGCTTGGGCCTAGGTTTTGTTTTATTGTTTTCTTTTTATTTGACGGATTTTTGTTGAGAAGTCACACCATCAATTGCGGTGGTGGTGGTGGCTTGATACTTTGATTGTGTTCTTGTTGTTTTACGAGTCTTGCGGCTTGAGCCTTAATGGAAGGATTTTTCAATCCATACTATTAAATCGAACAACAATACTTCTACCCACCTCGGACACGAACCATGTTATCAACAACGGTTCATGTCTCAACCTTAGTATCAACAAGAGAATAGCCACGGTTCATGGGCTTATCGATTATACTAATACATCTCGAGAATCGAATTTTGGTTATTCGAGTCACGAGCCATGGTATTATGAGGTTGTCCAAATCTTAATGATTTTCAAGATTATGGTGCTCGTACTCAAGTGAGTTGATAGTTTCACACAGAGTCGATCCACCCAATCCGAATTCGGCATGGCAAGAGCCCCTACCATCCACTTCATCATGATCGGTTTGCACCTCATCCACACGAGGAGTGCATGGAGCATATAGCATATATCTATACTTATAATGAAGCAAGTAGGAAATGGATGAGTGGATGAGCTTTATGAAAAAGTTGCTATAGCCAAAGCCGAGAAAATTTCGGAAAATCAGATTTACAGTGGGAGATGCGAATGGATGATCCAAGCAGGAGCTCATGGAATCTACGATTCGGGTTAATAGAATCCGAGAACAGAGTAAGAAAGATAAGAATGAGACTCCTATGGATGAAGAAAGTTGGGTAAGTGTGCACAAGCTTCTACGGACGTTGTGTGATAATCTCAGTCGATTCATGAAAAAGCGAAGAGTGGAGCACGAAGAAGATGCATTTGCAATAGGCGGCTAGGGTTGATGAGGACTTTCTTGTTGAAGTTCAAGTCGAGAGTGAGGTTGATGATTGATTCTCCATGAAGAGATTTCGAGCCGGAGAATGAGTTGGGATTGCTCATAGTTCCACCTCCGATTGCGATGTTTGATTATGGCGGTTTCAAGTTCTACCTACTACACCTCACCCTTGAGATAAAACTTCTTTGAAACCTTGGTGGAGGCGTGTGGTGGAGCCGCCCATTGTTATGGATCGAGCAAGAATTCTTTGGCAACGAAGCGCTTGGGATGAAGAAGAAGAGCAAGATTTGAAGATGGTAGAGGTGCACCTTTTATCTATTACACCACCGCTCGAAGAAATTCAAAATGATGATCTCGAAGGGTGTATGATAGATTTGAGCACAATGTTTGATGAGACACAATCAGTCGGAGGAGCATATGGGATCGCCCATTTCTTTATCACTCCCGAATGGAGATTTCCATAAGGAGTGTATGAAGAAACCTTATGAGGATCAAGAGCCTTCTATGGTAGAAATTTGCCGGGAGTAGAGATTATTAGCATGCGGTCCCGGATTATTATACTCTTCCACCTTGTGTCGATGAGTATTACGAGATCGATTTTGTGTACTCACCGGTAGATGGAGTTGAAAAATTTTAAAAGAGAAACCTACCATGGAGTGGAAATTTCAAGAAGAAGATGATGACCAATTTTGATGAAAGAGGATTCCCGAGTTGGGAAGAAGTGACATCGAGGGCCATGAGATGTAAGTTTCTAATGACTTCGGCTTCCTTGATGCTTGCCCTTTTCATTCTTCTTGATTGTTGATCTTTACGAGCTCGGATTTTGGTTGATGGTTTTGATGATGCGTGTTGGAAATAAAATTTTTGAATTGTTGTTTTGAGTCTTTCGTTGTTTGAGTCCGTTTTGCGCCACTAGGTCGAGCTAACGACGTTAAACAAATCACTTTACCTTTCCTCGCTTGTGCCAATAGTATAACTTTGAAAAATTGGCACCATATAAGTCATTTTGTCGAGCCAACGACGTAAAACAAAGCGCTTTGTGGGAGGCAACCCACCTTTTTGGTAATAATTATGTTTTTGAAGTGGTTTTTGGGTGTAAGAGGAGAGTTTCATCTTGAAAAAGAGAGTTTGGGGTGAGATTTTCTTTTAATTCTTGCTCTTGTACGTGAGCGGGGATGTTTTTATGTGAGCCTCTGTGGCCTTATTTTATGCGTGGATGCTCTGTGTTTCTTTTGATTATCTTTACATCCAGTGCGATTCCCGTCTAGTACGGTTGATGTGCTTTGATACTTTGTTTGTGGCATGGCTTCTATTTTTATATATCTCGTATCTATCACCATCTTTTGGCACGTTGACCTTTCCCGTTCATGTGTTTGCCTTGGTTTTTGTTTTTATGGTTTCAGATACTCGAGATGGAGCTTACTAGAAGATGTCACGTGGGCTACAAGTGCGCCTTTCTGCCGGGTTCTGGTCAAACAGCTAAGTCTTTTTACTCTTTTTATCACTCACACACTGAGGACAGTGTTTCGTTTAAGTGTGGGGTGGGAGACTTAGCCGTTTTCTTGATATTGATTGTTAAATGTGCTATAAATGTGGTATGCTTAGCCTATGATCGGGCTCGAGTCGATAGTTGGGAAAATTTTAAAATTTTTCAAGGGTTTTCAACACCGTGTTGTATGTGTTATTCTCACAATCGAGTGGTAATCACCTTAGTCGGGATCCCGAACAAATGCATTGTGGTTTGATATTATCTTTAGAATGGAGTTTATTAATTTCATGAAATCCACACCTTGTGCACAATTTGATTGCTACCACCTTTCATATCACTAGTCTTGAGGCGAAATGTTTAAGGTTAACCTAAGTAGGACACGGGATGTCGGTTTTGGCGTTCTTTTTGACCCTACCATAGCCAAATAAGCCTTAAACCGAACATTGACCTTCGTAGCCCATATCAGCCTTGATAGAATGGTCTGACCACCATTCGTTTTATAGCCGTTTTGTTACTTAGTCAGAAACCTACCCTTGAGCCTTATTTATGGTCACATTTCCTTCATTTTATACCCTACGAGTGGATCTAGTCTTTTGTTAGACCACACTTGCTAAGGCAAGTGTGGGGTGGGGGAAATGATGTTGTTGATTGGGTTGTTGTTTCTCGTTTTGAGCTATAAGGTGTTGAGGAGCATTTGTGGGCTTGGTGTTCGGTTGTTGAGCCAAAAGAAAAGGAAATCTTTTCTTCTGCCTTTTCTTTCAAAAAAAAAATCCAAATAAACTTTGATGTATATAGAAATAAAGGGTTGGAGTCAAAAGTGTTAAGCTCAAAAGTTTCTTTTATGATGTTAGAGTTGGGATAGTGAGATAGGTGCTAGTGTGCTCGGACTCACCTCATGACGCTTGAAACATGGTCGAGTTTGGCAATGAGTTCGGGTGTATTAGTATCCTATGGTTCCCAAAATGTTAAAAATAATCAAAAAGGAGTTTTGGTGGTTTGTATGATAGAAATGAAGGGTACATGTGTTGATTAGGTTCACTCGTACTTCTTTTTCTCCAGTTCCCAAAATACCCTTTTCGATTAACCAAAATTACCCTGGCCTAACATTATAACCCTTCAAGTCCTGCTCGATCGTGTCCAAACTTAGTGACCTTGATTAGTGGAGAGACTAATAGAGATGAAACGGTTGGTAGACTTTCGGTTGGGATTCAAGCCCCGACAATCATTTTGAGCACTTGGTTTTAACTTGGCACCACACACACTCCATTTTCTTGATAATGTTGCACCGTTGTGTATATGTTCATTTTCTTACTTTGTGGTTACCTCGAGAGTGTGAGTAGTAGCACTACATCACAAAGTTGAATCCCTTGGTTGGTTTTAAAGCGCCTAATTTGCTCGAGGGCGAGCAAAGGCTAAGTGTGGGGTGGTGATGGGAGTCAACTTTACGTGATTCCGGTGCATTTTCTACCCCCGTTTATCCCACTTTTAGCATGTTTCTTGGTGTATTTTGACCATCTTTGGGGTAATATCGTGAGTTTATAGCACGGGGAGTAATTCCGTCGCTTTGATGGTTTACTACCTCTTTTTATTGATATTAACCTCATTCCGAGCACCTTTACCCTCCGGAATGGTTTGTGTGTCTTGTTCGTTTATGATGTTGTAGGGCCTAGGTGACTCGAGGACCCGGAATTCGAGGTTTTGGACAAAGGGACATGTTCGTAGCACAAGAGTGGAGTGAAGAATCATCAACGAAACCGGAAACAGTCACTTCATGGGAATTTTAGCCACACTTTGAAGCATTTTCTGGACTTGTGGTCTTCATGAAAGTTGTAGAGGATTGAAAGAGCTTTCCAACGCATGTTGAATCACCTCATTTGGAGCCATAGAAGTGAAGTAATGTGTAAAATACTGGAGCTGGGTCTTGGACTGGCGTCCAGAAAACTCAGACGGGCGTTCCAAGCTTCAAACGTGCGTTCCAGGTCTCAAACCAGCGTTCCATGTCTCAAACTAGCGGTCCAAGCTCCAAACCAGCGTTCCAGATTTCCAAAGTAGAACAGAGAGTACACCCCTCCAAACGCTGGTTTAAGAGCTGTCCAAACCAGCGTTCCAGGCAAGCCAAACGCACGTTTGAACCATTTCAAACGTGCGTTCCACATGTTACAAGCAAGGAGCTGCCCAGAATTTGAAGCTAAACGCACGTTCCACATTCTCAAACCAGCGTTCGAAGTGAAAAGCTGCAGAATTTTTGCTCCACCTATAAATACCCCCTCAGCCCAACTCATAAGGGACTTCTTCTTTCTCCCTTCCCTTAGCTAGGTTTTGCTCGATTTTTATAAATAGTTTGTTACACTTTCCTTTTATGTAGATCAAAGACTTCTTAACTCACTCTTTCATTTCTTAGATTAGATTTTCATTACAAACAACAAGTCTCTATCTTTTATGTAATTCTCTCTTTTGTGCTCTTCTTCTCCAAACTCGAATTTCTGCAACTTTATGGTAAATTTCTTCTCTCTTATGCTTGTTATGCTTCTCCTTTACTATTTCCTTTATGTTTTAACTAGTATAATGTGTAGCTAATTCCTCCCCATAGTCGAATCATGTGAAATTTGGTGAAATTACCCTTTGGGTTATGAAATTGGGAGTGGGTAGTGCTTTTTACTGTTGTTTCTTGCATGTTTCACGTCTTAGAACTTGTTATAACAGATTTGGGCTAGATTGATCACCTGGGTCAAAATCACACACATCACTCTTGAGAGTTGTTCAGAGAGAGGGGTGTGGGAAAAGGGTTCTAGGATCGCGGTGTAGTCTCGGTTTAGTTGTTAAGCCGAGCTTATCGTGAGGTTACTCGTTTACACGTTTAAGCGGCTCTAGTGCAAGACATGCCTTGTTAGTGATTTTTCCTTAGGGAAGGGTAGTTAACATTGCATAAGGTGTTGGGTGAGAGTTGTTCAGACCCTAGCATCGGGAATAGGAGTTTGCACCCGTGAGATGAAATGTGAGAGTTCGTTTGTTGTTGCACACTCCCGGTTTTGTCTAACTTAGGGTTGAGATTAGTCATTTTGATCATGGTTCGGCTATGTCCCTTTCTCCCTCGTTGAATTTAGTAGTTTAATCTTCTTTCTCTCTTTATGTTTTAGTAAAGTTGTAATAACCAACATTCCAACCACTTGTTTGCCTAGACTAAGACACAAGTTCGCTTTGGTACTCACAAACACACCTTTCTCTGTGGGATCGACCTCGGACTCCTGTAGCTATACTAGAAATCGACCCGGTCCACTGCCGGTTAGAGAGCTTGTTTAGTCACCGTTGTCTTGAGTATTTTATAAATTTGTTCGGTGAGAAAAAAAAGCATCATCAATACCCTTCACATCATGAACAACCAAAAACATCCAAACAATTCCGGAGGGTAAAAGTGCTCGGGAATGGGGTTAATATCAACAAAAATGGCAATTATCCATCAATATGACGGATTCACTCCCCGTGCCATAAGCTCACGATAATACCCCAAAAACGGTCTAATTCACCCAAAAATGTGCTGAAAGTGTGGTAAACGGGGGTAAACAATGCACCGGAGTCCCTGTTTCACCAAATCTTCATTTTTCTTCCTTTTTGGCCCCTCTTCTTGCCTCGATCATTCTTTTTACCATAAATCATCGCCTTCCGGGTCCTCGAGACACCCATACCCTTCACATCATGAACAACCAAAAACATCCAAACAATTCCGGAGGGTAAATGTGCTCGGGAATGGGGTTAATATCAACAAAAATGGCAATTATCCATCAATATGACGGATTCACTCCCCGTGCCATAAGCTCACGATAATACCCCAAAAACGGTCTAATTCACCCAAAAATGTGCTGAAAGTGTGGTAAACGGGGGTAAACAATGCACCGGAGTCACGTAAAGTTGACTCCCATCACAGCGTGGTTGTGGTGGTGGTTTTAATTAAAAACATTAGATTCAGCGTGGTGGTGGTGGTGTGTTTAATCTTTCCATGGGTTGATTTTTAAGCTCCCAAGCATCAAGCTTGCTTCAATGGCGGGTAGGGTTTCGGTGTTGAAGATAAAGGTGTATAAGAGTAGAATGAGAAGAGAAAATAGGTTATGGGTTGTGATATGATCGAAATAATGAGGAAATAGGACGGGTTTATTAGTAGGAAATGGTGGGAGGTGTTTATGGGTGATGGAAGGTGTAACGGTTGAAGGAGGTGGTGGTGGAGATGAATGGTTTTGGTGGAACGGATGAAAGAGATAGTGGTTGATTTGTCCATATTTATTAGTAAAGTACTGAATTATATATATTTTTAATTGTGGTAAAATAAGTAATTGTGTTATGATTTTTGTGGTGTTTGAAGTAATAAGATAATAAAAATATTGTTGTGGTGGCGAAAGTAATAAACCGTGGTGCCAAAAGAGAAAGGGTGCCAAAAGTAGAAAGTGTGATGCCTTTCGAACCCCTCAAAAAAAAAAATACTGAACCTGTTTTTGGTACCTAAAATTAGTTGATTAGGGGGAGAGCCAAGGCTATGTCCGGGTAGCCCTCCCCTAAGGGATGAGCCTGTTTCCGGAGGTCAAAACCACCATATGATGAGCTCTTTTGTGACAGCTTTAATGGAGCTTTAATGGTGACTTAAACTATGCATGCTCGGTCTGATTTCCTCAAGAGAGCAATGTGTTGTTGTTTATTATGGTGTTTAGTTGAAAGAAACAACATAGTTTATCATCTTTTGAGTCCATTGAGTTTGCTAATTCCTAGAATTACTTGGGAAACACGTTTGTATGGGTTTTCCGTTTCGATTTAGGTTACTTCTGGGGTATTTAAGTCATCAACTAGTTTGGTTGTTAAGGTGAGTAGGATTTGATTCCCAAGGCCTATAAAAATCATTGTAATTGTAACATGTATGTGTGGCAATCTGTGTAACCTTCTGTGAATAATAAAACATCCTTGTTTGTCTGTGGTGGCGTGGAGTAGTGGACACATTATCAGAAACCACGTTAAATATGTGTTTTTGTTTCTTCACTTGTTAGATTGTTTATATATCTATTTTTTTCTCACAATCACCATCAATCCCTGACGATTCAATACAACAAACTGGTATTTAAGTGTACGGGTTTTCATCAGGGAATCGGCAATATGTTCAAAGCAAGGTTGATTGGCACCAAAGTTATAACTGACGTTAGGTTTTGGGATCAACGTAAGCTTTTCGAGTGAGAAAGATGTTTGCTTTAAACGTTAAAATCAACAAGTTTACAAGGAGAAACAGTTTAAGTTTATGGCAGATCAGAATGCACGCTTTGATGAAACAACAGGGACTTTGGGGTCCGCTATCAAAGTCAACAGAAGGAAGCACTGCTGAGATGTCCAATCTGGAGGAAAAGCACACTCAACCATTATATTGTGCTTAATAGATGATATGATCACAAAAGTTGTTGAAGAGGACACCTTAGCCAAGTTGTGGTTAAAGCTTGAAAGTTTGTATATGACTAAGTCATTAACCAACAAGTTGTGGCTTAAGAAACGTCTGTTGAGTCTAAGGATGCATGAGGGTACTTAGCTGAGGGATCATCTAGATCATGTGAATACATTATTTTTTGATTTAAGGAATATTGGTGTGAAGATTGAAGTTGAAGATGCAGCATTGATCTTGTTAGTGTCATTTATTGTCTGCATCATATGAGAACTTTGTGCAGTTCTTTATTGTTGGGAAGGACATTGTATCTTTGGAGGATGTGAGATCATACCTCCATGCCAGAGGGCTGAGACATAAGGATCTTTGGGGACGATTCTGAGGCGGTCGAGCTCTCTTTGGGTTGATGGCCAGTGGAAGCAGTATAGGATCTAGAAACCCTGGAAAGAAGGAATCCAAGAAGAGTGGTTCCAATGGTCATAAGGAAAATGATGTTTGTAATTACTTCAAGGAGCAAGGACATTGGAGAAAAACATCAGGACAATCATCAGGGTACTGTTGCTTTGGCAGAACAAAACACAAACTCTAAAGAAGACATGGCCTTGGAAGTCTCAAAATCAGCAGGGTACATGGATGTTTGGATTCGGGACACTGGAGCAACCTATCATATGTGTCCACACCGTGAGTGGTTCAAAACCTATGAGCATGTAGAGGGAGGCCATATTTCTATGACTAACATCAAGGTCTACAAAATAGTTAGAATTGGCTCAGCTCAACTGAGGACACATGATGGTAGATTCGGCACACTGAATGAGGTTAGACATGTTCCACATATGACAAAGAACTTGATATCTCTTAGTCTTCTAGACAGAAAATGGTTTAGGTTCAGAGGTCAATGTGAGTGGTGAATGTCTACAAGGATTCAAGTGTGATTCTAAAGGGTATCAGACAAGGGACATTTTACATTCTGCAAGGGTCTACTGTATCATGTTTTGTTGTTGGTGCATTATCAGAAGCTCACCAGTCACGGTTGACTAGGCTGTGGCATATGAGATTAGGTCATAGGGGTGAAAGAGGGATGCATATTCTATCTAAGTCTGATTATCTTGAGGGACATAAGGTCAATGAGCTGGATATTTGTGAGCACTGTATGTATTGAAAGCTACATAAGAGAAATTTCCCAAAAGCAATTAACATCACAAAAAGGACATTGGATTATGTTCATTCTTATTGTTGGGGGCCTTCAAAGGTAGAGTCTCTGTGTGTTCACATGCACTTTGTGTCCTTTATAGATGATTATTCAAGGATGGTTACGGTAGTCATGATAAAGAATAAATGTGATGCATTCAAGCATTTCAAGTAGTGGAAGGCATTGGATGAGAATCAGACCAGAATAATATCAAGATACTTAGAACTGATAATTTGATGAGTTATGCAAGAATGAGGGCATTTCTAGGCATTATATTGTTAGACACACTCCAGAGTAGAATGGTGTTTCAGAAAGAATGAATCAAACACGTCTAGAGAGGGAAATGTGCATGTTCAATAATTCCGGTGTGAAAGATTTTGGGCAGAGACTATCAGCACAGCCTGCTACTTACTCAATAAGAGGCCTCACACTTTGATCAATCTCAAAATACCACTTGAGGTTTCATCAGGGAAACCTGCAAATTACTCAGGTCTAAGGGTTTTCGGAAGCACGGTTTATTATCACATCTGTGGAGGAAAATTAGAACATTGGGCCAAAAGGGAGTATTTGTATAATATGGAGATGGAGTTAAGAGATATATACTCCGGTCATCAGCTAAAAATAGGTTATACTTAGCAGGAGTGTAGTCTTTGATGAAAATTATATGCTCAACTCATCTGTGAATGCCACATATGAATCTGAAATTAGATCTAAAACTCAGAGGGTTGACAAACAGGTGGAGCTATAGGTTTAGTCAGCTGGATTAGAAAACTCAACTGAAGATAGTCAACACTCAGCAGGTCTAAATCCTAACCAGTCAGTTGAACAGGGGTCCACTGATAATCGAACACTAGAAGTTGGTCTGCAGAGTATAGCTCTCAGCAAATCTGATTTCGTATAGGATTAAAATTATTCGTTTAATTGTTGGCGCGCGATGATTAAGTGATTATTTTGATTTAGTACAAAAATCGGGTTTTAGTGGTAAACAACACATTTCCTGTTGGTTCGTAGCCTGTAGAATTCCCTGTTGTGGAAATAGACAATCTAGGTTAAAATTAGACCGGTTGGGTTAATACCTTGAATTGGGTCTCTCAAACCTTAATGCTTCCGGGATTTCAAACTCTCATGACCATTCTAGGGGTGTCTTCCGGTTAGAGAATAATTAACGACCGTGTCTTGATTATCGAATTTAGGGAAGATTTGATGCGCGGTTGCGGTCAACTATAACCAATTTATTAATAATTTAGCGAGTCATCCTTGAATCGATGATCAATCGTGGAAATTGAGGGAAAAATAATTAGTTAGCTGGAGTTCTTCTTCATTTGTTTTTCTTTATTTATTTTCCTTTCCTATTTAGGAAATTAGATAAAAATATCCAAATATCTTTTGTTTTTACAAATTTTAGGAGAAATAAATCTACCGTTTCCTGTGGGTTCGACCCATACTTCTACTATACTAGTTATAGAGGTTGTAGGTGATTTGTCTTTGGTGGTTTGACGACCCACCACATTTCAAGTAGAGAGTTATAAAGTCTTTGACTTGTTTAATCAGTTGGAGTGAGAGTATTTTAGATGTAGAGATTCACCCTTTTAAGAACTTATCATCGCCTTGAGCAAGCGTTGTGGCATTCTTGCCAACGGTCTTAGATTGGATTATCTAAGTCCGTTTTTTCAAGCTCGTTTATTGATTTTCTTTTGAAGATCCTATGCAAATCTTCGTTCTAGATTCATATCATGTTCACTAAGCATGTTCAATGAGGAAAGTTTCAGCTGTGTTTGGACTTATTCAACATCCAATAATGTTAATCTGAATCTGGAAAATACTCAGATAAAGTAGGGGTTCTGTTGGGTTATTCAATTATGGAGACACTAGGAAGTCTGGCACTTGGTTAGGCATCTGGTCCATCTGTTTCCCTGGAGTTCAAGTCAAGATGGAGATTTGTAATGGTGACTTAAACTGTGCATGTTGAGTTTGTTTTGGTCTTGATGACGTGGTCAATCAGGTTATAATATACTTGACCACCATAAACCAATACTAGCAAGAGGACTAGGCCTATCGTAGTATAGCTATAGTGAATCAAGGTCGATCCCACGGGGAACCAATTGTGGATCATCTTATATACAAACAATTAACTAAACATGTCAAGGACATAGAGGCGGTCTACGACCAACATAAAACAAGAAAGGTAAAGACACGACTCGACACAATGTAATTAACCTCCCCAATTATAGTCTTTATCGTTTGGACCTAGCTAATTTATATAATAAACTGAACTTATTAACTGTCAATCCGTTTGTATCTATCTTAGATTGGCTACGGGAGTCATCCTCTTTAACTTGACTTAGCACCGGTAAGTCACTAAATCACTGTGATATTGTTACGTGACTTCGCCTTTTAGTGCCTCCATCTCATATAACTCACACGCTTACGACTAAGGATGCCGATATTGACCGTACACACCTCGCTCAGGCAACATTCCTATGGTTAGGCGTACTTCCTAAACGATCACTCAAGCTCTCGTCCAACTAGCAATTACCAAGTTATAGTCTCATGCTAATCTACGACGTATGTATAATCAGGTGCTAGCAATCCCCAAATATAAACCTACCTAGATAACGCTGAACGTCCGAAGATCAATTCATAAGCCTACCTAAGAGTTTTATATTGGTATTTCCTTTTTACACATTTTAATTAAACTAAGCGAGTAACGTAGCCATAGCCATACCTACTGAGATAATAAATTCTATTAAGTTAACCTAACCATAAAGACGTGGCTATTTAACGGATAAAGCAGGCTCGGTCGATCGGCCGAATAGGTGGGCTCGGTCGACCGAGTGAACTCATTCGGTCACCCGAATCAATTTCGTCCCAGATTACATCCTGAACGTATCTCTCGGCGTTTCATCATACGAATGATTAGACGAGAATTCGTAAAGCATTCATATAAACTAACTTAGATACACATTAATTAAACAATGCAGATTCATGGATAGAAACTAAGTGTATGGCGTAGGTTATGGGATCCCCATAGACAAGGCGTCGCCACATCCCTAACGTCATAGCCTAGATCTACATCATCTAGCTATGATTAACTAATTCAAACGATAAAGCATAATTGGGAGGGATCAATTACTTAAAAGAAAGAAAGCAGAAAATAAAGGCTTACATATTGCAGCCCTTAAATCATTTGAAACCCCTCAATAAACTACATTGAATCAAGATATGAATAGAGTGATTTTATTGAATGATATTCTAAGGTATTCAAAGTGTGTATTACAATTCTCGTAGTTGCTTGTTTTATATAGAGGTTTTGCCGACTTAGGGTGGTTCTAGAAGATAAGCACGATATAAGCCGGAAACCGACCGAAAGGCGACACTCGGTCAACCGAGAGCCGACACTCGGTCGATCGAAGCTATAGGCTCGGTCGGTCGACCGAACCTAACATTTGCACACGTTAATCTTTTCTCGTCTATCTTGCTCCCCACTCCACGCTTGCGTGTTGATCTGATTTCTCTAATTTATCTCTTGATTAATGCTCCGATTTTCTTCCTTATTATCTTGAGATCCATTGATTGAATGACATTTATCCTCTCGATTTGTCGTGATCTACAAAATCAGCATTTATCGCACAATAAATCGGCTTTTAATAATGAAAACGGCTAAATACCAAATATCATATTAATAATCACTTAACATTAAATAATAAATATAAACATGTGATTTAATATGAAATATATATTATTAATCTCGATTTAAGGTCAACGTTGATGACTTTTACGGGTATAATTTGACCGTCATCAGGTCTGCAGAGAAATATGATGTTGTTGAGTCTGGTGTTCAGCTGAAGGGAGCAGTAGAGTTGATCGTCTGCTGAGTTTGTTGAGTTTGCTGATTCTCAGCATTACTTGGGGAACACATCAGTATGGGTTTTTCCTTTTGGTTTAGGTTACTTCTGGGGTATTTCAGTCATTGCTTGGTTTGAATGTCAAGGCAGTTAGGGTTTGAATCCCAAGGCCTATAAATACCATTGTAATTGTAACATGTATGTGTGGCAATCTATGTAACCTTCTATGAATAATAAAATACTTTCGTTTGTCCGTGGAGTAGTCGACACATTGTCGGAAACCACATTAAATATGTGTTCTTCTTGTTTATGCACTAGGTAGAATGTTTATATATCTATTCTTTTCTCACAATAACCATCAATTCGTGAATATCTGTTACAACATGAGGAAAATGGTTGTTGCTAATAAGGACGAAGAAGGTGTGTGATGATGGCCGACCCGAACTACGCCACGTGTCATCCTTTATGATTCATATAATAAATGACTAGCCTATAAAAGTAAGGCGTTAAGGGCTAAGAGCCCCAAACACATACCCAAGGGCAGGTCCCAAACCCCAGGTAGGAGATTGATAGATGCTCTTCCTCCAGCCACCGCAGGTCGGCTAAGGCCTGGCGAAGAGGAGCTGCCCAGTTCGGCTATAATGGCCTTAGAGGCTCGACGCAGGACGTACAGAGCAACCATAGCTGTTATTCCACGTGCTAGATAACTGAAGATAAATAAGGAAAGAATCCTGAATCATAAAGACTCTGATCCTGACATTTAAATATGTCCATAATTATCCCCAAATGATGGGGATTTGCATGTATATATCCTTAGGGAATATTAATGATAATATAACTCGATTCCTTGCAGGACAAGGAAATGTATAAATTGTCCCCTATATAAACAACCCTAAGGAACTACGAAAGACTTGATTCCAATACAGTCATTGGATACGTGGGCAAATCAAAAGAAATAACTCGAGAGCTCAGTCTAAAATACACCAAAACACTCCCCCATTAGCACGATTTAGGGTTCATTGGATTAAAGATCATTGTCACAAAGGTAATTGGCCCGAATTCAATATCAGACGAGATCCAGCATCGTCAATTGGCGCTAGAAAGAGGGCCTTCTTTCTGATAAAAGCGATCTAAAAAATCCTAGAATTCTCGTGATCAACAATGGCTAAAAACACCGGAAAGAAAGGTGCTCAAGATCCAGTGGATCCAACCCAACCTGGTGGAACTGCTACTACCGCCCAGGGTGAAGGCCAAACTACGGCCGCTCAGAAGGGTGCAAAACCCGCCGGAGGTCAAACTCATCATCCTGATCTGGTTCTCCAGGATCCAGTCAACCAGACGTTGGTGGAAGCTCTAAAGAATATGGATTATAACACCCTTAAAATTATATTTGATGAAACACTGAAGGGAAGAGATGCTGGATAAACAGAAACCTGAATCCGGATCAGATACACAATTTGATCGTTAGATCTGATTCACAGCACCGATCGAGACACTCGATCATGCACAGCGGAAGCTACGAATTAAATTCGTATGCAATTTTACCACGATTTAATTCACATAATTAATTAACAATCTACAAGATGGTTAGTAGATTTACCTTAACGGAAAGGAAAAAATAGTCGACCAAAGGGAGATGCCGTAGTCTTCCGGATTGTATCTCCTAGCGACGACTGGTGGACGTCGATCCTCACCGTAGAACCTCCTCGAATATGCACAAGAAAAACCCTAGAGGAAGGCAAGAAACTAATTTTTCTTCCTCTCTAATTAACAATCCTCTCTAAATGACTAAGGCAAGAAACTAATTTTTCTTCCTTTATTTTCAAGTGTGGCGCAATTGATGGTGTCTTTTGTGCCTAGAGGAACACTCTTTATATAGGAAAATAACTAGCCAAGATAGTTATCATTTTCACAACACAATTACCTATTCCCACAAGGAAAAGATATTTGCCACCACAATTACCTATTCCTATAAGGAAAAGATATTTGCTAAAAGATAAGAGATAATTCCCAAAAAGTCAATCTCTTATTTTTCCATTAATTATCCAACAAATAGATAATTAATTAATTACACATGTGACATAATCTAGGAAAACTTCATTTCCTAATTTATCAACAATATAATGGCACCACTTTTATCATTTTTAATAGAAAATGTATTTTCTATTTTACTTATTATTTACCAAATAATTAATATTGCGTATTCATTAAATAGACCAACTATTTAATTTATTCTCGAGGTTTCATAAAACGAGAAAACACTCGCGTGTTAGGAGCCAACCGGGGACCATGGACCTATAACCAGTAGCTACAATAAATTAAATAAAATATTCATCGAACAGAATATTTCTACTCAACTTATTAATTCCGGAATTACGCCACCATAAATCCGAAACTGAACTCTATCGGTTATAGATATAACTTATTCTCAAAACGTCGAGTCGATAAGTGTCTATTGATATAATAATTACATACAGACTAACCATCCATAGACTATCCGTAATAAAGCAGGATTATTTCCGTAAACCTTCTTCAATACATCTTATCCTTATTTATCATTAACCCACTGGTGATCAATTAGTTCATAACCAATACTAACTCCGTGGATCGATCAGTTTCTAGGATTAACAAATAAGGGGATTGTCTTTCTACTTCCCGCAGGAAGGAATGGATTCCATATATGTGAGACACACACTTCTCACTCATTCCAGAATAGTGCCAACGTGAAAGTGATTCGGACCGCGCATTTTAACGATCCTTAACGAACACATCAAACCCTATCCTGAAACAAGTAGGAGAATGCAATCACTTCAGGATTAAGGTTAATCCATATATGATCATCTTGTGATTTAATAAGATTTCTCATTCACGGAATTATATAAGAAACTCATATTAAATCGGTCCAGTCCTATATGACTACATCATATATAAATGCCCCACTTGGACAACCAATGTCGACGGTCCGGATAAGACGGTCACACCATAAAGTGTTCTGGGCGCATTAATGGTGGTTTAATCAATAGACCCTAGACTTTGATTAAGTTCACCACGGACTAACATTTCAAGTGTATCACCATAAACTTAATCCTCATGTGTGACACACACTAAGTTATATGGCTACATATGATACGACTTGGGGTTTTCAGCAGTGTATTACTTATAAGCACGAAGCAAATAATAAGATGAGAATAAATCTGTCATTTATCAATTATAAAAACAATTATATAAATTCTCTTTCGGGCGCTACTTTTAACAAGACACGCCCCAGAAGCTTCGGAAATGACCCCCCTCAAGGAACTCATAAAAAGCAGGAGGTCGTAGAATCTAGCGCTCACACAGAGCAGAGAAACATGCATCAACCCAACGACACGGCTAAGGCCGAACTGAATGCTTTGCTCGGGAGGCGATCAGATGAACTCCTCTGTGCGTCACCCTTTACGGAGTACATCGATAGCTATCCCCGACCAATGAGGTTCAAGATTCCTAAAATTTAGTCTTATGATGGATCTAAGGATCCTTATGATCATTTGCATCAGTATATCTCACATATGAACTTGTACAATGCACCATACGAGATGAAGTGCAAGACTTTCCCTGCACTGCTAACAGGAAGGGCCAGAGAATGGTTCACCAAAATTCCTCCCAGGTCAATCTCCGACTTCGGAACCCTAACTTGGAAATTTGTCCATGCTTTCATCACAGCTCGTCCTTCCTAGAGAAATCAGACTCATCTCCTCACTTTGAGGCAAAAACAAGATGAGACAGTTCTTCACTTCATAAAACGTTTCAATGAAGAGTCCACACAAGTGCGGGATACAGATGATCGACTGCTGGTCGACTTTTTCGTGGCAGGTCTGCGAGAGGGACGGCTACACGCCAAGCTGAGCAACAAACTTCCTCAGACAATAAAAGAGTGTTTAGATGTATCCTATAAACATTGCCATTGAGAATAAGCAAATATGCTAAAAAGAGAAATGGAAAGAGGTGAAGGAAAGAAAGAAAAGTCTGAAGATAAGTCGGACTAGAAAAGAAAGTCGGTTTGGGACCGGGTAACTGCACCTATCTCAGATCGGCTAGGGAAGAAAGAATATCTACAGGACAGAGACTTCATTCCTTTGAACAGATCTCATGAACAGGTCCTCGTAATCATGGAAAGAAAAGGCATAGCCAAGGTCCAACCACCAATGAGGGGTGTTAAGGGTGATTTTATACGTTTTATAAGGATATATTTTGTAACAATTCTCTCCATATTCGTATGTTTCTCATAGAAATCGAGGTTTATATTGAAATATTGAGCAAGTGATGTTTTTAACGGGTTAATCGCAAAATTGGTTAATTTATGTGTTTTATTGATGGTTTTATGTTGGTTTGAATGATATTACATTTTGCGATGTTTTGATTACCTTGTAGATGCATAATATTGGTTCAAAAGAGGATTAAAGGTTGATCAAGTCGGATTTAATTGATGAGAAAGAGATAAGGATGGAATTGGCTAGAAGAAAAGAGATAAAGTTGAAGATTTCGAATCTGGATTACATTGGATGAGCGTCCAAGGCCCGTCCAGGATGGACGGGCGTCCATCAAAGTGAACTGGCGTCCAGGATGAAAAGTTGATTCAGAGAGTTTGGACGCTGAAGTGGACGGGCGTCCAACAAGACCGAACGAGCGTCCAGAAGGTCTGGACGGGCGTCCAACACCGACATAGCAGCAGCCGACCTATTTTTCCTATAAATAGCAGCGCGATTTCAACCCTAAAACACACATTATTGACTCTTATTGATACACAATCATTAGAGAAAAACCCTAGGCGGCCCCAGCCCCCTTTGGGGAGGATGGGGTTGCGGATTAGTTAGGTTTTTGTTTCCGTTTTCTATTCTTGTTCGATTCATGGTGCTGTCCTGAAGCTATGAACTTGGAGCAGCCATGGGAAACTTTTCCAGCAGCGTTTTATTTCTTCCTTTGGATATTTTGTGAGTTTAATTTCAAGTTGTTTCTTTCCTTTGTTTATTTGTTTATGCAATCGATATCGGAAGATGTATTGCTATTTGATGTTTACCGTATGATGGAAATCGGTGTAAACCTTAGATCACCATAGGAAAGATTAGACTTTTAACCTTGACATAACGGAAGTTGATAGGTTAGATTTCTAGGTTGTTAGATCTAATAAATCTTGCACCTTGTTTTGAGAGCGTTAATCTCTATAGATCGGAAGATGATGAGATTGATAGACGGATTACTTACGGAAGTAGGAATTCATACCTTTGATTAGGTGAACCACAACTTTGATTGAATCATCATAAGATAATCTAGGGAAAAATTAAGGGTTGCGGGATGGTGGATCATGTTTGTTCTATGATTTGCTTCAGTCATTATCATGATAGTTAGTTTTATTGTTTTCTTAGTTGTAGTTTTATTTATTTATTATCGCTTTTATCCTTCCTGGCTTTGGACTGACAATCCTCTGTCCAATTTATTTTCCGTTTTAGTTTAGGTTTAGTAATAAATAGTAGTAACAATTTAAGGAATTAATAAGATTAGGTTCAACATCCCAATTCCCTGTGGATCGATACCCGTACTTACCCTACTATGCTAGCAATTACCCGATATTCGGTCGGTTAGGAGTTAGTTTGCATGTTAGGTATAGGTTTATAAATTATTTTTTGTTTAGTGATGCAAAATCCTCCGAACAAAAGTGGCGCCGTTGCCGGGGAATCGGTGTTTTGTTGAATCTAATTGAGTTAATTTCTTTATTTTGTTACGAATTTTTCGTAGATAGGTTTTTGTTTCTATCCTTTCTAGTTTCTACATTGATTCGGGGACATATGAGGTTGAATTATCTGACCCCACGTTTTGTACGACCAAACTTTTGGATAAAAGGGATCGTTTTAGCACTTGTTAGTATTTTGGCCGTAACTTTCGGCTCGAGTGTCCGTTTGGAACGCAGGACCCCAATTCGGAAAGCTCGTTCCGATGCCGACGACGTGGTGAACCGCCGTAGGCTGTTCAGTGCCGTTTTCGAGGTCAAAATCCACTGTTTTCCCATCCATTTTGGGCTCAGAAGATTTCAACACGTTTTTTTTAGGGTTTTCGGTTTTTCTGTTTTAAATTTTTCGTAGTTTAGGGTTAGGTTTCTGTTTCCATATCTTTTTAGGTAGTTTTCAATAAAAGTAGCGTTAAACAAATTGAAAGTTTTTATTTTTGCCGTGTTTCGATGACCGTTGGGTTAAGAATGTGCAAAAATTTTTTTACTCAATTTGTGAAACATGAAGTGTAAGCTAATCTAACCCCCTGTGCTATAATTTGATGAGGCTGTGATTGTTTTGAGTGATGATCTGTTAAGTTGAATTAGGGTTTGCTGTGTTTTTCCTGCGTTTCTGTTGCACAATTCGATGTTGGACGAGCGTTCAAGGTAAGTGAACGCCCGTCCAGGTCATAATACGCAGGTGAACGCACGTCCGGTTTGTAGGACGTTCGTCCGTTCCAAAAAGTATCAACTATGCTCTGCTTTCAAGACCTAGACGGGCGTCTGTCTTCACTGAACGCCCGTCCGCCCAGTTTTCATTGCAGACGAGCGTCTGAACGATTGAACGCTCGTCCAGTCCAGGTTCCAGAATTTTTCTAAATTTGATTTGTAATGCTTTATTTGACGTGGATTTTTCTGTGGCTAATTGTCTTTACGTAGATGTTCTGAACTTGCATGTTTACATCTTTCCATCTACGAATCCATGTTAGATAATTGATTAATTTTTATTTATACATGCTTCATTAATTGACATGGATGTTTTAATGTGAGCCTCTGTGGCCTTTGTATATGCGTAGATGTCTTGTTCTTTCACCGTTATGGTTTTCTTTCCATCTACTGCAATCCATGTTGAGTAATTCACCTAGCTAGACGTGATTTCAATTTGATTTATGTTGTTCCTGTTGTCGTCTATCTAGGGTGTCATGATTCATCTATGCATGTCATAGTTACTGTCGGTTCTCGTATGTTATAATTGTTCTTATTGTTATTTAGTAGCTAATGTCGGTTTCCGTATGCTACATATCGTTGTGATGAATCTTGTGAGCTTTGAGACCTATGTGCTTTCTTGTTATTTTTGTAACTCATATGGGTAGCTCTTACCGCCGGTTTTCCGTTGCTACTATCTTTGGCTTATGAGTTATATCACATTTAGTATAGCTAATCTGTTGGTTTTCCATAATGCTATCACCTTTGATGAGTCTTAAGGCGCGTCTACACTGCATATAATGAAGAGTACTGTCGTTTGTCGTAAACTATCATTATTTGGTAGACGTTTATTATATACATGTTGTGTTGCAAATGAGTGGGCTAGTTTTCTTTCTTTTATTTTCTTTTATTTTTGCATATCATTTAGTTGCATGTCATCTAGTTGCATTGTTTTTCTATTTTTCTTTTATTTTTCTTGAGGGTAGTTACTGTCGGCTTGCCGTACGCTACCACTTTATCATGTAGATTGCATTGTAATATCTTTTTCATGTAGTTGCACCTAGCCCTACTATTTTGTAATGTTCCATGTATATGTTCCATCTTTATATGAGCTTTATGCACATGTGGGACCTTATTTGTGTTGTAAGCTTATGTGGCTTATTTGATGCTTAGGTGTCCTGTACTTTCCCTGTTTGGTGATTTTTCCATATGAGCCATTATATCATGTGCTTATTTCTTGTCTATAATTATTGCTGCCATGTTATATTACCCTGTGTTCCCCGAGATACTGCCATGTTTTTCAAGTGGTGCAGGTATTTTTCTTTAGCTGTTCTTGTTAAGCTGGCCTTGGAAGTGAATCTGGAGAGGAATACCTATGACATCTCGTGCCTCGGAAACGCTGGATCGATTATCTAACCTTCTTCACCTATCTTCATATCATTACCAAATCGCCTAAGTTCTTTTATCTTTTCTTTAATCTCACACAACATGAGGACATGTTGTAATTTTATGTGGGGAGGGAAATGGTTTTATGTATCTACATTCATTTGCCATACTATTATATTTCTATGAAAAAGTGCTAAATTTTAAAAATTTGGTTGTTTTGTCCCAAGTGAGCAAAGGCATATCTTTATTTGAGTTTTTATATCATTGGTGCATTATTTTGCATCTTTAGTAAATTTAGATGTCTCACCCAACACTATTTTTCACGTGCCATGGTAGATGATGAGCTATATTTTAAAGCTGTGCCCATTTGATTAGAGATTTTTTATGATTATCGCATGATTCTTTGCTTACATACGAATTTTGGAAATTTTAATAGTTTGTGTTTAATATTAAAGTATGACATACTGTGAATATCTGAAGGTTTGAATGTGATAGGAGGGATATAATTTAAGGTTTGAATACCAATCTAAGATGAATCATATGAATAATATATGTATATGTCGGATGTAGCTGCCAATGATTTGAGTGCGGTAGGGCATTATCACGAAATGTCCTATACCACTATGAGGTTAATAGCTCCCGACGCCTTGATGATAGTAGTCGGCATTTAGGGTGTTATCACGAAACATCCTATTCTTTGGGAATGAGGCATATGCTATATATGTGGAATTAAGTTAATCTTAAAGAAAAATTTAGTGAATGGTAATGTGAAAAGATGGTTGGAAACCGTAGTTATCTTCTGATTATCCCCAGTATAAACTGAAAGATATGTTGTAGGGATTATCCTCTGAGTATGTCGGAAAGATCCTAAGCGCACTTTATTATCCTTTTCGGAATATGTATGTTTTGTGAGATGCATGTTATAATCGTTTTTATATTTCTGATTTAAATGGGATGTTGGCTAGTTTTGCTTCAATCAATTTCAAGTGTGGATTTAGCGGAAATTTATTATGGCTATGCACACACACTTGGGTGAACCTCTAAACTATTGAGTATGCTTTATGGTTGCATAAATGTTTATATGTCTCGAGTCTTGATTATGTTTTGTCTTGCTCGGGACGAGCAAGGTTTAAGTGTGGGGGAGTTGTTAAGGGTGATTTTATACGTTTTATAAGGATATATTTTGTAACAATTCTCTCCATATTCGTATGTTTCTCATAGAAATCGAGCTTTATATTGAAATATTGAGCAAGTGATGTTTTTAGCGGGTTAATCGCAAAATTGGTTAATTTATGTGTTTTATTGATGGTTTTATGTTGGTTTGAATGATATTACATTTTGCGATGTTTTGATTACCTTGTAGATGCATAATATTGGTTCAAAAGAGTATTAAAGGTTGATCAAGTCGGATTTAATTGATGAGAAAGAGATAAGGATGGAATTGGCTAGAAGAAAAGAGATAAAGTTGAAGATTTCGAATCTGGATTACATTGGACGAGCGTCCAAGGCCCGTCCAGATGGACGGGCGTCCATCAAAGTGAACTGGCGTCCAGGATGAAAAGTTGATTCAGAGAGTTTGGACGCTGAAGTGGACGGGCGTCCAACAAGACCGAACGAGCGTCCAGAAGGTCTGGACGGGCGTCCAACACCGACATATAGCAGCGGCCGACCTATTTTTCCTACAAATAGCGGTAGCGATTTCAACCCCTAAACACACATTATTGACTCTTATTGATACACAATCATTAGAAAAACCCTAGCGGCCCCACCTTTGGGGAGGCGGGGTTTGCGGATTAGTTAGGTTTTGTTTCCGTTTTCTATTCTTGTTCGATTCATGGTGTCATCCTGAAGCTATGAACTTGGAGCGACCATGGGAAACTTTTCCGGCGTGCTTTATTTCTTCCTTTGGATATTTTGTGAGTTTAATTTCAAGTTGTTTCTTTCCTTTGTTTATTTGTTTATGCAATCGATATCGGAAGATGTATTGCTATTTGATGTTTACTGTATGATGGAAATCGGTGTAAACCTTAGATCACCATAGGAAAGATTAGACTTTTAACCTTGACATAACGGAAGTTGATAGGTTAGATTTCTAGGTTGTTAGATCTAATAAATCTTGCACCTTGTTTTGAGAGCGTTAATCTCTATAGATCGGAAGATGATGAGATTGATAGACGGATTACTTACGGAAGTAGGAATTCATACCTTTGATTAGGTGAACCACAACTTTGATTGAATCATAATAAGATAATCTAGGGAAAAATTAAGGGTTGCGGGATGGTGGATCATGTTTGTTCTATGATTTGCTTCAGTCATTATCATGATAGTTAGTTTTATTGTTTTCTTAGTTGTAGTTTTATTTATTTATTATCGCTTTTATCCTTCCTGGCTTTGGACTGACAATCCTCTGTCCAGTTTATTTTCCGTTTTAGTTTAGGTTTAGTAATAAATAGTAGTAACAATTTAAGGAATTAATAAGATTAGGTTCAACATCCCAATTTCCTGTGGATCGATACCCGTACTTACCCTACTATGCTAGCAATTACCCGATATTCGGTCGGTTAGGAGTTAGTTTGCATGTTAGGTATAGGTTTATAAATTATTTTTTGTTTAGTGATGCAAAATCCTCTGAACAAGGGGACCTAGAGAAAAGAGAGATCCTAACAAATTTTGCAAATATCACAAGGATGTTGGTCATGATTTAGAGCAATGTCGGGACCTGATTAAAGATATTGATGCAGCAGTAATGAAAGGAAAGCTAGATGAGGTCATAGATCGGTCCCACCAGGCCAAACCGCGTGGCCGATTTGAATTCAAGAGGAAAAAAACTACAATGATAGGGATAACAAAGATAGTTTCGAAGAAGAAAGGACCACTCACCAGACCTTGATGGTCAATTGGACAATCGCCCTATGAATATTATCAATACGATCTCAGGGGGGCCGAACAACCCAAGCATAGCTGAGAGCGAGAGCAATGGAAGGTTTGCTGCTCCTACTCAATCGAACAAAAGACAAAGGCTATCGGGAGAAGTGACTTATGGTCCTAAAGACTCCCTCCCTTTAGTAATCAACAATGAAGGGTTAGTGATAGAAGCGGTGATCAGTAGGAATCTGACAAAGCGAATATGTGTAGACGCAGGCAGTGCTGTGAATGTTCTTTACTACAATGTTTTTAAAGCTATGAGATTGAAGGATGCCGAACTCACCCTTGTTTCGGCTCCTTTATTCTGCTTCGCCGGACCCCCAGTACACCCACTAGACATGATCAAGCTCCAAACTATTTTTGGGGAAGGAACCAAGGGCAGGACCTTAATGGTGAATTATGTAGTGGTAAAAGCACCCTCAGCATACAATGTGATCATGGGAAGACCAGCACTTATCGATCGTCAAGCTGTGATCTCTCCGTCTCATGTTTGTATGAAGTTCCCTACAGTGGAAGGCTCTACAGAAATCAAAGACGAAGTGGAAATGAATGTAAGAAAGCACATTTACCTGCGCAATGTGATTAACTGAAAAGATGATGGTTCAACATGTGAGCATCGAAGAGTTACTCCCTGGGGATGAAGAGAGCTGGTCGTCTGAGGACCAGACATAGGCTATTCATCTATGGGACGAGCAGGCTGACTCAACAGTTAATGTGGGGACATGGATTCTAGCCTCACATAAGGAATCTCTGGTAAATCTTTTGAAAGAGTTCAAGGATGTGTTTGCATGGAAAACCGAAGACATGCCTGGATTACCTCAAAGTCCAAGAACATAGTTTCAACCTCAGTTTTATTCAAATCAAATAAATCCAAACAACCCGAGAAAAGTCATCTATAATTGTCAAAAAATAAGTAGCCCCATAGATCGAGGGAGTACTATAGGGACCCCATAAATCACAATGAACTAGTTCACAAATACGACTTCCACGACTTTCACCCATAAAAAATTGTTGACGTGGATGCTTTGCTCTAAAACAAACATCACAATCATCATTCTTGAAATTCTTAGAAATAATAGTATTTGGAATAAGTCTAAGAACCTTTTCTGACGGGTGCCCCAAACGCCGGTGTCACGACTTGATGTGATCCGTGACCGAATCAGATCCAAAAATGCTCGAGGACTTAACTGAAGGCACCAATAAGATGAGCACCGCGACCCTTGTCTAACCCGTACACAAAAACCTTGGTATAATGGACACACACAAGGTTCGCTCACAACCTCGATAAGTCCCGTTTGGAAACCACCAAACAACGGTGTTGGAATCCACCAAACACCAGTGTGAGAAAACTCACCAAAGCGTAAAATCTTCAAATATATTTATATCAAAATTTGTCTCTTTGAAAAAGATTACAACTAAAGCCATTTTATAGGCTACAATGAAATAAACAAAACAACTCCTAACCGATGTGGGACAAAATTAATAATAAAAATATAAAATAAAAAACTAATAATAAATAATAACGAAAGACTAATAAAGTATGCCATGGAAACAATGTGGGATAAATGGATTTCAAGTCTCTTTTACGATCACATCATTCCCTCACGGTTGGAAGGGATTCGTCCTCAAATCAATAGGATGTCATAAAACTCAGCCACAAGCACCAATCTCGAACAGCCCCGATAAAACATCAATGACATGCCAGGATCAAATATAATGCATAAAGACAACTCCACGGCAACAACTTGAGTAAATGACGATTCATGCTTCATCAATAGAATAGAAAAACAGTCTCTCTGCTGGATGTAAATATGGATGAAGCGCTGAATGGCATCAATATAAGTATAACAATGCAATTTACGATTTTCACCAACATGCATAACAAAATGATCATTAAAGTGTGATCCGGCTTTCCACCAATGTCTACCGGAACAAGAGCATCCATAGGCAATGTAGGGCCTGAAGTGGGTAGATCAAATAACCCAGTTTGCTCCTCTACTGGATGATCATCGTGTGCCTGCAAAGAAAACAAAGTAGAACTCGAGCAAGGAGTCGGTGAAATAAGACCAACGTCCTCATTTGCCGCGATTTGTTCCTCCACTAATGTGATATCCGCATTCTTCTCCTCATCTTGAGTGTCAACAATTTCTATGGTGTTCTCTTCAATCTTTTCTAGGATATTAACATTCACCTGGTCATCCTTAGGGGATGTCCCACGTAAACTACATATTTTCTGCCATAGATTAGAGCAATCATAATAGCGATTATCACTCCCGTGCCAATGACCGCAATAAACAGAAAATAGCCCTGTAGAAGTTTGCTCAACCACATATATACCATCATGGTTACCTCTATCACTGCGGTTATCTCTACCACTACGATTATCTCTACCACCACGGTTAGATTGCTCAGTTACTCCCTTCAACATATTCTTCATCTCATCCATCATATTATCAAAACGTCGTTCTATTTTCTCCAAATTTTGATCGAACACGGTTTTTTGTGCCTCCACGAATATCCGAAAACATGCATCTATATATATGACTCTCGTTTAACATTACTCAAGATCTCCATAATAACCAAATAAAAATATTCGGCAATGTTTTTTTTTTTTTTTTTTTGAATGGCCGACCGTTTTTTTAATATAACTCCAGCAGCAATAAATGTGAGAAAATAAAGTAGGGAAACCTTTGGCTCAACGTCGGCGGCTAGGTCTAGGATTTTTCTTTTTTTTTTTGGTTTGGAATAAAAAAAGAAGGAAAATTTACTCAATGTGCAGGAACAGTTTACACGAAAATTGCTGGGACAAGTTGTAGGGATATAAATTTTTTTTTCCTTTTTTGATAAATAATACTCCCTCCGTACCGAATTAACTGAGGCAGTTGCCAAAATTCATACATAAATTTATTGAATGAATCTAGATACTTTTTAATTCAAGATTAGTTGTTATTTAAATGTACCTAGACACTTAGACTTTTGGCAACTGCTTCAGATAATTCGGTACGGAGGGAGTATGCAGGAAAACAATCAAGAAAGGATCTTTTTTTACTCTTTTTGAAGAGCACGAAGGGGAAAAAGGACACACGAAACAAGAAAAGAAATAATAAAATAAAAGAGATATTTGGATACCGTCATTGTCTGCTCTGATACCAACTGATGTGATCCGTGACCAAATCAGATCTGAAAATGCCCGAGAACTTGACGGAAGGCACCAATAAGATGAGCATCGCGACCCTTGGCTAACCCGTAGCCAAAAACCTTGGTATAATGGACCCACAAGGTTCGCACCTTGGTATAATGGACCCACAAGGTTCACTCACAACCTCGATAAGACCCGTTTGGAATCCACCAGACAACGGTGTTGGAATCTACCAAACACCAACGTGAGAAAACTCACCAAAGAGTACAAGCTTCAAATATATTTATATCTTTGTCTCTTTAAAAAATATTACAACTAAAGTCATTTTTTAGGCTACAATGAAAGAAACAAAACAACTCCTAACCGATGTGGGATAAAATTAAATAATAAAAATAAAAAATAAAAAAACTAATAATAAATAATAACAAAAGACTAATAAAGTATGTCATGGAAACAATGTGGGATAAATGGACTTCAAGTCTCTTCTACGATCACATCACAACTCCATAGACTCATTTCCATCAACAGCCAAGACCCGTGCTTCTGGAACTCCGCAGAAAAAGAAAAGTCCATCTCTACGTTCACCGAGTCCAATCAACGTCCTCGTCATTCGGTCCTACATAACACATAATGAAGAAGATAGTTGAATGCGACAATCATATTCATCCAAAAATTGAGTGACAAAAAGCAAATTGCAAGTCAAATTCATAACACATTTTCTAATTTTAAATTTCCAGGTAACATCACAGTGCCCTTATGCGATGCAAGAGAGGTACTGCCATCTGGTAGGCCAACAAGGCTTTATCGATTTCTCGAACATCCATCAACAAATTTCCGCACCCAGTTACATGATGTGTCTCTCCTGTATCGATAATCCACGATGACTGAGCTAATAGTCGATCTCTCCATTTGAGAAAATCAACGACACTTTTCCAATGGGCTGGACTAATATCGGTTAGAGCAGCCTGATCATGACTTTGAATCGAGCTAGACCCGCCTTCTTGCAGCAAACTCGCCATTGCTCCTTCCTCGTTCACTCTTGCAGCAGTTTGGTTTCGAGTTTATTCAGAGAGATTGAACCGTCCAAACACTATTTCCACCGTTCAGATTTTAGGAAATATATAGGCGAACATGCCCTCAAAATTTCGTCACGATCGGAGTCCGTTTCAATTTCCGAAAGTTGTCAAAAATATTCTGTTGAAACAAATTACAGCAGTTCGGTCTCGGTCGATTTCAGAAAAATTGAACCGTCCAAACGGATATTCCACCGTTCAGATTGTATAAGAAATAATTCCGAACAACTCCTCAAAATTTCACCACAATCGAAGTCCGATCGTCATCAAATAGATTGTGCTTAAACAAATTGCAGCAGGTCGGTGGCGGTCGATTTCAGAGAAATTGAACCGTCCAAACTAAAATTCAACCGTTCAAATTGTAGAAGAAACAATTTCGAAGAAGGGCTTTTAACAGTTTTAGGACCTCATGTTTTACCATTGTGTCAAAATTGACCCTTATCTTTTAAAATAACAATTTTAGGACCTCATGTTTGTGTTTGTTTGGTTTTTTTTTTTTTCAGTTTTAGGACAATTTCGAAATTTCTGTCTATGTTAACAGCAAAACATGTTAAGTTGGACGGAATATTTGAAATTGTCCTAAAACTGGGGGAAAAAAAGGTCCTAAGATTGTTATTTTAAAAGATAATGGTCAATTTTGACAAAATATTAAAACATGAGGTCCTAAAAAGTGTTAAAATTCCCTTAAAAAGTGATATTTTTAGGACCTCTAACTTTTTATCAAAATTGACTCTTATCTTTTAAAATAATAATTTTAGGATTTTATGTTTTTTTTTTTTCAGTTTTAGGACAATTTCAAATATTCCGTCAAATTTGACGTTAACTTAGACGGAAATTTCGAAATTAAATTGTCCTAAACTGGAAAAAAAAAAAAAACACAAAAATGAGGTCCTAAATTTGTCATTTTAAAAAAAAAAATGGTCAATTTTCACACAATGGTAAAACATGCGGTCCTAAAACTGTTAAAAGCCCTTCGAAGAACCTCTCATAATTTCATCACGATCGGAGTCCGTTTTAATGTCTGATCATCACCGGAAATTTTGTGCAGAAAATTTTCAAATCAGCAAATTATTTTTTCTTTTTTTTCGGTTATGATTCTGATACCATGTCAAGAATTGTAAAAAAGATTTTCCTTATATTAATCAATCACATAGGTCCGGTATATATAGTAATATCTAGGGCATCACCATCTACCAATAATTATCACTCTAGCCTTACTAATATAATTTACAAAATACACCACATATATCACAATATATCGTTATAGACACTCTACCGGCCTGATACCAGCGGCATCATTGCAGGATGTGGACAATATTATCTGCTTATTTTCTTGTTCTTGGATATTTTAGTGTTGTTTTAGGTACTATTGCTTCGATATATGAGCTTTTCATCAAATGCTTTGTATGATATCATTGTAATATAAGACTAATGTGTTTAATTATCACAACGGATTTCAGCCGTGGATCAGACCGTCGCAAAAAACTTTAGCGTCAGATTGTAAGCTTTAGTGGTGAAAAAAGGGTAATGTTATATATGTCCACAACAATAGACACAACATACATTTAGCGTCCGATTGTAAGCTTTAGTGGTGAAAAAAGGGTAATGTTATATATGTCCACAACAATAGACACAACATACATTTTGTAACGCCCCCAGAACCCGGCCTGGTAGCGTTATAATGAGTTATAAATGATCCGGTTAACTGCTTAGACCGTCGTCTTTGAATTGCAGTTTAAAATGACTAACCCGAATAGATAAGACATTTATGTATTACACTTATATAAAGTAAGCAGGCTATTAATTTACCGGTATGGGACTTTATGCATTTCTCTTACATCAAACTGCCGGCGGAAATAAGACAATGCCAGTTAGCTTTAGGAGGAAAATTTAATGATATTAAATCGCTCCTCCAGTCCTATAAATTGAGTTCAAGGTGGTTGTGCAAAATTATACACACAACAGGCAAATTAAGAACACAACAAGATGATTAAGCTTGCTGTGTTCGTTTTCTGTTTGTTCTACATCTCATGTATATTGTTTTATTTATCTACTTTTTTTCTTTTATAATCGTTGATCACGAGGTAGAACTCATTGATGTGAAATGAGAGTCACATGCATCAAAGCATGAACTAAAAGTGTGTTACGTAAAATCGTTACATTACAACATTATATATGTATATATATATATACACACATGTTCCTGAAACTTCATTTCTTTCATATATATATATATATATATATATGCTTGTTACAAAATTCAATTGATATATACATTGATCATTTTGCAGTAGCAGTAAAAGGCAGCAGGGGCGGCAATGGCCAATCTATAAGGCGCATTTTGGTTGGAGAAGATGATGATTCGAGCCAAGAAGAAGAAGTTGATGAGTTGGAAGGGGGGACATGGGATGATAAAGAACCACCTATGTTCTGTGGCGATGATTCAACTTGCGATTCAGACGGGGATTGCCGTAAGTTTGACGAACGGTGCACTTGTGGGTTTCATTACCGGTCTCAACTATTCAGGTGTTTCTATCCAAAACCGATTGGAGGACCAAAGCTCTGCAAAACTGGAACTTGCGATTCAGACGAAGACTGCCCTGGCGTGTGCAATTGCGGGTTTAGTCTGGACTTTAACCAATTTAAGTGCTACTATCCTTCACCGATTGCAGACGTCCTACAATTTGAACCTGATTCCTAATATTTTGGACTTTCATACACACACACACACACATATATATATATATATATATATATATATATATATATATACACAGATTGGGACGGTGAACAGCTGAGGAAATATTCGAAAACCAAACACCAGCAGGGGGTTTTGCTTGCATGTGGCTTCGATGCCGCTTTTAATTTGGTCTTTTCTGGTTTTTTTCTTCTCCTTTTTAAAAAAAAAAAAAATAAAGCTTTCTCGAATTTGGCGGAAATGGGGGGTCTCCCCAGACATGTTTATCGTTTTCATTTCCTTTGCTTCTTTTGCGGTTTCCAGCATTTTGGCTGGCTTTGATCCGGTTGTACTCGTACTTCTTGTGTTTCTTGTTTCAGTTTTAATTTAAAAAAACTGTTTGTTTCCTTTTTGGTTAGTATATATGTACTATAATTTAAAAAAACTGCTTCTTTCACGACATACTATTACACAAGGAGAAGAATTATGGAAGAGAAGTGAATATAGTGACATCTTAAACAATGATCATTAGTCTAAAATACGTTGTTTAACTTTGTTATGTATTATTAATTGTGGTGGAAGTGTAATATCCCATGTTGATAAAGTTAGACCAACCGATGGCTATGGTCTAAGTACGTAAGTGGAAAATCAGTCGTGTCGGTCGCACTGTGACGAAAAAAATCAAGGTTGTCCGCTTTTCTGACATGGAAAATAAGGAAAACGTAGATATTATTACGTTTAAACGTAGAAATATCTACGTTTAAACGTAAGGAAATGTAAAACACGTAACCAGGTGATGTTGATCTTTCCACACGTTTAAACGTAGATAGTACTACGTTCTAACATAGAGAATATACGTTTCGACGTAGACTTATGTACGTTTAAACGTAAGCAAATTCAAAATAGGTTTTTAAATATTTATTTACGTCTGAACGTAATAATTCTACGTCTGAACGTAGATTATCTACGTTTGAACGTAGTAATGCCCACGTTTTCTTTCTCTTTTATCGTGTTTTCTTCTCTCCTATCTTATCTGCGTTTCAAATCCTGATTATCTAAACCCTTATACTCATAAGAGGCGATTTTTGCAAGAGGCGATTTTTATCTCATTCAATTCTCGATTTGAAGGGAACAAACGACAATGGGAATTTCGCAAGTGAAAGGGTATGTATTTTCCCTAATTTTCCATTAACATTAATTTCACCTTGATGTATGCTTGTTATTTCTGAATATTTAGTGGTTTGTAGAGTGGGTTTAGTTATGTTGCATTGATATTATTGATTTCGATTGCTTGATTTGTCCTTATTTGGGTTTAAGAAGGGTTTTTGTATGAAGGATTTTACGTTTGGACGTATGAAGAATGTGTATACGGCTAGACGTAGAAATATGCAGGTATCTACGTCTGGACGTAGATATTTCTACGCTTGAACGTAGATATCTGAAGATATCTACGTCTGAACGTAATCTTTGTTCTGGATTTAAATACCTGCATTTCTCTACGTCTGGACGTAGAAACCCTACGTTTGGACGTAGTGAAATGCAGATTTCAACGTTATATTGATTTTAATGTATATGTTTGTCATATTGTTATTTGATTCGAATTAATTGGGCTGATTCTATTAAAATGGATATGTATGAAATGAACTGTAATGAATTGTATGATACGTATAACATGTATGTGAATTAAAAAATTGAACCAAACGACAAATTAATGTTGTTTGAAAAACCAAAAATCAATATCTCGCACTGAACTCCATGGTACGCCTCGGCCTGATGAGGTTCTTAGAATTGCATGCTTTCCCTAGGGTGTTTTCGATTCCTTCTGATCCGCTGTGTCATGCCTAAGCTCCAGGCTTTGTAATGGGGCTCCTGTTAGGTAGCTCGTAGAAAATTTCATTAGGTCTGCTCAATAGAGCATCTTTTTCCTGTCAAGCAGCCTGGTAATCCTCAGCCGGAAGTGAGGCACCCTTAGATTGAAAATATAAGTTCTGTTCTGCCGGCTCTGTACGGCGTCTGATCTCCCTCGTCATCATCAAGTATTCTGTGACGTGGTAAAAACCATATTATCTTCTTCTCTTACCCCCCCTGACGTTACGACACAACTGAACACAACACGAAACAACGATGTTCCAAAGTAACAAAAAGAGATGATAAGACATTTCGCGTGTATATATATGTATGTATATATATATATGTGTACATACGTGTATATACATGTGTCTATATATTAATAAACTTATATATATATATATATATATATATATAGGGTTGGGTTCCCTACATACCATACCATCCATGCTTACGTACATACTACTAAAATAGTGCATCGATCACTATTTTAGTGCACTAATTATTGTTTGATTGCAACTACAAATTGAGGAGCGGAGTTTCTAGTTAGGTTTCTAGTATTACCTAATATGATTTCCCCGCTTCATTAACTAGGTGCACTCAAACAATAAGCAGTGCACTAAAATAGTGATCAGATGCATTATTTTAGTAGTATGTACTGTAAGCATGGATCAATAGGTATGTATATGAACTCATTTCTATATATATATATATATATATATATATATATATATATATATATATATATATATATATATATACTGATCATGTTATTTCTTCTTTGATATTAGTTGTACTAATTTTTTTAGACAATGATATTTTTTTTAACAGTTGGTTGGTCCTCATGGTACCGATGTGTACAAGGTAAGGGAGAACCTGACATGGACTTTTAGAGGGGAAAAGGCCAAGCTCACCAATCTTCTCGAGATTCACATGAGAAGGATCGGATTAGAAGAGACGGTTAAAAATGGTGTTTTTAGAGAATTCATTCAGATGTACGATCATTGGCAGTTTTCCTCAAAAGTCTGCCAATACGTATGTTTCTGTGCCATATATCCGGATAGGCCCGATGAATTGCAGTTTTGATTCGGTGATACGACTGCAAAGTTCGGTAGGAGGGAGTTTAGCATGATCACCGGTTTACCGTTTGGTGATCTCCCAGAAGCTCCCCAACCTTATTCTAGGTGTTTTGATGAGGGGACATACGGCCACAACCATTTTCCTAACGGTAAACCGATCACCATACCGGATATTGAGAAATGGTTATTGAATGAGGTTGATAGTCCTGAAGTTCTCCACCGTGTAGGTTTAGTATACCTAATTCACGGGATTATGATGGGTCACGATGAGACCATTAAAGTACCTCGGGAGACTTTCTATTTGGTGGAGAACGTAGAAGACATAAACGACTATCCATGGGGCAGTTATTTGTGGAACGAGAGTTTGAAAAAGATATGTCATCTGATGAACACGTACAAGCAAAGTGCAGAGGGCAGGGTGACCGTACAGGGGGTTATACATGCCTTCTGATTTCGGGCTTACGAGACCCTCCCGACATTCTTTGTTCCGATTTATTGCGGCCACCCTCATAGCTCCGATGCGCTCCCGGATGTTGAGATGGAGTTGCAAGCTTTCCCTCCCATTGGAAATCGTTGTCGGCTCAGGCAAATAAGGTAATAAGCTTAATAAACATTGTTATTGTATTTTAATTATATCCGGTTTTGGTAAACATTTTGTTATTGTTAATTGTAATGAAATATACATTGTTCGCAGAGTCGTGTTATAGGGTATCTGCCCGCAAGGGAAGTTGATAGGGAGTTGATGCTGCGTAGGGGGATTCTGAATGCGGAGATTAATGAGCCGCCACGTGTGATCAGTCGGCCTGCACCTATGGCACGTCCACCCCCTAGACAGCAGCCACGCCCTCCTACACAGCAGCCACGCCCTCCTAGACAGCAGCCACGCCCTGTTACACAGGAGTCACGCCCCGCTACACAACAGTCAGGCTCTACTTCACGACCATGTACCTCTACTTCTCCTCCCTCTCGTTCATATCCCCATACTTCACAACGTGTGCCGCACGTCTCCTACACTGAGATGCTAGAGGCGGAAGACGACGAAACTGATGAAGAGGATGAAGCTGCTGGTCTTTATAGGGTTGTGCGGAGGAGGATTGATAATGGGTTGAATGAGCTTCGGGAGGAAATTCGCCAGATTGCTCAACGTCAGAATGAGCATGGGGCGATACTTCTTGAACTTAAGGGGTTGATGCAGACGCTGTCATCTAGAGATCAGGTAAAAAATTATTTCATTGTCAATTTATTTATGTGATAAATTTAGTTGTACGTATTATGATACTAACCGGGCAACATATTTTCAGTCTACCCCTCATCAGCCTCCACCTCCTCCACCTCCTTCACCTCCTTCACCTCCTCCACATGATCTTGGCGACCGGGCACATCTTCTCGATTTTCCCACGATGGGTCTACGGGGTCATCGTCTTGATCAAAGATCTCGATCGAGTCTCCGGTGGTCGACATACTCATCGACCTCGACACGTCGACATCGCATCAACATACTTATTCATCTCCTACCCGTCCGTCGGCGACCCCGATGATGATGCTCGGGTTTGATAAGATTCTTGAAGGCATTTCCCAACCCGGGCAAGAGGGAGTGCAGTTGGAGGGAGTTCAGAAGAAGGGAGTCGAGAAGGATTTCGTCGACGAATTATTCGTGGAGGATCCTTATTCGGGTAAGCATTATGTTATTTATATCTAATTATTGTTTAGTAGGTTATTTATATTGAAATTTGTATTATTAACATAGATATTGTTTGTTATCGTGAATTGATGAGAGTGCCTATTTTGATGCGAATAATCATCGATGCTACTACCGATGCTACGACCCTACCGAGGCTCGACCCTACCGTGGCTCGACCCTCACCCTCCCGAGGCTCGCCCCTCCCCCCGAGGCTCGCCCCTCCCCCCCCGAGGCTACGACCGGCCAGGCATCGGTTGTGGAGCCTGCGATGGATTATAGTAAGTTATTTGATTTTTAATTTCGAAACTATAAATTATATTGTGAAAAACTATCTAACTTGTGAATGTATTGAAATTTGTTTAGCTGGTGGCCCAAGTGTTGTACAATTGGGTAAACGAAAGGCGGTTGATACAATTGACAGAAAATTGACGACCCGTCAGACTACTAGCCGACCACGGTATTTAACTGACGGGTCTCACATAGTCAATATGCCTAGTGATAACGTTGTGAGATGGTCAGCGTGGAAAAAGTTTCGGACGAGTGGAAAACAAGTTCTGGCGTGGTACCAACAAGAAAATCCGCCCCAATTGAGATTCCGACGGAGTGCGCGGTGGTTGCCGCTTTATAGAAAAATTTGGCAAGGAGTGGTTCACACGTCTCCATGGCCCCTTTCAGAGTTAGACCGAGAAGTATATTCTTGTGACTTCATTTTCATATTTCTGAAATTTTCATATTCCTGATTTCATTATCTCTAACTTATTTTTGCATGCGTACAGCATGTCGATGGGTATATGGACCTGATAGAACGGCAAATGGAAGCACATCCAGGATGCTTTCAACCGCATACGGCCATTGCATACTCTGAATTAACGCGCTTTTACGGGCAAGCTCATGTAGATCGGGAAAGCCGCTGAGACAAAGCGGTCATTCGAATTTGTGGATCGAGACGTCAAGCAATGGGATGAAAACACCATGATCTACATGCCCTGGTCCATTAGTTATGCTCTTTGGCAAATTTGTCGAAGTGTGTATTCCCGAATGGAAGATTAGGGTGTGGGATTGTCTGTCGGGAAAGCCGTATAAGGATGATGTGAAGAAAAACATCAAAGCGTGGGGAGTTTCGTTTAGGAGAGTGTTGGAGATGAATGCTCGTCTACGTCAACTCCCACAAATGGTTGATCCAGGGAAGCCTCTTTTTGATGTCAGAAAAGTAAAACCTGAATTCGTACCACAAATGCCAATTCCGTAAGTGTTATAAACTTCAAACTATTTATTATATTATACATTTTATACTATTCTTACACTACTCATATTATACAGGGGTGACTGTGGGGTATACACGGTCAAGTTCATTGAGCATTTGATGCACAAGGAAAACTTTTCTCTGATCCATCATGACAATATGCCGTTGATAAGAAAGAAACTTTGTGTACAGTTATTTAATCAAATAGTAGATATATAGGTATTTTTGTGTATGTTGTTTTGACAAACTGTGTCCAACTTTTTAACCAAATAGTAGATTTGCAAACTAGTTTGTAGAAACATAGTTTTGGTGAATGTTAATTTTGGAATTTTTTGTGTATGATTGGTGTGTGTATGGTGTATATATTGGTGTATGATTGGTGTATGTAGGGGTCAACGTCAGAATGTTCAATCAAATTATAATCACCATTTAACCGTACGTTTAAACGTAAGGAAATGTTTACGTTTAAACGTAAGGAAATGTTTAAACGTCAGAAATGTTCAATCAAATTACAATCGTGTTTTTGACGTTAACTTTTCAATCAAATTATAATCATCATTTCACAATGTGATATACAATAACGATCTATCGATGCTGCGTGCAAGCGGCTCTGTTGTGTCTGGATGTTTCTGATTGCTACACACATTACGATGGCACATGCGTTCCCATTCAGAAGGGATTCTAGTGGTATTAATTCTACCTCTTCTTGGTGCTCCACTGGCATCAGGCGGATATCTCATATTAGGAACTCCGACTTTAATGTTTCTTACCCACTCTGGAACATCCCAATCCTCTCTGTTGGGAATTGGATATATGCTAGCCATGTAAATCTCTTTGAAACATTCAGCCCTATAATACGGTGAAGCGAGTTGGGTGGACTAATTCTGCGTGATCTGTAATGCGTTGCTATAGCATGCGCGACACGGTATTTCCATTTTACGGAAATAACCACAATAACACTTCCTCTCTCGTAGATTTACCACCCCATGAAGCAAGTTATTTCCATGAATCTCAAATTCATCGGGGTTAATAAACTTAACCACGAATTTCCTTCTAGCAATAATATTCTCACCACTATTTTCTCGATCTCCGGTGCTAAGACAATCGCACAATCAACCGCCTTTTGTAAATACATCATTATACCATCTGCTGCAGGTAGCTCTAATGAATTCCAAGAGGCTGAGGCAGACCAACGACGAGGTCCTCTAATCGAACAGTTGAAACTTTCGGCTTAATTGCTTGTCATTAAGGCATATTTGTTCCCCTTAAATTTGGCACGCGCCCACCGTTCAACACCTATTACTTCAAGTTGATTATATGCGCCAGGACATTGTGCCTTGATCAAGGCGTACTTTCGGATAAATTCGGCCTCCGAGAATGCATAGGCTGTTTGATAGAATGTATCTTCACAGAAACCGTGATCTTTCCATCTTTTGGTTAGATTGCCTTTTAAATGATGATAGCAAACACCATGATATGCATCGAGAAATACCTGACCAACCGCATTTTTAATAGCCTGGTGTCTGTCAGAAATAAAGCTCAAATTTTCATCATGGATACCTCCAATGGCCACCCTCAAATGTCTCATGAAATAACCCCATGAATCGTTGCATTCTTTTTCGGCAATACCAAAGCGACGGGAATAGGTGGTCACGGCATCTGAGAATGATAATAAATAGTTGCCGGAGAAGCGGGTTTTCAGGATGAGTAGCGTCCACACACAAAATAGGTCGACAATACTTGAACCCACGACGGCTTGCTCCCAAAGACATGAAACAAGCGGCAAACCTTCCCAGATTATCAAGTCGAAAGTCAATATAAGTCCCCTTCATTGGCCTTACGCACCATCCACAAAATACGAGGGTAGCGGCGTTGTAACACTCCGTCGGTGAACCTCGACCATCATTCTCATCATCTCGTGAGCTCGGTATGCTTGGTCATAAGTCAAGCTGCCTAATTGTAAGTTGTGAGCATGTCCTCCATAATTTGTGCGGGCTTATATTCATTGCCGAGTTCTTCCATTTTTCGACTTAGCGGACTTCGCAATAACAATAGGTGTTGCTTGTCGATTGTCATTATCCGCGATTCGAGAGGCACAAGTATGGACATCATTCAACGTTGTGATCTCAAATGTATGCGTGTGACATCTGTATTCACCTTCACCCGTTTTCGCCTTACATGCCATTTGCATGTATCGTTAAGACATGTGTAATACAAGCAACGTGTGTCCGACCTACCCAATCTCATCTCGAAAATTGTTGGCTTGGCCGCATGCGATTTTATTTTCAAATTAAAATCTTCTTTTGAATCGTATTTCTTCCCAATGAACAATTCGTTCACGTCATTCATATGTAACGCACCGGTGGATATACACCTCGGTAAATCGTCATCTTCAAATGTGAGAATCCTCCATGAATAAACTTCTCAAATGCGCTTGTCCTATCATGTGCACCCTGATTATTGTTGTCATCTCTCGCGGTTTGATCGGTTTGTATATGAGGTGCAAGCGGAGAAGCCAAAAAACTAGTTACTGATCCACCGAACATATTATATGGCTGTTGGATGGGTGGAGCACGACTACTTGAAGGTTGATTATGAGGATCTGAAGCGAATGGTGTGGTTGATACCGAAGCGGGTTGTTCGAAGCTTCACCAAGCCTTTGTGTAGCAACATTGTTTTCAAACCCAGTACATCCATATTGTTGCTCGAGCGGATTAAAATTTGGATCTCAGCAAGTTCTTGTACCGAGAAGGGAAATTTCCATCATCGTAATCCGAGTATTGTTATCATCCAGGGCATTGCAATCTTCATTTAAATCAATGCCATCATCTTCCTCATTTAAATCAATGTCATCATCCTCCTCATTTATCGGTTCATTGTTTGCCTCCCTTTGGTGTAGCATTCACACAAAAATTACATTCTTACTCTCATAGGCCGCTTCGATGTAACCATTTAAGGTATCGTCGTCTAAGATATCATCGGTGGTATATTTCCCACACTACCGTAAGTAAACAACGCTTTTAGGTTGAGCTTTGAATCGAGACCGATCAATACCAAGCCTCGAATGCATTTTATCCAATAACGCATTCAATCCTATTCTCTTTGGGACAAATAACGAGAACATCGATCCATTTACATGATTCCACGGTTATAGATAGGATCGCACGTAAATTCTCCGTTGAGCGAGACAACAATCATAGTGTTGCGATTATACATTATAAACAAACAAAAAAAAATCAATTCAAGTCATTATCAACTCAATCATTATCAACTTAAAAAACAACTTTCATATTTCAAAAAAAAAAAATTAACAATTTTCACTCTAATTGTAAATGTGATCCTTTTTCCAATGACAATGGTCTATGTACCAACAGAGCCATTTTCGATTACCATTTTGGGTAGAACGAAAGACTCGATGAGCGATCAAACCATCAATATGGACATATCCATTACTACCAACAACAAATGTCCCAAAATTCTCAAAAATATAATACCAAATCAACAATACCAAAGTTTACTACAATCGAACAATACCAAAGACTCCAACACACTACCATAAACAACCTACTTAAAACACACATTTCGGTTAAATACATATCATTACTACAATATAAATAACATAATCACTACTTAAAACACACATTTCGATAATTACATATCATTACTACAATATAAATAACATAATCACTACTTAAAACACACCTTTCGGTTAAATACATATCATTACTTACACTACACCTAGTAATTAAACCCTAAACAAATAACACTAATTAAACCCTAAACAATAACACAATACTTAAATGTATAAAAATTACATAAACAGCCTACTAAAAACAAACATTTCGTAGGTGTATAACATAATCACATTGAGCACTTGAAATAAGACAAATTTCATAGCAAAAACTTACCCATTTGAGCACTTGAATGATGAAGAAATGTATTTGAAAGATGAAGAAGTCGTGAGAAAATTTATATTAACATGAAAGAGTCTGAAGGAATGAGAAAAATAGCTCGTTAATGTGGTGTATATTGAACTAGTACCTTACATCAACAATAATTGCCATCTACCACTTCCAAACGTAGATAATTGCTTAGTAAACGTAGAAATATTACGTCGAAACGTAGATAAATGCGTTATAACCTACGTTTAAACGTAGAGAAAGAGACGTTTAAATTATTGAAATACCCTACGTTTAAACGTAGGTTACTTACGTTTAAACGTAATTTTACTTACGTTTGAACGTAGGAAACCTACGTTAAAACGTAGATTTTCTACGTGTAAACGTAAGGAAATTCAAAAACAGTTTTTTAGTCTAACTGTAAACGTAAGTAAACCTACGTTGGGACGTAGGAAATCTACGTTTGGACGTAGGTTTTGCTCTTCTACGGTTGGCTGTGTTAAATGCAATTTATTGCTCTTATACGTTTGGCTGTGTTATATGCCATTTATTGCTCCTACGTTTCAGGTTCATCACAATTTTCTAACCCCTTCATCTTTGAAGTTCTTCTTTTCTTCCTGATTCAAATACTCAAATAAAGCAAGCACTACTTTCAATTTATAATCCACACTTAAGCATTGGATAATGATCGTTTCTTTAAAGTTCTTGGTGCCGGTTTACGCAACAAATCCGGTATGTCATTATTAATTAACACGATTTTATATCGCTTGTATTATGTTATTCTTACACATGATATTTTTATTTTTCATAGACACTACCTCCAAGATATCGTTAATAGGCTGAGCGACCTATTGAGGAACCTAGATAGGGCCGTTCTAATAAGCCGATTAGGGACATGGGAGGTGATGGTTGGAGCCACGAACAATGAAAATCTTCGTTTCTTTGGGAAGGTTGGGAGGAGTATGTGGCGTCTCATTACTTGAATGAGAGGGAGTTTATAGTGTTTGAACATAGGGGAATTTCACTTTCAAAACTATTGTTTTGGATCACACTTTTGTGAGAAGAATTTTTACGAGGCCGAGAATGAAGAAGATGATGCAGGTCCTAGTAACCAAAATCCCGTGTTCGGGAGTCCGAGAGTGAAGAAGATGATGATGAGTCTTTGTTAACCCAAATCCCCATTTTGAGGCGACAGCGGCAAGCGGGTTTTTCACATGCTTGTTATTACGTGGTGAGAATTTTACTTGCTATATTGTTTTTATTTTTATTTTTATTTTTTAAAGCAGTATTTAATTTTGTTTGTGAATTGTAGAATATTCCAAAGGCATTTGCTAGAGCAAGCGACATGTTGCGAGACAAGACCGTGGGAGCGAGAATTGCCACAGGGGAATCATGGCTGCTAGAATTGTTTACATGGTCAACTCCCGAGAAAGTTCGTTTTAAGCGGGCTGTATGATTTCATTACGGACAATGACCTAAATGCGGAGATGAATGCGACTTTGAAGTCATTGATCAGCGTATAGAAAATCACGTCGTGTTTAACGTGATGATTACTAAACATTAGTGATATTATTTAACGATCACCCTTAGTTTATTTAAGCATCATCGTATTGTGTAGTTGTTTTTACAAATTATGATTAAATTATTTGTATTATGCCATATAATTAAGTTATTTTAAAAATTATGCCATTAACATCCTAACAATTATGTCACTTTCAATAATCTCAAACACACTATAAAACATAATAAATAAAAAAGATTGACGTTGATGTTCAATCAAATTATAATCTACGTAGATAATCAAATTAAACGTAGAAAAAACTACGTCCAAACGTAGATAATCTACGTCCAAACGTATATTATCTACGTCCAAACGTAGGTGTTATTACTTTTACAGGTGGATATTTAATTTATTGGAATAACCTACGTTTTAACGTAGGTTATCTACGTTTAAACGTAAGGAACCTACGTTCAAACGTAGGTTATTTCAATAAATTAGGGGTTTCAATTATTCAGATTTATCTACGTTTAAACGTAGGGTTCCTTACGTTTAAACGTAGAAAACCTTACGTTTACCTGATTTTCAATGTCAGAAAAGGCACAACCTGATTTGCAAGTCAAAGGTCTGACACAACCTGATTTTCCAATTTCTGGTCTAAGTATATATATAGTTGACCAGAGCTTTATAGCCCCGCAGATATTCATGGTGTGCTAACAACACTCTCTGTGACTTTTTGGATGAACATGATCAATTATTTTTTCTTCAAATGTGACAGTTAAAAAAAACAGAGGGTGTAATATTTTACTTTTTACAATTTACCGAAATAACATATATCTTTACATTCGTGAGACTCTACACTTTCTTCAATATTTTGATCGAGTTAACTAAAACTTTCGGGTTTAGAGCCTGTATTACGATTAAAATTGACCAGGGTTTTATTACACTTAGACATCATGTCACAACGGATTTTAGCTGCAGATCAGACCGCTGCAAAAAACTTTAGCGACGGATGGCAAAACATACATTTTCATCCAGAGTAGTGATAGTGCCACAACGAACTTGCCGCAACAAAGTGTACAAAACACTTTTGGACTCTTAATTATGATATAAGACCTATAAATTGAGTTCAAGGTGGTTGTGCAAAATTATACATACAACAGGAAAATTAAGAAGACGTAAAACAAGACGATTAAGCTTTCTGTGTTCCTTTTCTGTTTGTTCTATATCTCATGTATGTTGTTTTATCTTCCCAAAACAATGATATATATATGGTGTACCTGCAGAGTTAGAGCATAATTAATGATCGTGCCTTAATGCTCTTTTTTTTTTTTACTTTATTTTCTATTTCTTATTTTTTATAATCATTGAACACGATGTAGATGTAACGCCCCCAGACCCCAGGCCTGGTAGCGCTAAATGAGTCATAAATGGTCCGGTCAACTGCTTAGACCGCCGTCCTTGCTTGGTCTAAAAGGGCTAACCCGAGTTGACCAGACCTTTATGTCTCACACTTATATGGAGGTGAGCATTATATTACTTTACCAATGTGGACTTTACATTCTCCCCCCTTATAAGGGACTGGCGTCCTCGCCAGGACGGCCAAGACTGTTCCTAGATCGTCCCTAGCAGAGGTAAATAGAGGTCATCCTTACACCGTCTTCTTGTACGGTGCAGCGCATAGTTCCGTCTGATAGTCGGCTCTGAATACCATTCTGTAACACCCCCAGACCCCGGGCCTGGTAGCGCTAAATGAGTCATAAATGGTCTGGTCAACTGATTAGACCGCCGTCCTCGCTTGGTCTAAAAGGGCTAACCCGAGTTTACAAGACCTTTATGTCTCACACTTATATGGAGGTGAGCATTCTATTACTTTACCAATGTGGGACTTTACAGTAGAACTCATTGACTGAAATGAGAGTCTGACAATGCATGAATTAAAAGTATATCGTAAATCGTTACGTCACAACATTGTAAATATATATATATATATATATATATATATATATATATATATATATATATATATATATATATATATATATATATATATATATATATATGTGTGTGTGTGTGTGTGTGTGTGTGTGTGTGTGTGTGTGTGTGTGTGTGTGTGTGTGTTTTTCAAGCTTTATTTCTTTTGTTAGAAAATTCAATTGATATTTACATTAATCATTTTGCAGTAGAAGTAGGCGGCGGCGGAGGAGGCGGGCGAGGAGGAGGACTACAACTTGGAAGAGGCATTAATAGCCAATTTAAAAGGCGCATTTTGGTTGGAGAAGAAGAAGAAGTCGATCAGTTGGGACTCAAAATCTAGGCTCCACTTCATGCTCATAACATGTTGTGAGGATCCTACTTTGTTTCTAGCTTAGCTTATCTTTTAATAATGTTGTAATTATCACAAACAAGATTAGGCGGTGGATATCTAGCTAATTAAGTTTAATTTGTCTATTTTTATGTCATTTAGTCTCAAGAACAATATGAAGATCAAATACAATAAGAATGGGCGTTTCTCGGAAGATTATGGCTGGGCTGATGTGGCTGCCTATGTACCCTTAAGTGTAAGGGATCAAGCCAAATAATGTAGTTCTGGTGTGTGACGGGACACTGCTATTTATATATGACTTAGACGGCGCTTACAATAAGGCGGTAAGATACGTGTGTCACTGGGCGAGCTCTGATGGACGGGCTTGTGTTGAGACCGCTGCGAGCTTTGTGCTGGTGACTACTTGCATAGACTTGTTTAACTGATTGGGCTTTGTCCGAGCGGTGATGGATGAGCTGGGGGCGAGCTGGTCGGCCCCCGATATCTAAGCTGAATTGCATGATGGTTGATCGTTGTCTTCTGTCTCGGCTGTTGGCGAGATCTTGTAAAGGCATGAGGCGGGCTCTATTACATCTTGGTGTGTCTCGACTTTTGAGGGGCGAGCTAGCTGGGTTGTGGGCTTCATCCTTTGTTGGGCTTAGGTGCGGCCAGGCCTCGGATCCACGGGTTGTTGTCGGGCTTGGCATATCATTGGCCCCCTACTCATTGATTTATTCATGGTGCCCTCATGAGTATGTCATGGAATAAGTTTTAATTGAGTTACCATATGCTGTGGAATTCAGATGATGTTGTGCTGGGGAAGCCGGGCTTTACTGCTTTACGCTCTAGGGCATGTGAGCACAGTGTCGTGTTTAAATGGGCTTGGACTTGTTATGCACGTGGGCGTGTCGGCGAGGTGCCGTGTTAAAACTGGCTTAGACGCGTTACGCTCGAGAACGTGTCGGAGAGGTGCCATGCCAAAGTGACTGGGCTTAGGTGCTTTAACGCTCGATGGCATGTCCGCACAGTGCCGTGCCATTGCGACCAGGATTACAAAAGATTCACTTGAATGCAAGTTGTTCAGACACGATGTCGGTGCGAGCTTAAGAGCATGCCTTGGTGTCAGAGCCGTGTTTTCTGGTTGGGTAGTGAATGGAATCCAATCTAGTTGACTCGATCCCCGGCGTGGGCCGATCGACTGTGTCAATTTCAAAAGGTGGGTATCCTTACCGGTCGCATCTTATGCGGCTTCCATTGGTTGACTAGTCAACTCTTTGACAGCTCACATCTCTATGTGATAGCCACCTCTTGTCTCTAAAATCAAACGGTCCTGACGTGGGCCAATCACCGCAAGATTCTTAGTCGAGTCGTAACCCTAATATTAATGAGATCTCATAACGATCATATCTCGATAATAACGATATACCCGAGGTAGGTCAACTCCCGACGTGGGCCGATCAGCTAGATCCGAACAAGGGCTCTTCGCCGTCATTATAATATTGGGAGACAAAATATGACTCGAGTTTTGTGGTGGGAATATTTATGAAAATTAATTCACTTAATTAATTTTAATACGGTCTCATCAAATATATCTATCTCTATAGAAATACATCCTACACATTCATCTAGATATTGCATAGATATGCATCTATCGTATAATATAAAATAAATACAAGCACATAATAAATAAATTCGTAAAGCAACCTGTATGATCATGGACTTTTCCTAAGTGCGGTTTCGAATACAAACTGACGAAACCGCTGGTCACAATCTAAGGGTAGCTGCAACCTCCAACAGGATCTTTAATCTGCCATCTCGAATGGGATCTTTATTCGTCTTTCTTTGGTCTCCCTCTTCTGCTCCATTCTTGTTATATGAAATCTATCTGATAAATTTATACACCCGCCGCAATGGGAGGGAGCTAAAAGGAATGGGATAAATCCAGAAAATAAACTAGGTCACGTTTTCATAACGACCTAGGAAATCATTCACATCTATCCTATTGGTCGAGTCCATGATCAATCGGGGTCCATTATATATAACATATCTAATCCAAACAATAAAATCTAATGAAAAAAAATACATATTAAAACTACCAACTTTCGTTTTAATTAATCGATTAACATTTAATCAATTAAATAATTTTATTCAATCAATTAACTAATTAACATTTAATTAATTAAATGATTTTAATCGAAATAATATTAACAGTTAATTTTAAACAATTAAAATTTTAATTTAATTATTAGAACTATTACAAAAATAAATCAAAATAAAAATTAATTCTCTTTTGTATCTTTTCTTTTGATTCCTAATCAAAGGGATGCCTTTTCAAAATCAAAATTTTGAAAAAGGCTTATTCCAAACCAAATTTGGAATGGCCTAGGTTGACCTTAAGTCTACAATTGTGCACCATAGGTCAAACCATTTATAACTCAACAAATTGAGTAGTAGTACTTTTCATGTCATTTGGCATCCCTATGGTACAAACTATTTGTACCATCAGTTGGCCCACATGACATCAACTAAACAACAAGAGATGTTAATGTACTATGTAGACTCACAAACAACAAAAGAAAAAACCGGGGACCACCACACAAGGCAGGCCGATGCCGACAGCCTTAAGGCGCCGCCGCCGCCGCAACAACCTGGTGGGGAGCCGCCGCTTCGGCCGAGCTCCCCAAAAAGCCGACGCCTCTTTTTTTTCTTTTCTTTTTGTGAATCTAAATCATGCATCCTTTATTTTAATTACTACGCTAATTAACTAATGCTTATTGCTTAAGCTCGAAGCTTGCTCCGATACCACTATTAGAAAATCTATGTGGGAACACAGGGGAATTTAAAATTTATTTCCTTTTAACCCAAGATCGACTTTGTTTAAGCAACAAGCATAAAAGAAGTAGACAAGAGAATACCTTGGTTGATCCAATTGGATCGACGCTTTGTCTTTGGTTTTAGTTTCTGCACGAAGCCGCCCAAGTGTTCGGCCTCTACCGATGATCCACACGAACAGCCCATCGGAATCCCATCATGGATTCCTACCAAAAAAGCTCGGTTGCTACACCAACCTTTTTCCCTCTCAAAATCTCTCTCAGGGAAGCTCTCGATTTTCTAGTAAATTAGAACTCTTCTAATTGTGATGATGTCTGAGCTAGCCAACCCCTCTCTTATAGAAAGGGTGGGCGCGCCCATCATAGCTCCCAATCTGATTGGGAAAAGCTTCTAATAGATTGAGGAGAAAGAAAAAAAAATTCCAAATAAAATATGGAAAGCATCTTTAATTGATTTATCTCATTTAATTTAATAGCTCATATTAAATATTTCCAAGATATTGTCAATATCTAATATTGACTATCTTTATCTTATTACCATAAATCAATTTAAGCAAATCTATTAATATCTAAGATTAAAATATGGTAATACTTATTAATTAAATTGCACAATCCAAGTGTATCTTAATACACTATCTGCCCCCCATAGGCCATTAACTTGGCATCCGGAATATTCTTAAAATAATGCTATGATTATTTAATTTGCAATACATGTGTATCAATAGACACAAATAATTTCGACTTACACATCAACCATGTATATTTCATTAATCAACATAATTAATATCTTGTATTATATTTATTCAAAATAAATAAATATCACCATATTAATTTATCACTATAACACTTTAAAGTCGAGATAAAACTTTCTTTATCTGGTTATCACTATAACCTCATTTTTAATCCGGCTAGATAATCTTATGTGTGTGACCCGATAGGCTTCCGAATATGTTGGCCGTAGGCACAAAGTGCAATTACGAAAATGCCCTTCATGCCTAACGATCACGGAATAGCGTCTAGAAACACACCATGACCCCCAATCACCGGAAGAGTCAAATGCAATGACTACTACCTTTCATGTGAAATAGTTACCGTGTAAATAGAAACCTGTCGTTGTTACAATATCCACAAAATATGCAGATTCCAAAATCAATACTGTAATTAAACAGCCGTTTCTTTCGAATATTACTTTCGAATTTCCAATCTACAACGGGCAGATCGATAGGACATACACGAACACATATGGAGAAGACAAATTTGTTTCAAGCACCGACAGAACCAGAAGCGCCCCTTCTTTCAAAGATTTCAAAGAGAGGAGGACGGGTTATTCACATTTCATTTGATGGTCAGAGGCAGAAATCAAAAAAATGATAAATCCTATAGGTTGACGCCACAGATTCCACCCCCAAAAACCATATTTTGACTGTGCTTCAACTATATCAACTATACTTGAACTGTTAGATAATTATAGTCGATCAGAATTACACTGTTTTCATTGCTATTCCAAAACCGTACATGAGATTTTCACCTCATACGGCTCCTCAAAGATCACAGCTAAATATAAGGACATTTAATTATTATTGATTTTTATATTTTGTAGGATAGAGAAGTAGAATAGAAATGCGGGTTGAAGGTCTAAGTAAAGAATATTATCCAAGATATTAAAATCAAAAATGAAATATTCTATTTCGATTTGAAATAAAATTTAGGAATCTTCTGCCCTTTACTTATTCGTCAGGTCCATATCCGGTGTGGGCGTTAGAGCATTGAAAGGACATTTCCCTAGTACGAGAGGACTGGGAAGGACGCACCTACAGTGTACCAGTTATCATGCCCTGATAAATCTTTGGGTAGCCAAGTGCGGAGCGGATAATCTTGAAAACATTTAAATAGTAAGCCCACCCCAAGATGAGTGCTCTCTATTCCGACTTCCCAGAGCCTCGGTAGCCACGGCCGACACAATGACGGGTTCTCTGTCCCTACGGGGATGAAGCGGCGAAGTTTTAAGAATTCAAGAGAAGGTCACGGCGAGACGAGCCGTTTATCATTATGATAGGTGTCAAGTGGAAGTGCAGTGATGTATGCAGTTGAGGCATCCTAACAGACCGGTAGACTTGAACCTATTTAATAGTACATACGACTAGAGACATTTAAGTATCAAATCTTTTAAAGTGAGTCGAGATCTCATCAACCATAATCACTATTATGATTTTTCTCTCACAGTTTAACACTATGGACGTTATCATATATACAATCACAAATTGGTGCATATAGATAAACAAAATATATAATAACATAAAAGCCATTTATCATATGTATAAACATAAAGAAATAGTAGAAATGATCCGACCCGGTCGGATCCGGTCCAACCTGATTGGGTTTAGGACACTATTTAAACATAAATTAAGTAGGTTCTCACGAGTAATCCAGACATTAGTCATCAGAAAGCCTTAATTAGGTTGTTGAGGTACACTATGGGTCTGGGTTACAATATATGAGATATCCAACAGTATTAGAAGGATACTGTGATGCCAACTGGATATCGGATACAAAAGATTCAAAGTCCACCAGTGGATACTTATCCACGATTGGTGGTGTTGTTGTGTCCTGGAAGTCTACAAGACAAACGTGCATAGCTCGTACCACAATGGAAGCTGAGGTTATAGCCTTGATAAGGCTAGAGAAGAAGCTGATTGGCTTAGGAATTTCCTTGAGGATATTCCATACTAGTGGCGGCGATCAACATACATTACGGTAGTAAGTTGACTATAGGAAGGGCACAAAGTAATATGTATAATGGTAATTCTCGACACATACGCCGTAGACGTAATACCATTAAATAATTGATCTCTAATGGTTTGATTTCCATCGATTATATATGATCGAAGGAGGGTCTTCCGGATCCGCTTACAAAAGGTTTAGCTAGAGATCAGATGTCAATATTGACAACCGGAATGGGACTGAAGCCTATTACGCATGTTTCCTTGTAGTGGCAACCCTACCATGTTGAATGGAGATCCCAAGTTCATGGTTCAAAAGAGACAACTAAGCTGTGAGGAACAGTCTCGCACTTACCCATTCTGGGAGAATAAAAGTGATGTCTGCAGAGGGTGTGAGGTTAAGCTTAGCTTTTAATGATTCCAATATCTTGATATTCAAGTGGGGTAGGGCAGAATACCCTTGATAGGAGGTCACCTATGTAAGTGGGAAGTGGGGCCGCTTCTGTGAGGATTTTGAGGCTTGAATTCTCTAAATCACTTTCTGAAACCAAGTGTTGTCCAGGGCCGAGATGGACACAACCATGAGAACCGAAAGGTGCTACGGGAAATATTGTGTGAGTGCTATTGTCTTGGTTTACACTAAAGGCTACACAGTTCAAGACCTAGTTCACTGATTAGCAGAATAAATTCGATAGTACTTCACTAAGGCAGGTTCAAGGCCAGAAGCTACCTTTCCCGATGCAATATTTTTCCGTCTGGCTTCTCTTCAGAGTCTGCAATTGCATTTGCATTAATTTTCATTCATGTGAGGGATTGTTGGAGATATAAACCAAACCCATGAAATGGGGGCTTGAAACATGTGTTGAAACAGTCAACTTTAGCACAAATTTCGGATACATTCCGGTGAGATTAGCCGGTAGGTTATTACGTCTAAAAATACTACTCACGGAGTAGATGATGTTTGGCTTTGGAATCACTCGATTCGGATATTGGGTGAATGAGAAATTAATGCTTAAAGTTATTGTAAAACATATGTGGGAGAGGAGTTGAAGGTGTGATCAACTCAAACTCTCCCATATTGGAAAGATGTGAGACTTGAGATCCATATTTAAAGTACTTGTGAGACATTTATGGATGTGCCCCAAGGGGCAAAGCACTTTTGTGCAGGGGGGAGGACTTAGATAATTCCACATGCGTGCGTGCGCCGCCGCCGTCTGTCCGGCTCGGTTCGGGTGTTGTTATTAATTTTTGGACAAATTTTGTTGGGAAATTAACCAAAAATTAGTTTTGTATGTGGCATGTGATTGAGTCATCCGACCAATCAGAATTCAGACGACATGTCATCCGACCAATTAGAGTTGATCAGTAGGTCGGCCAAGCAGGTCAACACGCCACTATCATTTCCATGAGGGAAAAGTCGGCCATTACTTTTCTAAGGGGAAAGTTTGATGATGTGTTTCTGCCAATCAAATTTGAGCATTGGCTCCTCCTCTCCACTACAAGAAATTTGGGTTTTGGCAGCGTCATATTAGCGGCGTGCGATTAGAACACGCTGCGAATTTGATATTTTGCGTGCTTTTATGTATTTCTTTGCCGATAAATAATATTGCAAAGCATGCTCCATTTAATATGCTGCGTAAAAGATTTTTAGCGACTTTATGATATGTGCTGCGTAAAATACTTTTAAAAGCAACGGGAAAAATACGCTGCAAGAAATCGAAAAAATATGGCAGCGTCATAGATGCACGCTATTAATGGAAAAATTGGCTCCTTTTTTAATTTTGGTCTCCCGCTTACTCAAAAATTTACACGTCAATTTAAAAGAAACGCGCTAAGGTTGAAAAAAACCTTTTTTTCTTCAACTAATAAAAAACGAGTCCTCCACTCCAACTTGTCGGCTTTTCCTCCTTCTTCACCTTATGTAAGATTCTAGGCCAAATTTAGTTTCAACAACGGTGAAATCGAAACAACAGGATGATAAATCGAGGTCTAAAGGTATGATTTCTCCACATTCTTTACTTCTTCATTGTTTATTTCTCGCCTAAATTGCTGATTTCAGGGTTCCGATTCATGGGTTATTCTAGTGTTTTAGGTAAGTTCCTTATAATTTGCTCGTCCTGTTCTCCTAGGGATGAATTTGTGTTTGTGATTGGCCACTGGATGGAAGGTTTCACCGGCAATCGATTCTCGTGGTAATAAAGAATATGGCTTTAATTACTTGTGTATTTGAAGTTTTTGAAAGTTGTTGTAGAAACACATACCATTCACATAATGAAATCACTGCCACAATACAGTTCATGTATAATTTATTTTTCTTTTCGGACTAAGGGTTAAAACGTGTTTCTATAGTATTTACACAGTCCATATATTTTCATTTTTAGGGATCTTAGATTTAATCTACATTTAGGAAATAGCTTAATCCAATTGTAGGAATCTAGAAGCTATATTGTCGAGGATGATAGAATCGAAAAGATTTGTATGTACATTATTGTATTACAGCTAAGATGATTAATTAAGGTTGTTTACGAAAGATTAATTTTTGTTTTTCCATTACATTCATCTCTAATGTGCTTTAAAGCAAATGATTAACATGATTAATCGACTTGAAAATCTCCGATTGTTTCTATGCTATTTTCTACCAGGAGATTAAAAACCAAAGAAGAAGATGAAGCCATCGCAAGCGGAAAGGTGAGAACTACTATGATGCCCTCGAATTGTGTGAAAGGAGATTATTGTTTTAGCATCATAGTTAAGCGAAAGCCATTTTTAATATATTCCGGAAAGGCCCTTTTAGCATCATAGTGCAAGCTTTTAATATTCGGAAAGGCCCTTTTGATCACATAGTGTGATCATCATTCAATCTTGGAAAGGTAAGAGGAATAGCCCCATTTGGATTTTGCCACGACAAATCTGTCAAAAGTTATAATATCCTATAGTACTTTTTAATTCAGTTTCCTTGATCATATTTTGCGATTGTTTTTCAATTGAGCGGATGCCACTTCAAAAAGGTTTTGATTCTGTTTTGAATATACGTATAATTGCGAGGAGGATTGGTAGTAAAGAAAGAGACTAAAAGGCAATGCGAGACTATGATGAAGACAAATAAATATGGAAATTTGGTAATAATGCAAAAGCCAAAGATAATAGACATGGAAGTTTCTCGGGAAATGACTTCCAATGTAGCAATTTGCAAACCGATGTGAGTTTTCTTATTGACTTTACCTGTTATGCCCTTTTCAATTTTTCACGCTCTGTCAACGTCATACGACCTAAGGTTTTCTTATGTCCTATGGAATAGCTCAAGTTTTAGTTGCTTATTGTGATATTGTTTTGGTCTTAAATTATGTTAGAGGTGGTGGATTTTGAGTCGTAGGATGATGATTTGATGAATAAGCGTGTCGATGCCCGACATTACCTTTTGCATCGAGTCCTTAATTTGTAATAGGTTCTTCCTTCTCTGATGTTGGTCCGGAGAAACTACAAAGGCCATAGCTTTCGAGAGGAGGCTGGCTGAAAGGTTTGATTAGTTTGAGGCTAGACTCCTTCCACTTATATTGCACTATTCTTCTTGATTCAAACTTTGTCTTTATTTTATCACAATTTTCTGTTATTGATTTTGTAGTTTTTGATGGTTATGATTTGGAATTTCTACAATCAATAAGGCTGGCCGATGTGAGGCGACGATAAGGTAGATGTTTGAATCTGGTAATTTGGTTACGCTTTTATTGATTTCTTAAATTATATGCATAGTCAATCAAAGCGTACTTATCTTCGACAAGTATTCCACAATGTCAAACAACCAAAGACATTTCCATCTATGTAGATCGGATGATTGGTGTTTTCTATTTACTTTATATGATTTTTTTGTTTTTATAAACAATCAAGTGATTGAGTGGCATTTTCTTTTTCTTAGTAACTTATTTAATTATTTGTTTCTTCGTATTTTGGATGAATATGATAAGCATGTGCCTTGAATGAATACTCATGTGTTTTCTTTATATGTATAGATGCTTCCCATATTTTTTGCATCTTGGCTCTGAGTTTTGTTTGCTTTGGAAATGAGAATCAAAATCACATTTGGAAATGAACGTTGAAATTTTGTTCTGAGATTGTGTGGTCTTGATCCGTTCTCTTCTCTGTTTGTCATCACATCATGGTAGTATTAAGTATTGTTATTAAGTGTTTGCTAGAAGTTCTAACTTTGTTGTCTCGAATTAGCTAACTATTTTTTTTATTAAGTTACATCTACTAAACTTCCACTATTTTTACGACTATGTTTGACATTAAAAGTCACCCAATTCACTAATTTATTTGTGGAGTGTGTATATATTGAATCAAAAAACATGTATTAACAGGGTGTGTCGATCAACTTGATGAACTTTGGGGGCTAGTGTTTCACTTCTTAATTGACATTCTTCAAAAGTGAAGTTTATCTGCCTTCTTTTGATCTGTGTGGGTTGTGGAGTGAACTAATTGTTGGGAAAGGAATTAGTTATGGATGATATCATTGACCTTTCCCTGTGGTTGCAATGTTTTTTGAACCCTTGGTGGTAGAATAATGGTAGTATGTTTTCCGGCGTTTCAACTACCTGGTAATTTTGGTTCATATTGGAGATAATGTTACTATATAAAATGTCTTTGTTCTACTTGAATAAGAAAATTTAACATTGCTTTACCACTGCTTGATGTTGCTGTATATGTTACAACAATTTAGTCAGCTTTGTGGATGCTTAGACTAGATCTTAGTGACTAATATTTTTTTTTTTTGTTTTCTAAATTTTAGCAATGATGGAAAGCCATATCAGAAAAGAGCGGGTCCTTGACATTTGACAATATATTTTAGAGATTTCATACCATTGGTGATGATTGATGAACATGGGGTATGTTTTATGGAGACAAATTCTTCTTTTATTGGATTGTCATAATTCTTCATACAATGTGTAGGATTTAGTAGGATCATGATATGCCGAGGCAAATTTGTGTCTTACTGTATTTTCCTACTTCTTCCCGTGTGTTGGATTTTGTATTTCTATTGTTGTGGTACTTGTATGGTATTCAGTTGTGCATTAATGAAAATATTTTGTGTATTGAGTTTTTTTATTAGGCAAATGGTTTGATTCATATAGGTAAGCATCAGTTCTTGTATTGGGTAAATATTTTTTTTTTTTTAAATAAAAACTTATCCGCGGCACACTTCTAAGTTCGACGGAGCTCGGATTTTGAAGTGCCTCTAAATCCGAAACGTAAGCTGTTGTATCTTGAGAGACATTTGCTACTGTCGTGGGCATCATACCGGAGCAATTTGTCTTAAGGAAAGTGTAACTACTCGCCTCGGTTTGATCTCTAGTCATTTGTTTTATGCATCGTACTGTTTATCATTAAATGTTTGAATCAGATCTGCGTGATAATAGGTAGTTACTTAGATCTAATTATGAATCTAATTTCCTGTTCGTGTTTTCTTATTCTTTAATTATTGTTCCGTAATTACTTCCGTTAATTACGGATCTGTTCCGTAAATTACTCCACACACGATACATCTATCCCAACAAGAACTCGATTAAATCCGAAGTTGAACGAATAGGTTTAGTAATTGACTGGATGGAGAGGAAAGATGTTTTTTTTTTCTTTTATTAACCAAAATGGACAATTCTGTTCAGTGCAACCAAAATGGAGAATTCCGTTCAAATCATGATCATTGCCGTTCATTTTGGTTGAATTGTGGAGAATTTCAGAAATTTGATAGAAATTAATAGGTTTAGTAATAGTAATTGACTAGATGGAGAGGAAATGACCATGATTTGAACGGAATCGTAGAGCGAGTCTGCATTTTGCTTCAGCGGGAAAGTGCTTGATCTCACGTTGTCAACGACGCAGCAAAAAAAATGCAGATAGTGATCATGGTGCGCAGATTTTTTTTTAAAAAAAATAAAATGATATTAAAAATATCCTGACCTTTTGAAAAAATAGCACGGCCTCACTGAAAATTAGCCCGGTCTCACTAAAAATTATTCCGGCTGTTGAAGAAATAACCCGGCCCTTTGAAAACAAATCCCGGTCTACTGTGTATTTTGGCAGGGTTATGATTGTAAAAATCAAAATACGAGTATAAACAAGAAACTATTTTTACTCAAAGGTATACACTTTGAATTTTCGTCAATTATTTATTACTTCTTTTTTCTTACCCTCATTTTATTTGGGGGTCTAAAGGCAACCCCAAATTACTTCCGACACCCATTTAATAAATATTTTTTCGGACGAAAAAAATGTCGGTGACACCGGCGTTCCTTGTTGAACACCAACGTCAGCGGCACTAACGTTGGTATACAACAAGAAACGCCGGTGGAAAATCATGGACTGACGTTTTCTGAGTTTTAACACTTTTACAAAGGGGACGTCGGTGGTACTGGTGTTCCTTGTGGAGCACCAACATCAGTGACACTGACGTTGGTGCTTCACAAGGAGCACCAGTACCACCGACGTTCCTTATGTAAAAAATCACCGGGTGTCCGAAGTAATTTTTTGTGGTGCCGAGAGTAAGGGGATTGCCAGTAGTAAATAGGGGGTGCCGATAGAACCCACCTTTATTTGCCATTCAACTACTTTTCATTACTTTAATGATAATCAAATGAAATTTTAGTCATATATCCATAAAAATTTACGGTACTCAACCAACCATTTCTCCTGAAAACACAAAAAATGATTTATATTTTGGTTTAGAAGTAATACTTCAGGGTCGGAGTGGGGTGAATTGAGAGAAATAATCCATTTTGGCGGAAAATGTCTCTACATCTACATGGGTCTGACAACGCAAAAAATCGAGAAAAGTGTACAAAATTAATCCTATAATTAAGTTGTTCTAACTAAGAGATTACCCCCTTCAAAAAAAAAAAAAAACCTAAAAGATTACACCATTTTTTGTCTAATTAAATTAAATGTGGAATTCTGCAATTTTCATAAAAAAAATTACATTTTTTTTCTACTCAATTTTAAAGACACGTCAATAAAATCTGACATGAATTTTACAACTTTAATGTCCTCCGGCATCAAAGGTTTATAATTAAGGAAAATTAGGTATAAGTCCACTTTTCCTCTCTTAATTAAGCATTAATCCACACATCTTTTTTTAGTTGCAATAAGGATAAATAATTTCAGTCGGACTAAATTACACTTATCTTCAACACGTTGTTTCTTCTTCCTCGCCCACTCTTTCTTCTTCGTCTCCTTCATCGATTTGAAGCCTGCAAACCCTAGGACGAGGCGGAGGTTTCGGAACTCTAGGAACTCGAGATCTTAAGCTCATTACAGAATCAGAGGTCTCTAAAATTTCCTCTAAATCACAACGAGAATGTCTCGGCCGTTCAATCTCGATTCCGTGTTCTTCTTTCTTCGATTTCAAATTTGAAGCTGCAATTTCGTAAATAGCTTGAGCATTTGATGATGATAAACTGGAACATTTCCACAAATGCTTCGAAACTTTATTGAAACTGGAATTCTCCTTCAATGTCTTCAGCTCAGCTATTTGAGCTTCCAAATTCTTCAATTTCTCCTCAAATCTATTGGAACATTTCAGAATGCTTCTAGTAGCGTTTCTGTAAGCTTGCTGCTTGTCATATGTTGATGGTTGTATTTTTCAAGGCTTTGTTTGCTGTATTAAGGTGTTTCTGGTTGCATTTTTGTAAGCTTCTTACTGGTCAAATATGGATGGCTGTGTTTTTTAATGCTTCTTTGTTGAATTAGAATGCTTACAGTAGCATTTTTGTAAGCTTGCTGCTGGTCAAATGTTGATGGTTGTATTTTTGAAGGTTTGTTTGCTGGATTAAAGTGCTTCTAGTAGCAATTTTGTAAGCTTTCTGTTTGTCAAATGTGGATCATTGTGTTTTTTAACGATTGTTTGTTCGAATTAGAATGCTTCTAGTGTCAAATATGGATGGTTGTCTTAGCTATCTATATAGTCTCTCTCAATTTTGTGGGTTATGGACTTTGTTCCATGTTATATTTTGTGTCATGATTACTGTTTATCTAAAAATCACCTACCTATTTGTTAAGAGTCCGCCTTGCCTAATGTTTAGAACAATTTGACTATAACCAAAACGACCCTCAATCTTTGTGTTAAGAATTTTGCTGGTGTTTCACTTTTTGTTGATCATATAATGATTCACTTAAACATTGCACCAGAATCCAGAGAATGACTGGAATCTTCTTGTGTGCCTTGAAGTAGTCACATGAAATAAGCCTTAAATAAGCGATCTTGTTTCGCGATCGATCACGTCACGATACTAATACTAATATCGATCATCGATATTCATCGATATTGTGTGCCTTATATGATCATCATTATCGATATTGTGTGCCTTATATGAGCCAGATTTGATATGAGCCTTGAGTTTCTATTTCATTTCACTTTGAACAAAAATAATAATAGTATTAAGAGTTCCTGAATTTGGTTATGTCATTTTCCAATGTTACTATTTCTACCATTGATGAACCGACCATTAATTTCACAATTTATTGCTTTTAGGTGCAACTGGGATTCCCAAGCTTTGTTTTGTAAGCTTCTTTGGTCTTCTTTGCACACAACGTTAGAGCAGCAAGAAATGCCTATGATATTCATCCCAATAATGTAATTGTATCATGGTTACCACAGTACCATGATTGTAGGCTAATGTTTTTGTTGCTATCTATTGTATCAGGAGCAAAAATCTTATATAATGTCTACTGCTAATAAAAAAATCTTTCGATTCTTGACATTATTTATCTTTCAATTCCCAACAATACGTGGTTCTGTCTTTTCCTTTCTGTCTTTTCCTTTCTCTCTTAAAAACAAAAACGGACAATTCAATCACTTACTTAGTGATAGTCCCCCAAATTATTTCTTTTTCTCTTCTTTCTTTCTAGTATCTCCGACTTCCGATCTCTCTACACCTATTTTCTTAATTCTTTCTGGTCATCAAAATACATTATGTCTCTCAATTGACTCATTTCATTGGCACCTATCCTTTCACTTTTTTTGAGTTGCTCTATCTCAATCTATAAATTCTTCTTTCTTCTATTTCTTTTTTAGGGTATTATATTCCCTCCTTATCCATTGAATTAAGCCTTAAATGAGCCTTATATGAGCCAGATATGTGTGCCTTGAAGTAGTCACTTGAATTAAGCCTTAAATGAACCTGATATTGTTTCATCGATCATCGATCACGATCTGATTTCTTGATGTGTTAGTGTAAATGTTGCGATTAAATTCGGCTTTCAAATACTACGTCGAAAAGGTATCAAATGAGGTCTCAAAATGAAGATAAAAAAAATGAACTTTGGTGAAATAATTTTGGTGATCGGTGTTCTAAATCAAAAGTTACGGGCGTTTATAAGAAAAACGCTCCGGTTAATGCAAATTTTTTTTCAGCTTTCAAAATTTACATCGGAAGCGTATCGTATTTGGGCTCAAATTAAAAAGCAAAAAAAATATGAATTTTGGTGAAAAAATTTCGATGATCGGAGTTATAAATCAAAAGTTACGAGTGTTTGAAAAGAAAAACAAATAAAACATAAGTCAAGCATGTACCAAACCTTACCTAGCGTGTCAAACGGCCCAAACCCAGCGCGACTGTTATTAAGCGGTATTTTTGTCCGTCTCAAATTTTTATCCTTTTTGCAACTAAAAAAATAAATTGTCATATTTATTTATTTTGTAATTAAAAATAGACTTTTCCCTCCATCTCTCTATAATTAATTGAAACAAAAATGCAAGTTGTAGTACTAAAGAGAATATGAAGTTGATTCTTTACGGCTTGGCTTGTGTAGTATATTTATATAAAATAATTTAATTTATTGCCGTTTGACAAATTATGATGTTGAAAGATTAGGATATATAGGGATTATTAATTGACGTTTGTCGACATGCTTTTGTTGCTTTCTGAGTTTTTGGGTTTCGTTTGGGCAATGCAGATTCTTTTAGCCATTTGGACGGCAACTAATCTAATAAACGCGAAAACGGACACGTGTCACGACACCACAGTCCCAACTGTTAGATCCGCAGTATAGTATGTGCTAAATTGAATACACAATAGAGCCAAAACAGCAATTTCTTCATGTTATTCTACTATACTGAATTATAACAGAGCTAAAAACAAAAGCGAAATAATAAATCTCAATAGGCGCAGTCTGCAAACACTCTATCCTTATGAATATGCCAAAATCTGATAGTTTACATTTTTAATGTGGTGGCACTTCGAACATTGAACAGCGGCGAACTCTATCGGTGTTCTGACTTTCTCTTCAACAATGCGAAGTCTACTCTAAATGAAAAAATACATTGAATGTTATTCTCTGTAAATTTCTATCTCTTGCAATTTCCGGTCAAAAAGGGAATTTATAAGAGTATCAAGCTTGAGATCCAAAATACCCACTGGGCCACTTTTGCCCATTATACGACACTCACCCATGATTTAGATAATGGCCACGTTTTGCCAGTCCATCAACTTAGTAAATTTGATGACTTGGTCAAACATCAAAGAATTATTTCCAAAAGGATATATTTGAATTATTATTAAATTATTAATTCACGCATTAATTTATCATTCGCATGATGTTAAAACTTGAATTCGAATCAAACAATAATACTGAACTTGAATTGGAATTGAGAATTTGCAGAACTACAAGATGAAGAAGATGAAGATCTTCTTCTTCAATTCAAAACATAAAAGGGCAGGAAAATGTATAACTGAATTTTCTTCTAATTGTTCCTTCTAATCTTTCATTGAAACTTCTAATTACACAATGTGACTACTGATTGCTATTTATACTAATTCACTTGAGTTGATTTGGTTGTAACTGCCCCAACCAACTTTTCAATCAAGTGTTTGATGAAATGCTTGTGTGAGCCAACAACCGTCCAATCCTCAGCATTACTCTTAACACCCTGTGGTGGATTTTTGTAAACGAAACAAAAAGACAAGTAATAAAAATCCGGTTAGTCGCTCCAATGCAAAGCTTGTAGTAAAGCGATTATTCCGGGTCGATCCCACGAGGAACGTGAGGTTGAATGTGTATTAAAGTTTAGGCAAAAAGTGTCACGAATAACAATTCTAGGTTTATCAAATAATGGGGAGAAAGGCAGACGAACAGGGATCCACAATTCAAGATAGCGGTAAAAGCTTCTAACGTCCTACGCATGCAAATTACTAAAGGCCAAGATTAACCTATACCCAATGCAAATTACTAATTCCTTAGATAATCTGTTTATCAACTTTTATCAAAGATTGATTATTTAAGCACGATAGGCACAAATTCTTTCGAATCTATTATCTAGGTTAACAATTTGATAACTTTCGTTTTTAGACAAATCGATTAAACTGATTGCTATTGCGGTGATCTAGAATTCATTCAACTATCGTCAAACAATTATCACAGGCTTTATCTATCGATATGAAGCACAAAATAGACGCAATAAAAATCTGACCTTTTATTGTTTGCAAAACGCAGAAAATAAGGCAACCAACCACCTCTCGAATTGCTTCACCCGTTCGTCCAACCCGGGAGTTTAGCTACTCATAATAGTCTTGAAATCAACAAATTGTTTTGATTGCATAAAAGAAAAGCAAAAAGAAATAACGAACTGCTACTGTTTATAAGATGAATTTTCGACTCTCTCAATGTCTCTATGCGTATCTCTCTGTGTGTGCTAGGTTTGGGGCGCTGCTGCTTAAATAGGTGAATAAGTCGGCTAGGTCATAAGCTAGGTCGGTGGTGCTTCAGTCGGCCGTGGACGCCCGTCCATTCTTCTGAACGCTCGTCCGATCTGTTTTGAACTTTGAGTCGGGCCGAATCTCCTTCAGACGCCCGTTTGATCTAGCGTCCACCCTGCGTCCAAACTTGCTGAATGTAAAATACCCTCATGGACGCTCGTCCACTTGATCAAACGCCCGTCCACTGGGCGGGACACGACGCCATCCAATATGACTAAATTTCGATTTCTTGATCTCATCTCTTTTCTCCATCTTTATCCTTCTTTTCTCATCTCTATCTTGATTTAGCTCGAATTATATCAACATTGATCATCAATTTAGCCTCCAACATGTATCTACATCATATCAAAAACACCGCAAAGCGTAACATAATTCCAATAACCATAAAATCATTATTAAAACATATAAATTCACCAACTTTGCGATTAACTCATTAAAAATGTCATTTGCTCGATAATTCATTTAAACACTTAATTCCCAAGCGATTAATACGAATACGGGGGAAAACATTATAAAATGTAGCGTTATAAATCATATAATTTCACCCTTAACAACTCCCCCACACTTAAACTTTGCTCGTCCCGAGCAAAACAAAACAAGATAAAGGCTCGGAAAGAATATAGACACCTCAACGCATATACCACATAATCAATAACTTAGAAGTTCACCATCGTGTGTGTGCATAGCCATAGAAAATTTCCACTAAACCCAAACTTGAAGAACTCAAAGTAAAACTAGCTAATACCCCCTCGTAGACTAGCAATAAATGACACTCATAAGATGCACCCTACAAACGTGACATATCCCGAAAAGAATGATCGAATGAATCTAGGGCCTTTCTGAAATACTCAGAGGATATTCCCTACAGCATATCTATCAGTTTCTACTGGGGATAAGATAGACGATAACTTAGCCTTATATTCATTTTCATACCAATTCTTAAGTTGATTTAACCATTTCACTTTTATAAACACACATTAGAAGAAGATATTGCCCTCATAGCAGAATAGGACATTTCAAGATAATACCCTACCTTACTCCAATCATAAGGCAGCTTTTCCTAACTGTCGTGAGCTCTTAGTCATCATAGTGGCATAGGACATACGTGGTATACCCTACCTCACCCAAATCATCGACTAGCTTTCGACACACCCTTATTAATCAACTATTAACTTATCTTTTTAATTGACATTAGCCCCGTGTTACTTATCACATTCAAACGTCTAGATATTCACAGTATCTCATACTTTGGATCTAAATACAGACTATCATAAATCTCGAGATATAAACGTAGCACTAAGCACATGACTTATAAGGAAATCAAAAACTACTAATCCAAAACGGGGTATAACTTTATAAAAATAGCTCATCATTCACTATGGCACGTGAAAAATAAATCTTGGTGAAACAACTAACTCACTAAAAATATGGTATACAGCATCAATGACTATAACAAACCGAACAAAAACGTGTATTGCCTACTCGGGACAAAACAAAAAATTTAAAATTTAGCTCATTTTAGCATAGAAATAACATCATATAAGCAAATGTATAGATACATATCGACTAATCCCCTCCCCCACACTTAAATTACAACATGTCCTCATGTTGTGCAGAAATAAAGAGAAGTACGGAACTTAGCTGATTGTAGTCGGTACACGAATCGTCGGTCAAGCCGGAGCCTAGGTAGTAACACAATGTAGCCCGGAAAAACTGCTAAAAATAGACCTGCCCACCTTGGAAAACATAGAAACATCTCGGGGAAAACGGGGGAGTACAACAGAATGAAGAAGAGAGATCAAAATCAAGATAAACCAAAAACGTAAGCATTCAATCCATCCAAGAAGTGCATGAATGGCAGAAATGAAAGTACGGGCGCCTTATGGCTTACATGATTCATCGAAAATAAATAGTAGTAGCAATATCAAACTACAACGAACCAGATAAGTAAAAATGTCAATACAACCATAAAAATAGACAAATAAGATCAAGGTTGGCCCGGCGGCGCAGAATCATCAGCTGGGGGATCAGAGGAGGGTCCAGAAGGTGGTGCCGTAGTCCCGTCTACCGAGGCAGGCCGATCCTCATCGGATGACTCAGACTCGTGAATAACATCTGCAATAGCCTGCTCAATCTCATCCGAGAAGACGAACTCCGTATCACTCTCCTTGAAGATCTGCATATCCCTCGGCTTCTTGTCCTCCACAAGGCATCTCAACACGTACATCATGTTCTTCTGCGTTTCGTGGATATCGCACATCCAATCCCGGAGACTGTTGGCCATACTTAACCGCATACGGACCGAGGGGGATAAAGCCGGAAGTGAGGATGCTCGAGTCTGAACTGAAGATGAACCAGGCTCCTGTGGTGCCCCTGACTCTGGCTGACCTGAAGGCTTACCCTTCTCTCGCTGTATAGGCCTCGGGTTCTTCGGCTTGTGATCGGCCCCGTACTCAGGAACACCGGCATCAATGCAGAGACTGTGGATCAGGTGAGGGATAATCAGGCTACGAGAATAGTTTTTCTGATTAGTAGCCACATCGTCAAATAACGCATGTCCCACATTTACATTCAGGCCGAACGTCAATGCATACAGCATACCTAGGTCACCTATATGAAAATGCGTCAGGTTGTTTTTCGGCAACAACCGACTCTGAATAAAGCGACACTGGACCTTCCAATCCTCTGTCCAGGTCGTGGTAACCAACTCTTTCCGGTCTCCCCCCGATCTCAACGTCCAAGCAACATCCGGACAAACCCGCAATCGCAACTCTTCCAAAGGATCCTGTCCCAAACTCTGTCTATGCACGATTTCTTCCTTATAATCCACTACAAAAAAACAGCAGTTTTGCGACGGATTTTTTGCGACGGACCTTATTTCCGTCGCAAATTTACGTTTGCGACGGATATTTTAATGTTTGCGACGGGACACTTGGCGGGACCGATTTTTCCACTTGGCGGGCAATTTTGCGACGGAATTTTTATTATTTTGCGACGGACTATTCAATAAAATTTTATAAAATTATTTTATTATTCGAATTTAGATAAAATTTGCGGCGAATTTAAATTCGTCGCAAAATGCCGTTTTTATGACGGAAGGTTTATTATTTTGCGACGGACTTCAATAAAATTTTATAAAATTATTTATTATTCTCAATTTAGATAAAATTTGCGACGAATTTAAATTCCGTCGCAAAATGTGACCTAAATTAAAATCGGGTCCTCTTCTTTTCTTCTTCTTCTTCATTCGCATACTTTTTCAGGCCGCTTTGCTAGCTTCTCCCCTCTCCTCTCTCTCTCTCGATCCTCCTCTCCTCCTCCTCCGCAGCCGTCTCCGTCTCCACCTCCACCTTCAACCACGCCACATGCCACCTCCACCTACTGACCGCACTTCCACCTCCTCTCTGCGGCCGCCTCCTCCACCACCTCCTCAAGATGACCACAGACACCTCCACGACCATCTCCACCTCCCTTCTACACCACGTTTTGGTCCTAATTTGGTAAGTACTGACCTACTCAACTTCTCAATTTTGAATTTTAGGGCTTTTAATTTTTGTCCAATTCATCTCTTGACTCGATTTGGACTTCAATTGACTCGTTATATGTTTTGTTTTGTTCGTGATTGTTTTGTGTTAGATTTTGGATGATGGTTGGGTGTGGTGTTGGTCATTGATCTTGGATTGGTGTTGTATTGTGGCGGTTTAGGTGTTGTGGTGGTGGTGGTGTTAATCAATTACAATCGGTCTTTGTTGATTATATATGAAATAATCAGAGTATCTATTGTTCTTTGAATCACCTAAAGCTGTCTTATAATCTTCTAGTGTATAAAGTGTGTGTTTAGCCACATTTGATGATTAGCAAAGCTAAGCTGGGCCTTTTTGAATCGAGTTTTACATTGGTTTGGATACTTGTTGAAGTTTTTTAGATTGTCATTCGTTCTATTGTATGTTGCCTTTTAGGATACATTGGTTTGGATACTTGTCGAAGTTTTTGATGAACTTTTGACCTATGTTTATCTCACTTTCTTACTATCGTAACGAACTCAAAATCAGTTGGTCTAAGAAGATAAAATGCTCATAATATTCTGAATTATAATCCCTTAAATTTTCAGCTCGTTTGGGCTTCAACCCGACATTCAAAAACACCACACAGCCTAATTAGCTCCCAGCGGACAGTTTTGACTAAGCAGTTTGTGACCAACTTTTAACTATTATAAAGGCCTCAAACCAGAATGGTTTCTCAATGAAAAATGTACCCCTATATGCAATATATAACACATCAAAAATTCAGCTCATTCCAAGTAGTATAGGGTACTCAAAGTTCGACACAAAACCACATCAGAAAGCTGTAAAACAGATTTTCAATATCGATGCGTTTTTGTTTGACATGGTGTGTGATGTGTGATGGATGAAAATGAGATCTGAAATATGCGTTTTGTAGCTTGCATTCTGAGCTTTCCAACCATATAAAGAAAACGTAATTTGGTGTGCGGCTATACTTACCTAACTTTTTTTGGCGGAGTCCACTTACTTTCTTTGCACTTTTTTACAGTTTCGAAGAAGGTGTTGTAGTTACTCGGCTTAGCAAACAAAGAAATTGCTTGAGGTCGGTGTAGTTAGAGGTGCTACTGCAAATCTTAATAGTTAGGGGATCTATTGCAAACCCGTGAGTTACGAGATCTACAGAAAATCTCGCTTTCCTTGCACATATTATTAATTAGTATAAACGCCTTTTTATTATAATTGCATTTAGATTAGTATAAACGTCATTTTACGTGTCAAATAGATGTCGCAGGTAGAGGTAGAGGTAGAGGTAGAGGTAGAGGTAGACGCGTAGGGGTAGTTCCTTGCACCTTGGATTGCCGGTTTTATAGTTTTTTTTTTTTTTTATATAGTGTATCATATGTAGTATATATTTATAGATATATATGTGTTGTAATTATAAGTTAGGAAAATGCTTACTTATGTGTATTAGTTAGATAAGTTAGGAAAATGCTTAAGTATGTGCAAAGCCGGATGTTGGTTGAATTGGTTGAATTGGTTTGTTGAATGCTTAAGTATGTGCAAAGCCGGATGTTGGTTGAAAATGCTTAGTTTAGAAACCGGATGTTGGTTGAATTGGTTTGTTGAATTTGGATTGAAATGATGATAAGTATGTGGTTGAATTGGTTTGTTGAAAAGGGTCTTTGTTCTACCCGTTTGGAAAATGGTACTTGAGGGGTACTTTGTTATACGGCAAAGCCTCCGAATTATTTTGACGTCGAACCTTTGACCATGAATTAAAAATTTAGGTTAAAGTGTTGTTAGTTTCATAGTAAGTTGAGTAAAACTGAGTTTGCAAAAGTGTTGAGACAACCTTCAAAGACTATTGTTAGTCTCATATTTTGTATGATATGATGTGTAGGATTGAAAATGAAGAGAATAGAACGGAGTTGGATGTACGAGAGGTTGGATGCTAACAAGAAATTTAACCCGGTATTTGTGAATGGAGTGGAGGAATTCATAAAACATGCAAAGCAGTTAGATTCGTTTCGGGCAAATAATGGAATGATGAAGTGTCCATGTAGTAAGTGTAAGAACACTAAATTTTCAATCGAACATGACATGAGATTACATTTAACTAAATATGGGTTTTGCGCAAACTACTATGATTGGGTGTGTCATGGTGAAGAGTTTCCCATTCCGATCAACGTTCAAAGAAGAACGGAATGTGAACCCTTATCGAGGACATGGTTAATGACGCACACGTGATAGGATTGATCACGTAAGAGAAGAATTTCTTAACCAAGAGGAGAACAATGAGACACCAAACCACGAAGTTGCATCATTTTTTGAAATCTTTGAAAAACGCAGAGGAACTCTGTATGTGATGGAAGAAGTAGTGTCTCCGTCATCGCAAGCGGCTTCTAGGTTGCTCACTTTGAAATGTGATCACAACCTCTCTCACAAATGCGTTGACGGGGTTACCGGTTTGATAGGAGATATTCTTCCGAAGAATAACTTAATGACCTCGAACTTCTATCAAACCAAAAAGTTGTTAAAGGCATTAGAGCTACCCCATGAGAAAATACACGTGTGTCCCGCGGGGTGTATGTTATTTTGGGAGGAGGACGCGAATCTGGACAAGTGTCGGAAGTGTGACCTTGATCGATATAAACCGAAAACGAACGCAAGAGGTCAACGTGTGCCTAACAAAGTGATGACTTATTTCCCGATTGGACCTAGACTCCAAAGGTTGTACGCCACGAAACATATAGGCAAGGAAATGAGGTGGCACGCGGAAAACCCCAGGACAAGCGGTATAATGGCCCACCCAAGTGACGCTGAAGCTTGGAAGCATTTTGACCAAATGCACCCTGAGTTTGCTAAGGAGCCTAGAAATGTGCGGTTAGGACTTTGCACTGACGGTTTTGCACCTTTTGGTAATTTTGGGAAGAACTACTCTTGCTGGCCAGTCATGGTTACACCATACAATCTTCCGCCCTGGTTGTGCATGAAAAGACAGTTTATATTCTTATCAGTGCTTGTACCGGGGCCGAAAAATCCGAAAGGAAACCTCGATGTTTATTTGCAACCATTGATTAAGGAGTTGAAGCAGCTGTGGGAAACAGGGTTGTTTACTTACGATGTATCCACAAAACAAAATTTTCATATGAGGCTGCACTAATGTGGACTATCAATGATTTTCTGCGTATGGCATGTTATCCGGGTGGACTACAATTTGGTGTGAAAGCTTGTCCCTATTGTGGTGATGGAAACAAGTCGTTCGGCTCAAACATAGTGGTAAATGCACTTGGTTTGATTGTCATCGGCGATTTCTCCTCAAGACCATATTTTTCGTGACCGATAAAGGTTTTTTAAAGTCCAAACAGTATGAACACGCGACTCCACCCCGTAGATTGAGTGGTGAGGAGGTATGGGAATTTGTACAACACCTACCAAGCATCATTGATGGCTCAGATTCAGACTTGAAACGGCTTAAAAACTCCAAGAATGGTTGGTGGAAAAGAAGCATTTTTTGGGATCTTCCGTATTGGAAAACATTGCTGCTTCGACATTGCCTGGATGTGATGCATATTGAGAAAAACTTCTTTGAAAAACTGATTGACACGGTTATGGACGTTAAAGGCAAGACTGCTTGTGGTCCAAAATCTGCTAAAGATTTGAAAGAGCTTTGCAGAAAGCGCCCCGATTGTACACTTGTTCTTGACAAGCAGAAAAGAAAAGTGTTGTGTGAATGGGTCACCAAGTTGAAATTCCACGACGGTTATGCTTGGACTGAGTAGGTGCGTAGATCATGATGAATACATTCTACGTGGTTTGAAAAGCCATGATTGTCACGTTTTTATGGAACGTTTGTTGCCGTTGCCTTCGAGAATTGATTCGAAAAATGAATGGAATGCATTGACCGAGATAAGTCAATTCTTTCGAGACTTGTGTCTTCGCTACACTAAAAATAGAAGACGTGATTCGTTTAGAGAATAACATTCTTGAGATTATTTGCAAGTTAGAGAAGATTTTGCCTCCAAGCGTTTTTTAACTCGATGGAGCATTTACCGGTACACTTGCCGTATGAGGTCAGAGTTGGTGGTCTCGTGCAATATCGATGGATGTATCCATTCGAAAGGTTTTTGAATCACTTAAAACAAAAGATTGGTAACAAAGCTTTCGTAGAGGGATCAATATGCAATGCGTATTTGTTGGAAGAGATTTCAAACTTCTGTTCTATGTATTACGATGATCATATTGAAACAAAAGCAAAGAATCTGAGTTATTCTGTGATCAATATGCAATCGTTTCAGATTTACCTGAGTTATTCTGTGATCATAATGGTACAACAACTGGGAAGTGCAAGACGAGGTTCTTGGATAATAAAGAATATGACTTTGTGCACAAGTACGTATTGGCTAACTGCGAAATCATGAAACCGTATGAACTGTAAGTACCTCATTACTACATACATACAATGCTTAACAGTTTTTTCTGAACAAATATACATTAACTGACAAAATGATTCATTCTTAGATTGTTCGAGCAATTTATTCGTGTTCAACAGCCTCAATTGACCTCGACAGATATTTGGAATAAACATGAACATGAATTTACCAAATGGTTTGGACAACAAGCATCATTGTTGAATGATGATTTGCTAAAAGCTTTGGCAAGTGGTCCTTCTCGTCAAGTCAAAACTTGGAAACGTTATTCGATTAATGGCTACAACTTTCGGACATTCAACCGGGCAAGCGATATTGGTAAATCTTGATCAACAACGGAGTTTGTGTCGATTCCACGGAAGGTGCCGACTATTATGGCACTTTAAATGAAATCATTGAGTTGGTGTATTATGGACATTCGATCGTCTACAAAGCCGTATTGTTCAAATGTGATTGGTTTGATAATTACGAACGGGGCATGAATGTGCATAAAGATTATAAGATAGTTGAAGTTCATCGTGGTAGGAAATATGGCGCTTATGATCCATTTGTTACGGCTTATCAAGTCGAGCAAGTCTACTATGCTCCATATCCAAGTTTGAAAAAGACAAAGATCAATGGTCGGTTGTTTTCAAAACAAAGGCAAGATCGACTATCGATGCTCCCGTCGAGAAACCGTTTTCCAAGAACAAGTGATCAATGATGCTTCCCGATTATCGATCCTCTTAACATTGTCCACCAAGATCTTGATGTCGATGTTGACTCCGATGTTGGGGATAATGACTTGGATGATGATGAGATGGAGGATTTCATTCAACAAGAAGATGGAGAGGAAGAAGAATCGGTTGATGATCTAGATCATCGATGAAGAGGAGGAAGAACTCTTCCATTCTAGTAGTGATAGTGAATAATAATGTATTAAATATTTTATTTTGTCATGATAGTGAATAATAATGTATTAAACATTGTAATTTATTATTAATTAGTATAAACGCCTTTTATTATAATTGCATTTATATTAGTATAAACGTCATTTTTCTGTGTCAAATAGATGTCGCAGAGGTAGAGGTAGAGGTAGAGGTAGACGCGGTAGGGTAGTTCCCCTCCCCGAGCGTCTTCCTCCTCTGCATGCAGCAAGAGTTTGGATGATGAGATACACCAGATGAGCGAGGAGGATTTTGGTGTCATTGTCAATGGTGACCTTGGATTGCCAGTTTTGGATCCCGAGGGGAAATGGTAAGTTAATACATATCTTGCTTTAATTTGTTTGTATTTTTATTTATATTTTGATTAACCAAATATATTAACAACTTATTGTTTTCAATATGACAGGTTTACCGACAACTATGTCAAGAAAATGGCCAAGAACGCCATAATCGGCGGCTTCAACACTTTTGCCACCACGTGGCATAATGCCACCAGAGAAGCGGCAGGATAGGTGGTGGAACGCATTTTAAGGTACGTCGTTCATATAAATATAACTATATATAAATATAACTATAATTATAACTATACATATAACATATATATATATAACTATGTTGCGTGGTCATTTCGACTTCGATTACGCCACGGCGCTGGTTAGTGGAAGCTTTTGAGCGGTATGCTATCAATGAGGTCCACGATTATATGTATCGGGCTCAAACAAACCCCGTGCTCGGCTTTGGATGACCCGGATATTCTCCGTCGATTCGAGTGGATTGGGAGTCCCGTAAGCAATTATTCAATATTTAATTAACAATACTTGTTTTATATATATATATATATATGTATGTACTAACTTGTTTATCTTATGTCGGAATAGGCGTTCAGAAACATCTCATGAAAAAGAAGCTAAACCGAGAAGCTTGGATCCGGTGAGGAAGGAAGATCCACAGGACACATGCTATAAAGTGACGCGGCGTTATCGATTTCGCTCAGGCCATGGAGGACAATAGAGGCGCCCTATCGATCGGTGATCCGGTGAGTAGTTCGAAGAAGAAGAAGTCGGGCAACTTCGCCTCGAGGAAGTTTGAGAAAATCATGGTACGTTATGTATTCTAAATATTATATATACATTATATATATATCATGTAATTATTGTTACTAACAAATTTATATCATACTTTGCTGGGACGTCTTCACCTCGAAGGCGAAAAGCCCAGAGACGACTGACGACACCCCTGTCGACGAGTCGCGTCTTTATTACGAAGCCGCTGGTGGTTACGACAAGAAGGGGAGAGTTTTTGGCATGGGGTCAGCTGCCTCCATGTACTACGACAGCTCGCTTTGCTCGACACTCATCCGCCGAGACATACTCTCCGGGCATAATCACCCGTCTCACCCAGGAGATGGCGAGAGACGACAGACTCATGCGAAACCCAGGCGAGGTTGGAGGAGCTAGAGAGAGTAAAGCGTCAGGATGACAGACTAGCACTGAGATGGAGGCGTGGATTACCAATGGTTAAGCAAAGATCCCTCCGGAGGATGCAACCCGGTACGAGGTGGCAAAGATGAGAGATGACCATTCGATCATGGACTGGAGGAGGTGGCGTGGGTTTAGGTAGTACACGGGTCCGATTGGGTGACATTGTTTTGATACATTTTATTTATTTTGGCTTATCGTATCCCTTTGACGTATTTTTGACATTTCCCCTTTGATGTATTTTTTTGACATATCCCTTTGATATCGTATTCCCGTTTATATTGTTGTTGTTGATAGCGGTAGCAATTGTAATGCTACCGGGAAAATTAAGGCGCTTTTTTGCGCGGTGGTTTGGCAATTTCTTTGCCAAAGCGACCATAATTTTGTTTAATTTTATTTTTGCGACGGAATATATCCGTCGCAATATGGTATTTGCGACGGAAAAGGCTCATTTTGCGACGGATATGAAAAGATCTAAAAATAAATAAATTATTTAATAAAAATAAGTTGCGACGGATTATACATTTTTTGCGACGGATTATACATTTTTGCGACGCATTTTTACATGTTTGCGACGGAATATTTCCGTCGCTATTTGTTATTTGCGACGGACTATACATTTCTTTGCGACGGAAATTATAATTAAAAATAAAATAAAATACGTTATTATCCGTCGCCAAAAGCCGTCGCAAACAATTTGCGACGGATAACCCGTCGCAAAAGCGGGTTTTGCGACTAAAAAAATGCGACAAAGAAAAATCGTCGCAAATCCGCCGCAAAACTAGGGTTTGCGACGGAATAACTTTGTTTGCGACGGTAATATTCCGTCGCAAAACTGCTGTTTTTTTGTAGTGATCCCTTCCATCAAAGGCCGCTAAGTTGTACTTCTGATTAATCACCTCCGGTGTAAAGGGAACTTCTACCCATCGAACCATGACCATCTCAGTCCCTAAGTCGGTCTCCGAACAATTTGCGTAAAATTCCCTAACTAGGGAGCTATTGACTGGGGTAGTCGGGATTGTTATTAAAGCTTCCCATTTCCGGACCTTGAGCAACTTAACGAACCCGGATCGACATTCGCCTCCAAAAGCACCCTCTCAACCAACATATTCCGTGAAAAATAATGCTTAGTAAAAACCTCATGGGCCACAGGGTTTATGAATCGACGAGGCATTGGCATGGGAGGGATGGTTTTAGACTTCTTCCTAGGTGGGGCAGTCCTAGGGACAACACGTTCCTCCTCAAAAGTCGCTTCTACCGTCTCCGCAGCCCTAGACGATCCTCCTCCTCGGGAAACCCTAGGCATTCGTGCTAATGGCACATCCTCATCCGTTTCAGAATCTGAACTAGGCTCATCTCGCAAGGTTGCCCTAGTTTGGGTGGCTCTAGGGGGTTGCTCCCGAATACTTACACCTCGGTTAGGATCAACCGCGGTAGGATCAAACTCTTTCCTCTTCTTCCCCGCCTCCCGGGCCACTTCCTTACCATGCCGTTTCACAACTGCTTTCTTATGAACCATATTCAAGCCTAGATTAAGCCAAAGCAACCCATTCACAGCACGTTACCCGTGTAACATCCACAGCGGGATTTCAAAGCAACCGAACCACAACCACAATCGTTACCAAACAACCCATTTACCATCCACCGCATCAACCAACAAGAGCCAAGAATCAAAAAACGAAAGAAAGAAAACAAATAAGATGACATTCAAGTGAACGAGCCGACCCAAAGATCGAACTCAGAAAAATGTGAACAAAATCGAGAAAAGTTGTTACTAACTTACCGAGTGAGATGAGTAGATGCTGATCGAGTTGAAAATCAATCCAAACAACACCAAAATAGGCTCCAAAATTGAATTTTTCCTCTGAAAATTCGGACGTGAATGGGGCCTGATTCTCCAAAAATACTGTGTGTTGGAGGATTTGGGTGTGAGAATCAAAGAGAGGGGGTGAAAAACGGCCTGTAGCACTTTGAATCGCTGAAAAAGGTTTAGAATTGATGATTTTAGGGCAAAAGGAGGTAAAGCGACCGGTTTTCGCTTTTGGAAAATCTGAAAAGTGAGGGTTCACTCGAAGAAGGAGTATATGTAGACAGATGTTGGACGCTCGTCCAACTCAGCAGACGGGCATCCACTGGGAAATCTGATGAACTGGACGGGCGTCCAGTTTAGTAGACGCTCGTCCGAGATTTGAAATCAGATACAGGATTGGAGGGAAATTATCAGACGAGCGTCCAAGCCTAGTGGACGTTCGTCTAAAGTTTGGTCATGCCGGACGGGCGTCCATGCTGATGGACGGGCGTCCAAGAAGGCTTAAATGCAAAAATCATAAAATTCCATACAATTCAAATTCAAATGTGCATTTTCTTATTAACTTAATTGAGACTTTTAAAAAAAATACAACTATAAATCAACGAAGTACAATCAAAACAAAAATAGATAAGAGACGGTGGGTTGCCTCCCACCCAGCGCTTTCATTTACGTCGGGGCTCGACGGAGATAAAACTAACTAAGAGGTCACTGGTCTGCGTAGATCTCGTCCCAGTCCACTATGCGAATGAGACGTCGAAGCATGTCGATAGCCGGAGGAAAATCGTACTCATCCTGCAAACACCAATCCTCACCAGCTACCTCAGCACCTCTAAAATGCTCAGCCCGCAGCACCAGTGCCAAATCCGTCAGCATAGGATCATTAAGTATCTTGTACGGACGTCTTATGGCCCCCTGCAACTCCTCAGTCGTGAAATCGCTGCCTCCCGAACACGGTGGAACAATGATAACGTACGTGATGGTCTTAACCTGAGTACTAATATCAAAATCTACATGAAGAATTATAGTGCCTCCTGGTCCATCATCTACTGTGATCAGCGGGATCCGACTAATGAGTGGAAACTCCTCAGGGCGAACTCCGTAAAGATCCATAACTAGAAAGCACTACTGACAGATGGAAACATAAAAACTTAGTAAAACTAACTAAAAACAACATACGAAAGCAAAAAGAAACTAAGGAAAAACTGAAACAAGATTGGATATCTAGGATGCCCCCTAGTGGCGCTCTTGGTTTATGTCGTTAGCTCGACATTCAATTCAGGTCTAACCCGGGTCGGGCCACTTTGGCTTATTGCCGGTCATCTCAGCAACAAAATTAGGACTACAAAAGCAGCAGTGCAGACTCGGGACTCGACCCAACCATTTTTCCCAGGCCTGCTTGATCTTCTGTCTGACTGGGGATCTCTTCCGTACTTTATGCTTCTTCAAATCCACTTCCTTCCAATATTGTTCCATGTCCCGACTTCCGCAAAAACTTCATTTGGTGATTCAAGACTATCATCGAGAGAATAGGTCGAGGGAGAACTCATCGCGATCATCGACTCTCAAGTGATACAACTTAACAAATCAAGGAATTTAACTACCTCGGGTGATTCCTTCGGTTGGCCAATGTAGTGTTTGCATCGTTGACCATTGACCTTGAAAGGCTGATCACCAATCCCCCTTAGTTCTAAAACGCCGCTAGGGAAAACAGACAGGACCTCAAATGGACCGGACCAACATGTCCTTAGCTTTCCCGGGAAAAGATGCAGCCTGATATTGTATAACAGTACCAGCTCGCCTGCATGAAACTCCCTTTTCTTGATCTTTTTGTCATGAAGGAATTTCATCCTTTCCTTGCTGATCCGTGAACTCTCATAAGCTTGGAGCCTGAACTCGTCTAATTCATTCAGCTGCTGGAGCCTATGATCTCCACAAGCTTGGGAGTCGAAGTTCAGGAACTTAGTTGCCCAATAAGCTCTATGTTCTAATTCTACAGGCAAATGACAGGGCTTTCCATAAACCATTTGGTATGGCGATGTACCCATAGGGTTCTTGTATGCGGTCCGGTAAGCCCACAGTACATCATCCAGCTTCAGACTCCAATCCTTTCGATGAGAGTTGACTGTTTTCTCGAGGATTTTCTTTATACTCTGATTACTACGCTCAACTTGCCCACTGGTCATAGGGTGATATGGTGTGCCACTCTTATGCTTAACACCATACTTAGCTAACAGTCGTCCAGGGTTTATTAATGAAGTGCGAACCTTCATCATCGCCGATCGAGCTACAAGGCAGCCAAACCTCGTGAAAATGTTTCTCTTCAGGAATTTCATGACCGTTTTATGATCATTTAGTGGAGTTGCGACAGCTTCTACCCACTTAGATACATAGTCTACACAGACCAGAATGTATTTATTTCCGCATGAAGATGGGAATGGTCCCATAAAGTCTATGCCCCATACGTCGAACACTTCACATTCCAATATGGGTTGAAGCGGCATATCATACCGCCTGGTCAAAGTACCGGTTCTCTGGCACCTATCGCAGCTTTTGCGAAAGCTTGAGATCTTTAAAAATCTTGGGCGAGTAGAAACCACATTGAAAGATTTTGGCAACGGTCTTCCATGGATTGAAATGGCCACCAGTGGGGCCACTATGACATTGCTCAATAATATCCCGTTGCTCGCATTCAGGTACACACCGGCGGAGTAACCCATCCTTGCAGATCTTGAATAGATATGGTTCTTCCCAGACATAGTACTTCAGATCAGAGAAGAATTTTTTCTTCTCCTGGTAAGAAAATTCGGGATTCAAATAGCTAGAATGAAGGTAATTGACAATCGAAGCATACCAAGGGGGGTCGGGGGTATGGACATCCATATTCATGACGCTCTCGAAGGGATAATAAAGATCAATGTCCAAAGGATCTTCCTCAGCTACTGGTAATACTCTCGAAATATGGTCCGCTACGGTGTTCTCACTACCCCTTATATCCTTGATGTGAACATCGAATTCTTGTAGTGTAAGAATCCACCTCAGCAGTCTTGGTTTAGCATCCTTCTTGTTCATCAAGTAACGCAATGCTGCATGATCAGTCCATACAATTACCTTGGCACCAAGCAAATAGCTGCGGAACTTATCCATGGAAAACACAACCGCTAACAGTTCCTTTTCCGTAGTGGTGTAGTTTGCTTGGGCTGGATTCAAGGTATGACTCGCGTACGAAATAGGTTGGAATTTTCCATTAATCCTTTGTCCTAATACAGCACCAACAGCGTAGTTGGAGGCATCACACATCAGTTCGAATGGAATGTTCCAATCCGGGAGATCAGGATAGGGAGCGAGAGGTCAAACGCATTTGTTTAAGCTCTTTGAAGGCAACTTGACGGTCATTATCGAAATTGAAGGTGAGCGTCATCTTTGATAAAGTTGATAAAGGTTTCGATATTTTTGAAAAATCTTTTATAAATCTCCTGTAGAAACCCACATGACCAAGGAAACTTCTTACTTCCTTTGTGTTTCTGGGGTAATTCATCTTTTCAATAGTTTCTACCTTAGCTTTATCAACCTCTATGCCTTTAGCGGAAATCTTGTGACCTAAAACAATCCCTTCGGTCACCATAAGATGGCACTTTTCCCAGTTGAGAATCAAGTTCTTCTCCACACACCTGTGCAGTACTTCATCTAGATTTTTAAGACAGTCCGTAAATGATGTGCCAAACACCGAGAAGTCGTCCATGAACACCTCCATGCACTTCTCTACAAGTCCATCAAAGATAGCCAACATACATCTTTGAAATGTAGCCGTGCGCGCATTACAAAGTCAAAGGGCATTCGCCATATGGCGAAAGTACCATAAAGGCGAGTGAAGGTTGTTTTCTCTTGATCTTACGGGTCAATAGGGATTTGGAAATAACTCTGAATAACCATCCAGAAAACAGTAGAATTCATGCCCCGCCAAACGTTCCAACATTTGGTCTATAAACGGGAGAGGGAAATGGTCTTTTAAGGTTACCTCGTTTAGCTTCCTATAGTCTATACAGACTCTGTACCCAGTGACTAATCTGACAGCTACCTCTTCACCTTTGTCATTCTTTTCGATTGTAATACCTCCCTTTTTAGGTACTACCTGAGTGGGGGAAACCCAATCGCTATCAGCTATCGCATAAATAATCCCCATATCCAACAGCTTAATGATCTCTTTCTTTACTACTTCCTGCATGTGTGGGTTTAAACGTCTCTGTGGTTGTCTTATACGCTTTGCACCTTCTTCAGTACTTATCTTATGCATACAGATGTCTGGTGAGATTCCTCTTATATCACCTATCTGCCAACTGAAAGCTCTCGCATTTTTCTTTAGAACATCAATTAATTCAGCTTCTTCTTCCGCTGATAGTTTAGATGAGATAATCAGAGGTAAGCGCTCACCTTCTCTCAAGAAGATATACTTCAAATGCTGGGGTAGCGGTTTTAGAACAAGGTCCTCAGGCGGTTCCTCTAAGCTGGTCTTGGCCTCTCCTTGTTTTAGATCTTCCTTAGTGAGAGGGTCAAAAACTCTTGCCTCAAGCAAGTCGACTTCTTCTGAGGGGGAAAGAGTTCTTTCAGAGAGCACTGGGTCCTCTTCAGCAAGCTCTTCTCAATAGGCGACCTCTAGCTCGTCCAGGTATAGTCTCGTGAAATCATCGACGTTTCAAGCACAAAACCGAGAGGGTTTTCGAGGAAGGTGATCTAAGGGCTTTAACTACATCAGTAGCGTATTTCCTCATCTCCAACACGTGAGGTGACAAATCCTGCATCGCAATCTATAGTGGCTCTAGCAGTAGATAGGAAAGGTCGTCCTAGGAGGAGGGGGGTATCTTCTTCTTTAGTGTCTAAGACATACCAATCCACAGGAAATGTAAATCTGTCTACTTGGACCAGAAGGTCTCGAAGCACTCCGTCGGCTCTCTTGAAAGATCTATCTGCAAGCTGGATACTTATGGGGGTAGGTTCCAATAGATGGTCAAGGTGTAGCCTCTTGCAGACAGATAGAGACATCAAACTAATGGATGCTCCTAAATCACACAGAGAATTTGGGAAGCTTAAATCCTTGATTTTTGAGTTAAGACAAATTTTCGGGATCGCTGCGCACCAGAATTCCTCCGTCGGCAATAGCGGAGCGTTCTTCTCCCAATCTTTTCTCCATTTCACCCAATTTCTTCTTCGACGAAACAACATCCTTCACAAACTTGGCGTATTTAGGCATTTCAACCAATACTTCGGATAAAGGCAAATTTACTTGAGTGTTTCTTAGTAGGTTGAGTACTTTGTCGTACTTCTTGTCTTCAGATAAAGAAATGTTGTGCTTCCTTGGTGGGAATGGGAGTTTATTAAGTTCTTCTTCGGAGAAGACTTTCCTGGTGGAGGAAGCTCGTATAGCTTTGTCCTCAAGATCTTTCCACCTCACCACTTTTTCAGTCTTTTCACTCGTCCGGGGGTCCTCTGCCTGAGTGACTTTCTCAGGTTCATTAATTTGGTTTTCAATCACCCGAGATCCCTCACCAGCTTCGATCTCACTTTCTTTTTTCTCTTCATCCAGGTCAGGGGACTTCGATTCTTCCCCTCCTACCGAATCAGGGGTAGGAGGGTTTACTCGTTTCCCTGGTTCTGTCTATAACTAGGGTGTTGTTGCAATTGTGTACCGGATCTCAAATTCATAGCATTGGACTCCTCTTGTCCATAGGAAGTAATGGGTGCGAGCTCGGAACAGTGGTTTGTTCTTGCTTCAGCTTGGGCTGCATGCCCACTTTTAGGATTCTTTTCTGTAAAACTAGGTAGCTGACCTTGGGGTCTGGCGGCTAATTGTTCAACAATCTGTCCTAACTGTCTTTCTAAGTTCTTCATCGTCCTCTGTTGCTCTTCATACTCTGCTCTTGTAGGGGTGGCACCATAAGTTGAAGACCCTTGAGGGTTCTGAGAGCCCGAGGAGTCCTGATCAGGGCGGCTCTGCTGTGAGTTTTGATTAGCGGGCCAGGTTGGATTCGTTTTTGGTTGAGAATTTGAACTTTGACTCGAGTTGGGATGCTGGTAGTAGGTATTGCGAGTAGTATTCGCCCCAATTTTGATTGTAGCCCGAATTCGAGTGCGGTTTTGGTCGAACCACGATTACGAACATAATTTCTATTACAGTTCGAAAATCTCGGTTTCTTTGGCGGAAGAATTGTATCTCTCATTTCAAACATTCAAGGGGCATGTTGTAGAAATGTGACCCTAAGTCCACAGGTATAATCTTGATTCTAATCATACCGCCTTGTTTGTTGAGCAAAGATTGACTTGAAAACCGGGGTAGGAGTGTACTCGGCGGTGGTTCTTGATGTGACCGATCGATAGTGATTATCGCAAGAGAATACTTGTGCATTCAGTTGGGGAGAGGACTGATTTTGAATTTTAGTCATGGTCAAAGCAGAAAGTTGAGCTTGTGTGGTGCAATCATTTGACCATGATTACGGTTGTTGACTTCTTCGATTTTGGGTACAGCAGGGACCGTTGGTGATTGATACGTGGGTGCATAGTTGTACCTAGCTATATCTTCAAATAACTCCCACCCTTGCTGTGGGGTTTTCTTCAAGAAGACTCCTCCAGATGAGGAGTTGACCATCCCTTTAGTGGACTCATTCAGCCCACTGAAGAAAGTATGGACCTTCCTCTGCAAATCCATTCCATGATGGGGGCACTTGTTTAACAGAATCTTGAAACGCTTCCATGCTTCAAAGAAGGACTCATCACTCAGTTGATGAAAGTTTGAGATTTCGTTAAGACATTGAGCTGTCTTAGACGGAGGAAAGTACTGAGCTAAAAATTGACTTTCAAGCTGGGCCCAAGTTTGGATAGATTCAGAAGGGAGAGATTTAAACCATTCCATTGCTTCTCCACGGAGTGAAAATGGAAATAGTTTCAGCTTAATGATGTCTTGACTGACATCCTTAATGCGAGTAGTATCGCATATACCCAGAAATACATAAAGATGCGTGTAGGGGTTCTCAGATTGATACCCATAGAAAGTTGATGCATGTTGCACCATCTGGATGAGGGCTGGCCTTATCTCAAACGGGGCTGTATCGGTAGGGATGACTACAGCGGAACGAATGTTAACATCACCGGGAGTGGCATAGTCTGCCAGGGTACGGTTGGCTTGAGCCATTGAGGTAGTAATTTCTTCCTCAAAGAAGAGGTTGGATAAGAAATTATCTTCAGAAGAGCTTTCGCTCGAACTCTCTTCGATTTCCTCTTCGGGAGTCGGAACGGGCTCGGGAACTTTTCGTTTACGGTTTACTCGAACTACGTCTCGTTCAAGCTCAGGCTCAAAAATTAACTGTCCTTGTTTACTTCGTGTTTGCATATAACGAAGTCAAACTAAGGAGAGTAAGAGAAAGAGAAGAAAGGAGTCAGGAAGACAGACGGGCGTCCAAGGTTATGGACGGGCGTCTGGGTGGGATTTGGCTGGACGGGCGTTTAGTGACACAAACGCTCGTCCGGTTGGCGAATACCGAACGGGCGCCCAAATATTATGGGCGCCGCGTTTGAGTGAATAAAAATAAATTGGATCGAAAATTTCCAGCGGACGGGCGTCCAAGATCCAGACGCTCGTTTGGTACTGGGAAAACAAGAACAGAAGCGGAAAATTGCAGAAAAGAAGCTATTAAGGGAAAACCTTAAACCCTAACTAAAACAGCAGCGATTGATCTACCTAAATCTTATGCTAAAAACACATAAAACCGTGCCAAGTTCCCCGGCAACGGCGCCAAAAACTTGTGGTGGATTTTTGTAAGCGAAACAAAAGACAAGTAATAAAAATCCGGTTAGTCGCTCAAGTGCAAAGCTTGTAGTAAAGCGATTATTCGGTCGATCCCACGAGGCGTGAGGTTGAATGTGTATTAAAGTTTAGGCAAAAAGTGTCACGAATAACAATTCTAGGTTTATCAAATAATGGGGAGAAAGCGAATGAACAGGATCCACAATTCAAGATAGCGGTAAAAGCTTCTAACGCCCTACGCATGCAAATTACTAAAGGCCAAGATTAACCTATACCCAATGCAAATTACTAATTCCTTAGATAATCTGTTTATCAACTTTTATCAAAGATTGATTATTTAAGCACGATAGGCACAAATTCTTTGAATCTATTATCTAGGTTAACAATTTGATAACTTCCGTTTTAGACAAATCGATTAAAGCGATTGCTATTGCGGTGATCTAGAATTCATTCAACTATCGTCAAACAATTATCACAGGCTTTATCTATCGATATGAAGCACAAAATAGCGCTTAATAAAAATCGACCTTTTATTGTTTGCAAACGCAGTGAGAAAATAAGGCAACCAACCACCTCTCGAATTGCTTCACCCGTTCGTCCAACCGGGAGTTTAGCTACTCATAATAGTCTTGAAATCAACAAATTGTTTTGATTGCATAAAATAAAAGCAAAAAGAAAGAACGAACTGCTACTGTTTATAAGATGAATTTTCGACTCTCTCAATGTCTCTATGCGTATCTCTATGTGTGTGCTAGGTTTGGGGCGCTGCTGCTTAAATAGGTGAATAAGTCGGCTAGGTCATAAGCTAGGTCGGTGGTGCTTCAGTCGGCCATGGACGCCCGTCCATTCTTCTGAACGCTCGTCCGATCTGTTTTGAACTTTGAGTCGGGCCGAATCTCCTTCAGACGCCCGTTTGATCTAGCGTCCACCCTGCGTCCAAACTTGCTGAATGTAAAATACCCTCATGGACGCTCGTCCACTTGATCAAACGCCCGTCCACTGGACGGGACCTGGACGCCAGTCCAATATGACTAAATTTCGATTTCTTGATCTCTATCTCTTTTTCTCCATCTTTATCCTTCTTTTCTCATCTCTATCTTGATTTAGCTCGAATTATATCAACATTGATCATCAATTTAGCCTCCAACATGTATCTACATCATATCAAAAACACCGCAAAGCGTAACATAATTCCAATAACCATAAAATCATAATTAAAACATATAAATTCACCAACTTTGCGATTAACTCATTAAAAATGTCATTTGCTCGATAATTCATTTAAACACTTAATTCCCAAGCGATTAATACGAATACGGGGGAAAACATTATAAAATGTAGCGTTATAAATCATATAATTTCACCCTTAACACCCCCCCCCTCCCCTTCAAGCTGGAAGGGCTGAAGACCATGAACAGCTTGCCAACAACCGTCCAATCCTTGTACACTACTAGAATTTCCTGGATTTGTGACGAATTTTTGTGATGAAAACTATTCGTCACAAATTTTCGACAATATTGCTACGAATTAGGGACAAACCGCATTATTCTTTTTCTTGCAATAAATTTAGACAAGATTGTGACAAAATATGTATGTAGCAAAATGTATGTGACTATTTTGTCACAAATCTTTGCGCCAAATTCGGGCGCCATAATTTGTGAGAATTTTGTGACAAACTGGTTTGGTCATAAAAGTCTTCGTTGCTAATCTGACGCTAACCGACATATCTGTCCACATCACAAAATCGTCACATATTTTAGACAATATTGCTACGAATCAGTGACAAACCGCATAATTCATTTTTTTGCAATAAATTGAGACAACATTGTGACAAAATATGTACGTGGCAAAACGTATGTGATTATTCTGTCACAAATCTTTGCGCCAAATTTGGGTGCCATAATTTGTGAGAATAATGTGACAAAATGTATTGGTCATAAAAGTCTTCGTTGCTAATCGACGCTAAGCGACATATCTCATCCACATCGCGCTAAATTGTCACATATTTTTGACAATATTGCTACAAATTTCACGGATTTGTGATGAAATTTTTGATGAAAATGGTTCGTCAATAATTCGCGGCATCATTGCTACAAATTAGTGACAAAACATAAAAAGACTATTTTTATAAAAGGATTTGTTGGGACGGCATTTTTTGGACCACATGTCGTCCCTTTAAAGAAAATTTGAGAAAAGTCAAATTTTGATGATTTTTTGGTGGGAAATTTTGCCGGGGTTCTTTTTTGGGACGACATATTGAAATGGAGGGATATTTGAGTTGGTGGGAAATTAATTTGGTTTAAAGGGACGACACAGTTCTTTTTTAGGACGACAACCTGCCAACCTGGAATCCACATAGACATTGTCATTTAAAGGGACGACTCAGTCATTTTTTGGGACGACTATGTTAACCTATTAAATACTTATAAATTTTATCGATGTTATGAATAACATTTATAAAGTTTATCAATTAATGTGTAATCAAAATTTTTTATTTAAAAAGACGACATAGACGTCCCTTTAAATATTTATTTTAACTAATTATTTTTGTACAAAATGTTTTTTTTTTGTTTTATAATATTATTAATAATTAAAACATTTCTAATAATATTTGTTTTTACTTAATTTTTTTTATTAACTAACTTAAAGTTGGAGTTCGTAATGATTTCAAACATGATGGTCGATATTGAGTTCAAGACTTCAAATTCGAGGTTCGTCAGTTAATTAGTTCATGTTTTCTAACCCGCTTTTTGTTATAGAGTAGTGATTTCAAACATATGGTTCGTTTATTAGTCGGTTGATGATTTCAAACCCAAGTTTCGTTATTCAGTAGTGATTTAAAACCTTGGGTTCGTTAATTAGTCGGTTGACGATTTGAAACCTGAGGTTCGTTAGTGAGTTCATGGTATGAAACCCGATAGCGTGTTAATGATTCGATACTCAAGGTTCGTTAGTTAGTCATGAGTTAATGATTTGAAACCTGAGTTTTGTAAGTGAATTAATCATTCGAAACCCAAGGCTCGTTAGTTCACCGGTTGATAAATATTATTTAAAAACGCTTTAATGGGACAACAAAGTCGTCGCATCTAACACCCGTCGTCCCAACACCCACAAATGTATACGACCTAATCCCTAATTAAAAGTCGGCACCTCTTCTTCCCTCAGTTTTCAGAATAATTCCCCTCCGCCGCCGCCGCTCATCTCCTCTCCGCCGGTGCTACTCCTCCTTTCTCTGCCGTTTCTCTGCCCCTCAAACGCCGGCCTGCAGCAACAATCAGACCCCACTCCACTATTTTCACTTTTGAAGAACCACTTATTGGGATCACCGTCGTATCAGACCCGTTTGTAAAGCTGCTGATTCCACTCAGGTTGCCGTTGCCGAGAAGGCCACTGCCCCTGATGAAGATTTCTCCCTCGCCAAGGTATATACTTTAGGTGAATATTTGACCCTTTTCAATTTTATTCAGTTTTTATGAATGATAAAAACAAGTGTGATTAATGAGCACTTGAACTCTGTTTGACTGTTACTACTTCGTTTGACAACTGATTAGTGTCTTTGTTTAATATATTTGGTTATTGACCACCTAGAAAAAACATGATTTCCCCAAACATTTTGCAGGTTTCATTTGGTGTCATTGGGTTAGGAGGAGGCACTGGCCTTTTATCGTAAGCATGTCAAACTTATCTACAATGTTTCCTAACTAATTTATTTCTTAGTAATTACCTTTATTACCCGTTATTCCCATGGTATTGAAGTTGATCACCCTATTGTAGACCTTTTTTTGTGTGTGTACGAAAAGCCTCCGGTGTTTGTAACCAACTTGACTCACGGCACCATCTCTGTGTCAGGGCTTTCAAATTAAAGTCAAGTAGATGGTGAATATATGTAGTTCTGTTTGTTGGTTTGAGTGTGAGATGCATACAAAAGAGTGTCATCCATTCTTATTGTTGGTTTTTTTAAGTGAGATGCAGATACGGGTTCGGGGCATATTTAACATTCTCTCAGGATCTGAATGGTCTGCGTTGATGCTGACATACGACTTTCCTCTTGCAGTTATAGGAATGGCTCTCAAGGTGAATTTAATTCTTGATTTGTAACACAATCTTGATGAGCAGTTTCCTTTCTGTTGCTTAGATGCTTTTAATTTTCAATCATCTCAAAAAACAGTGAAAGAAAGAGCAAGATCCCTTTATTCTCTTGGCCTTCATTTACATTCTTGACATCGTTTTGCCATTTGTTCCCTAACAGTACGCGGAACTCAATACAGTTCCCTGCTTGACCTATTCAGATTGGTTGTCAATTGAAATTGAGTTAAATTCAGGAAGTTTGAATAATATAATACTGAAAAATATTAATCATGTTTGATGAAGGGTCATGTTATGTATATGACAAATTTTTTTTGGGGGGTGAGGGTGAGGGTGTTTGTTTTTTAGGTTTGACAAATTATTTTTGTGATGCATTGCATGAATTATTGTCCACCAAATGTTGGCAGAACATGGGTGTCGAGTAGCAGACATTTTGAAGCCGTTCCTTTGTAGAATGAATATGATTTACCTGATGTGATTCCTTCACGGAGGGCTTCTTTTGTACGTTCTACAGCTGCAGCCCCAAGTGGTTTTGCACTAAACGGCCATCCCTTTTCTGCAGGGTATGAGGAGATTTCGACAACAGCCTTGAGGATGCCTCAACAAGAAGTTGCTTTCAAGATTCTTTGCCCTAATGATAAAGTCAGAAGCGTAATTGCTCCAGGCAGATCTATCGTAAAGTCTATTCAAGCAGATACATGTGCTTCCATAAAAGTTGACCCCCCTGCCGCCACATGTGATCTACGAGTAGTGGCTATTTCTATGATGGAGGTCTGTTGATCTGCTATTAGATTCCTTTCAACAGATATTGTGAAGAGATGTTCTTTTTCCCTGATTTGTTTCCTTTGATAATCTTCTTGTAGTACACGAATTGTCGACAATCTATGGCCCAAAATGCAACTATGATTGTTTTCACGAGGTTTGCGGATACTTGTCATGAAATAAACTCGGTTCAGGATTGGTGGGATCTCAAATATCCGTGGGACTCATAGTTCAATGTGGTACCTCTGAATTATTATTCTCGGAAAGGGTTGGCATTTTTTTCAGTTCCTTGAGAGGTACATATTCCTTTCTATAACTCTTTTATTAAATTGTTTTGAGTTTCCCAATGATACTATTCATTTCCAAGCACTTTCCCTTTTCTTTTATCTTCCCTCTTTCATTTTTGCTAAATTCTTGACATTTGAAGATTACATACCTTGGTCAGGTACTTTGTTGCTGAGAATGTTGTTGATGAAGTTACTTTTGGGTGGCCAAGGAAGAGAAGTTTAAAGAAGCGATGTGTGTGTCCTACCATATCTTAGGATCAAAGGACCCGGATTCGGACGATATGCGAAAGAGGCCACAATGGACATGTGCTAGCGGTGCAAGCGAGATCGTCATGATTTTAAACAAGTTCTTCAGGATGTTTAACAAGACCGGGACAATTTTAGAGATGATTGCTCGTTCACAAGAATGGGATGTTTTCGGTGATAAAACCATTAGTCTCTTGTATTAGTCCGTTAATCATGAATAATATTGTTTTCATGTTTTGAAATGCTATTTGACTCAATTATGAATAAATTGATTTGCTTCATTATCATGACCACGGAGAGGTGTTTTGATTATTTATGCTATTGAAACGTTTTTTTAAGAGAACATTTATATTATTTGAAAATATTTTTTGTAAATAATAAAAATAGTAAAAATGTGAAATATAATTTTGTTACAAACTCATTGCAACTATTGATTTTGTCACAACAATTCGCTACAAATATAGGTAAAATTTGTTGCAATTTTGTTTTAAAACACCGTCACAAAATTAATGCAAAATTGTCACAAGAATTCATCACATAATAATCACTAAAATCTTGTAACAATTTTATCGTAAACATTCATCACAAATTCATATCAAATTTGTAAGATATGGTTATCACAATTTCATTAAAAAAAATGGTTACAAAATTGTCGTATTTTTTTTCACACATTTGTCGCTATTTTACGAAGCAACTTTGACACAACACTCCATCACAAACTTATCGGAAAATTTTGTCACACATTCGTTGCAAAATATAATTTTTGTCGCAGATTCATTACCAAATTTTTTGTCACAACTATGTCACAAAGTATGACTTTCATCACAATTTTCTCACAAAACTTAGTGACAAAGTTAATTTCGACTCAAAAATTTGCAACGAGGTATTCCGTGATGGAAATAAGTTTTGTCACAGATTCGTCACAAACGAGCGTTAGTGACGAATTTGTGACGAAAACAGCCGTCACAAATCCGAGAAATTCTAGTAGTGGTAGCATTACTCTTGGAACAGATCTTTTAGAGGATAGGCTTGTAGTAGAGTGCTAAGTGTGTGTTTGTTGACTGGTTTGGTTAAAATATCAGCTGGTTGTTGATCTGTTTGGATTGGCAGTGGTTTAAGAACCTTGGCTTGGTATTTCTCCCTCACAAAATGACAATCTATTTCTATATGCTTTGTTCTCTCATAGAAAACAGGATTTTCCACTATGTGTAGTGCACTTGAGCTGTCACAATACAATGGAAATGGTGCAGTGTAGTTGATATGAAAGTCTTTGAGTAAGTATAACAGCCATTGGACTTCACAGGCAGTGATAGCCATGGCTCTATACTCAGCTTCACTGGAACTTCGGGAAACAGTAGGTTGTTTCTTGGACTTCCAAGATATGAGTGATTTGCCAAGGTAAGCCGGGAGCCCTATAAGTACTGACCTTCTTGTCTTTGTGCAGGCAGCCCAATCAGAATCACTGAATGATTTTAGACTTATAGGACTGTCACTAGGGAAAAATAACCCTTTTCCAGGTGCTGCTTTTAAGTATCTGAGCAATCTGTGTGCAACCTTCATGTGTGCTTCATTTGGCTTGTCCAAAAACTGACTTAATTGCGGTGTAGCAAATGCATTGTCAGGTCTACTATTGCCTAAGTATAAGAGCTTGCCAACTAGACTCCTATATTCAGTGTTTGAATGTAATAAGGGAGCATGTACTTCTGTTAAATTTTGTGTAGAATCCATTGGTGTAGAAGCAGGTTTTTAGAAGTAATACTTCAGGTCGGAGTGGGGCGAATTGAGAGAAATAATCCATTTTGGCGGAAAATGTCTCTACACCTACATGGGTCTGACAACGCAAAAAATCGAGAAAAGTGTACAAAATTCATCCTATAATTAACTTGATCTAACCAAGAGATTACCCCTTTCAAAAAAAAAAAAAAAAAAAAAAAAACTAAGAGATTACACCATTTTTGTCTAATTAAATTAAATGTGGAATTCTGCAATTTTCATAAAATAATTACATTTTTTTCTACTCAATTTTAAAGACACGTCAGCAAAATCTGACAAGATTTTTACCACGTTAACGTCCTCCGGCATCAAAGGATTATAATTAATTGAAACAAAAATATGAAGTTGATTCTTTACGGCTTGGCTTCTGTAGTATATTTAGTATAAAATAATTTAATTTATTGCCGTTTGACAAATTATGATGTTGAAAGATTAGGATCTATAGGGATTATTAATTGACGTTTGTCGACATGCTTTTGTTGCTTTCTGAGATTTTGGGTTTCGTTTGGGCAATGCTGACTCTTTTTAGCCATTTGGCCGGCAACTAATCTAATAAACACGAAAACGGACACCACAGTATGTGCTAAATTGAATACACAATAGAGCCAAAACAATTTCTACATGTCATTCTACTATACTGCAATTATAACAGAGCTAAAAACAAAAGCGAAATAATAAATACTCAACCGAGGTAAGTGCGAACACTCTATCCTTAACAATTATCTTCCAAAATACAACGGTTTACATTTTTAATGTGGTGACACTTCGAATGTTAAACAACGGCGAACTCTATCGGTGTTCTGACTTTCTCTTCAAAGTCTACTCTAAATGAAAAAATAATTTGAATATTATTCTCTCCTAATTTCTATCTCTTGCAATTTCCAGTCAAAAAGGGAATTTATAAAGCTTGAAATCCAAAATACCCACTAAGCCACTTTTGGCCATTATACGACACTCACCCATGATTCGTATTGCCATTCCATCAACTTAGTAAATTTGATGACTTGGTCAAACATCAAAGAATTATTTCCAAAAGGATATATTTGAGTAATTATTAAATTATTAATTCGCGCATTAATTAATCATTCACATGATATCATTATCAATATCTTACATAGAATTTAATGATACCATAATTCCTAATAAATTATAACGACCCTTATTCTAAAATAATTTTGCAATAGACCGTTTATCATGGATAACACTCGTTAACTGGACTGCAAGCCCAATTTTCTCCAACATCAACCCCAACCCCAACCCCAACGGATATATTAATTCAAATGGCAAAGAGATTCATACTGTAATAAATTTATTATCATTCGAAGCAATGAATTGAAATTATATATGTTAAAGGATCCGAAACACAATTATTTAGTATTATAATTTGTGATTCAATCATTAATTATGCTACCTATGGCAAGTATAAATTTCACTGATTAATGGAGCTTTATAATATGTTGTTACTAGCCAAATAACCCGTGCATCATGCACGGGAGGTAAGATTATAAATATATAATAAAAAAAACATAGTGATATTGTTATATAATAAATTTCGGAAGAAAAAACATCATTCTTAATTCATCATATTACAGTCGTTGGACAATAGTAAAAGAGGATGAAGTGTTTATTATTGTACATAAAAGATAAATTTTATTTGTCACAAATACAGAACCTGGTCAAATTTATGTAGCAAAACCGATGAAGCATTACCCTGGTGATAAAAGTTGAGGCCCCAAAACCAAGAGGTCATGGGTTCAAGCTTCCCTTGAAGCAAAAATTAGTGTATGAGTTTAGTAAATAGGCTTTCGGCTCCGTTAAAACAACAAAGTTATACCTGAATAGGATAATTTTATCTATCTTTCTATCTATATGTTTTGGAAAGCCATTTGCAGGAATTTGGAGATACGAATGAAAATTTTATCGCACTATATAACTAATAAACTTAACTCTATAACTACTAAATTTAGTCTTACACATTATAACTCAAAACGAATAAATATATAAAATATAAGCAGGCCAATTTCAAATATGTATGTGAATTTAAAAATTAAAAAAAAAATCTATTGTAATATTTTTTTAGTTGGTTGCCCACCCCATATCGGCTTAAGGCGCCTCCGCCTACAATTTCTTTTTAAATACGATTCTCGAATGATCATTGACATTCAAAACTGAACATTGATATTTACTGTATCACCCTTAAAATTCTCCGAAAATTTTGCCTACCATTCCAACAAAGTTGCCAAGCCTTTTGAATCATTTTTTTTAATAAAAAAATAATAATAAATGAATAAAAAAAATACCAAAACTTCAGTTCATTCAATCAACAATTCAATATTCAAATTCAATACCCCTGAAATTTCTCTCCTAATTAATTTTGCATATTCCTCTTACACAATTATTAGAGCATTGAATCCATTCCATCACTCAATCTGCCTCTCTCTCTCTCTCTCTCTCTCTCTCTCTCTCTCTCTCTCTCTCTCTCTCTCTCTCTCTCTCTCTCTATCTCTTTGTGTGTGTGATGTGTGTGTCTATTTTAATCTCTGAATTGTTCGTAATCCGGGTTGATTGACTTCCGGTTACATCAATTTTACTTGTTTCCTTTTCCATGTGAGTATTATGAATCAATTTCCATCCCGTTATTATGATTATTATGGTTGTCTTGATGAGTTGAGACAATTTACTGAGAAAATGAGTTATGTTGATGTCACATTGGTATCTTATTATATCGGTACATTGACTGTTCTATACATTTCTGATTTCTCTAATTCAAACTCTATTACTATTGATGCAATAAAACAAAATATCAATTATATTGCTGAAGAGAACAAAAGAATAAATAGATAAAGTAAAAACATAAAGAGAAAAATTCGATACACAAAAAAAGAAAACGAATAATACATCAAAATTATTAGAATAAAAACATTACATCAAATAAATTGCTCATTCTATCGACTTTAGTAAAATGAAAACGTGATATCCTAAAGTATTTATTCTAAGGTATTTATGGTTGAATTATCATGTTATTTACCTTCTCTTTTTTTTGGCTAGTTGCATAAAGTGCAAGTGAAGGCTAAATTTTGGAACTTTATGAGGCGGATGTTGTTATACTGCAAAAGAGCACAAAGAAATAAATCAACATAAATTAAATTGAAACCGTCAATAAAATAAATATTCATTCTATCCAAATCAATAAAAAAGAAACAATACATGGGTCTTGTAGGTAGCCAGAACACAGCGGATGGAAGCGGGAGGATAGAAGAGAACCGAAAAATCGGCCTCTACACTGCAAAAGGGAACCGAAAAAACACCAAAATGCATATTCAAAGAGTGTCATAAACAAAATAGAAAGTTTATATGAAAGAAATTACATATTTTGACTCTAGAATATAAGTACCCGTTTTAGCCGGAGGATAATGGTGGTTGTAAGCAGGTACGGCGGAGAGAAGTGATAGTAGAACAAAAGAAAACAAAAATGCTATTATCCTGCCCAAAAAAAAAACAACAACTAAATCAAAATAAACTAAACAATAACTAAGGATGAAGAGTGTTGCCAAAAAATAAATAGTGGTGAAGATGAAAGGTGGTGATAAAGACTCATCTGTTAAATTTTGAAATTTGAATTTAGTGTTAATTTCAATGAGAGATTTCAAGGAGAATTTAAGGAACGATGTTGAAGAGGAAATTAATTGAATACACACTATTTTTTTTTATGAAACAGGTTTTTAAAATGGATCAATTACGGGTCTGAGACAGGTTTACAGGTAATTAATTTAAAACACCTTCTAAAACATAATATTATATATAGATATAGATATTCAATTTTACCACAACTAGGCAGCAAATTTCGAACCTTATAAGACAATTGGTGCAATATATAGAGCAAATAAATACAATTTATAACTAAAAATCATACATATTCACTGGGTTAGTGTTAAAAGTGATATAAAGAAATATAGTAGCGCCTTTACTAACACCAATTGGTTTTAGTACAACGGTAAGCGCTTGATCCTAATATGGTATCAGAGCGGGAGGTCATGGGATCAATCCTTGCAACCAACATTGTTTCCCCAATTATATTGTGTTAAAGTATCCCACATTGGGAACTTGTGATTGTCCCATCATATTAAGAGATGGACTTCCCTCACCTTACAACCTACTTGTGATTGTGTAACCCATCATATTAAGAGATGGACTTCCCTCACCTCACAACCTAGGATTTGGGGATGAGACCTAGTAATGAACGTCATAATGGGAAATAACTTGCTAAAACGTAAAACATTTAAACAAATGTATGTTTTTTCCGCATGACACGATATTTCGTGACTACGGTATTTTACTTCTTTAATCATAAAAAATACTTCACCGGTATCAAAATAAGGCCAAGACAAGAAACCAATTTATTTTATTATACATAAACAATGCTAAAATATTGATTCATCGTATAAAATGATTTTCTCACAATTTACCACTAATTATGCTATGTGGCTTTGATCTTCTAAAGATCATTTCGTTTCTTATCATGATTATTGTATCAATCGTCTGAAATATTTTTACTAGGATTGTATCAATAATGTTCGTCCACGACCATAACAAAATATTAATAAATAGAGTCACATTCTTTATAAGGAATGAACTGTCATAATTTGGTCTGGACTAATGAGTCATATCAATGATAACTCATTATTTGTTTTTATATCGCAAAACTGGTGGATTTTTATTCATTTATGACATAATCATCATAATCAATTTTGTATAAATCATAAATCATTTCAACCGGTAGTGCTACTTCAAGAGCATATATACCAATACAATAAAAGTGAAAATATTCTTTATGGGTGTTCATAGAAAACTAATGATATATTCACTAGAATTCTAATCTTTGAATTTCATATCACTCGCGGAAACATAGATTTTTCAATGGACTCGGCTCCTTAGTTCTTTCTGTGAATGACATGTCCAAGTTTTGTTTTCTTCTATAAATATCATATTGAGTTTTATGAGTATCGGACATATATGATATTTAATTATATAAATTTCATATTCACTTTCATAACTGTGTGACATGTCTATTTAGGCGAGTTTCATATTCGCTTTCACGAGCTTTTGACATTATCTGATAGACATAAAATCCATCTATATCCTCGTTCAAAAATTGATCATCCTCATGTGATCGATCATATTAGTTTTCAATAAAAGTCCAATTGACAAAATATGTTTGTCTGAAATACTCAGTTATCAAGGCTTCGTATTTGTGACTATTAATCATATATTTTTTCTTACGTTGTACTAGACTTGATCCGTCGTCATTTTGATGTTGCCAATACCATTAGCATCAATGTTATATACGTTTGTAGAAATATGGTTAATATAATCAAGGACGGAGTTGTGTAGTGGGCTGGGGTGGCTAAGCCCATCCAACCCACTCGCTTTTACCTATAGAGGCTTAATTTTTAATAGTTTGTATTGACACAATTAAATTGCTAATTATATTCAAATTCGTGTGATCGTATTGTTAGAATGTATTTTGTGATGTCAATAAAACACACTTAAATTTAGGAGACATTTATTCGCACCACAGCAAATCTACCGTTGTACCACATTAGAATGAAAAACATGACATCTACTTGTTACCCCACACAAGACTACTAAATCTACCTCTACACACATTTTCTTTACAATGTTAAAAAAAGTAGACTTGTGCCAAGTATTTTTTACTACCTCCAGAATTTATTATCATAATTACCTCCTCATACTATTGAAATTAACAACAAGAAAATCCCCAATTATATCTTCATCAAAAGTCAAAATCCTCCCTCTTCACCGGCTTTATCCCCTTCATGTCTGCAAATTACATCACCATTTCCATCTTTTTCGGTACCGAGAGACACTTTCATCACCCAAAAACATCAATATGTAAGAAGCCACTTTTGACAGTTTAACTCCGGTAACGGGATGATGATTCTGGTAATGGGTTTGCTACAAAGTTCCAGAAATTACCGGAGTGGTAGGCTTAGCTGACGGTCCAAGCATTACAAATGTGATGTGAGGGTTTTGTTGTTCCGGAGATCCACTAACTAATCAATAATCGCTCTTTTTTCATGTTTCCTCAAAGTCTACTGATTTATGAGATTGAAATTCAAGAGAAGAAAAGAACTGTAGGGGCGGAACTCTAGTGCAAATAAGATGTAGAAATCAATTTGTTATTTAGATTGTTGTAGAAATCATATGCCCAGGGTTTCAGATTGGGGAAGGGGGCGGATTTCAGTTTCTAGACGCTTTAGATGGTGGTGGGAGGACGGGGGGAGGGGGTTGACGGAATGGAAGAGGGAGATGAAAGTTTAAAGTGTTGGATGTTGTAGATGGTGGAAATGGTGGAAATGAGTGGTGATGTTGGAGTAGAATAAGAGATGGATGAAGAAGTGGAGTTATTGGATTATTTTATTATTTTAAAAGTGTTGGATTACCCCTAAAAAAAGTGTTGGATTAAATTGTATTTTAAAAGTTGGTGTGGAAATAATATAAAAATGTGGTGTAACGGTAAAAAAATGTGGTGTAATTAAAGAAGGAATAAATTGAAAATTAAGTGAGGTGCAAAGGTAGATGATGAGTTTTAGGTGTGGTGTGGTGTATGAAGTGGTATAATAGTAGATTGTCCGTGGTGCGAATAAAGGCTCCCTAAATTTATGTTTAATGTTTTATCCATGCCCAACCTTTAAATTTTACTCACACTACTCAATTTTATTAACATGTCTCATTTGATTACTCATATTAATTATTGAATGAATTCTTTTATTGTTATTTTATGAATTTTAAGAAAAAATTGTGTCGTAAAATAACATTATAAATAATTTTATCCCATAGAAAATCTTACGAGTATCGAGTGAGTTCTATTGTTAAATTTTAAATGTCTAAGAAAATTTCTTCATAAAATAACAATATAAAGAAATGCATCTCACCCGAATACTCATAAAATAACCGTATAAAGAAATTCAGCCCACCCGAATACAGATTCCTGGCTCCGTCCTTGAATATAATTGATCACGATAAAAAAATTAAATAAATAAAATTTAACTTTAATGTTTGCCTGCATCAAGATACGGTGATATAGAATCTACCAATTGATCTACTTGAGTCTTTGCGGCAATCTATGAATAGTGATTCTTGAGGGGTTTTTTTTTTCCTTTTCGACGGCTTCAGAATGACGATGACAAATGGAGGTATCCACAAGAATATAAATAGTAGAGAATATTGTAATAGTGGTAGAGACTAATGTTTCTCTTATATCAACGTAAATCTCAATAAGTTAAATACTCGTGCTGATAACGTCTATTAAATCTAGTAGTAGTAGTAATAATAATAATAATAGACAAGAGAGAAAAGTCAACAAAGTAAAGAAAGAGAATTGCTTGAGTGTTATTCCAAAGTTAATAGAGTATTTAGAGTAGATATTACAGTGTGAAGACAATGCAATGATTGAATCAGAAAATTTACGTAAATCAATTTGAATATTTTTTTTGTGCAGGTGGGTGGGGGGAGGAAGAAGATTTTTATTATTGGAGGCGGAGATAAGGATTCGAACCCTGGTCAACACCAGACAACCAGAAATGCAATGTCATTTACCACTAAGCCAAGTTCAATTCCTTCTATGGTCATTGTTGTGTCACGATGTACATTTTCATCAAACTACTGGCGAACACAATACAACACCATTTAGCTTAAGCGGAAAATTTTAATGCTATTTAATCATTCCTGGTCTATGCCGATGAGGTATTACCTTGATAAAAGCTAAGGTCCCAAGACGAAGAGGTTTCAAATTCAAGCCTCACTAGAAGCCAAAAAAAAAAATAACAACAACAACAATGGTGTGTGCATTTATAGTTGTGCTTTGGTTTTAGTAAAAATATTAATTAAAAAAAGAAAAAAAATATATCCTTCTCTATAAGAAAAGAGAAGAAAAATTCAAGGAAATGGCCACGTCGACCGGTTTCAAAGATTTTTTTCGTTTGGGCTTTTTTTTCCCGACCAGTTTTCTTTCTTTCACCCTTAAGCCCAAAGAACCTTAACTATTATCCACCTTATCCACCCTAAAAGCAACAAAATCAAAACATTAGGAAGGGTTGCCGTGGTTTTCTTTCAAGATGGAGTATCGTAGTACCGCGGGCGGCGGCGATTTACGTTCACCGCTCTCCCCACGCCCAGGACGTTTTGGAGTTTGTCTCCCTCTTCATCTTCTCGCTCTCGCCGTCAAAGTTTCTTCACACGATTCTCAGGTTAGAAACCTCATGCTCATCAATTTCTTTGCCGTCTGGAATTTTGTTGTATTACTTGACGAATTGGTGCGGTGAGAACGGACAACACCCATCGCACTTGTCTTCTTCAACCGCCCGACCGTGGGTTCTTCGATCTCCACCGTAGAAATCAGCCGGTTTGGCGTTTAGAGGTGGGGGTCGCAATCTCGGTGACGATTTTTCATCCATCGCATGATAATGCGTCGTGTTCTTTCATCCCCATCACTTTCGCAGAACGATGGCGATAGATCTCAAAATTTCCATGCTTTCTTCTTCATCGCTGGTTAAAGCACGTTTGAACATTTGTTGGGATTTGACGTCCATATCTTGTCGCTGTAATCGGTTCAACACTTTTTGATCGAGCAATCGGTCTCGATTTTATCCTAAATATCAAATATACATTTAATAATCGATTCAAATTTGTTAGGCATTCATTTGCAGATCGTGGATTTGCTTCTTCTCCATTCACTCAACGCTACGCACCACCTCTTACGATGGTATTGATCGATTGTATTGTAATCTACTTCTTCTAGGGTGCCTGCTGCCCAATAATTTACCCTTTGCTTTCTTATTACATGTATATCCTTTTTTAACTCACGAAATATACAATTGAAGGAGAAATTGGGATAACATGGGTTTCTCAAACTTGTTTATATTTGTTTTCAGAAGCTTCAAAGAAAGAAGGAAGAGTAGGACAGACCACAAATGTAGCTATTGGAGGCACTGTTACAGATGATTCTACGGATGAGTGGCTTTCTCTGGATCAGAAGGTAATTTTTGATGGCCTTGCTTTCTTTTTGGGCTTTAATTATTACCTTTGTCTTTATAGCTTTAGCAATTTAGTTTCGATTTTAGTTTGAATATAATCCCAATTTCTTAGGGCTCTTGTTAAGGTCACCACAATGAATTTACCGTGGCACCACACTTTGGGGTAGGTTCGATTTTGCAGAGGCCGAAAATGGATATTCGACCTATGCAAAGTCAAATGTTGACCTTATATTCGATTTTTCTTGAGGTTGAACCTCACTGTGGTGTCCCAAAAGTAGATCAATTGTGGTGCCTTTAACAACTGCCTTTCTTTTGTCTCTCGTTGAGAATTAACGACATTGCTGTTGAGGATATAAATTTTTGTGGATTTTGAATGCAACATAACAAGACAACTAATTCCAATGGATCTTAGGCACTAGCAATCTATCTAACTGAATTGTGTCATGCGCTTGTGTTTTCGTAGGTGAAATCTTATCCCACAGAAAGAGGATTCACGGCAATTGGAACTGGTGGTGATGATTTTGTAGAAGCTATGGTAGTTGCTGTAGAATCAGTACTTCAGCAGCCGATCCCGGAGGTAAATTCTGATTTCAATCACAAGTTGCTTTAGAATTCAATTGTCTATGAATGTCTATTTTGTCTGAAGTATATGTTTGACCATGAGTATGATTTGGCTTAATTTTTGTGTGCAAATTTCGAACTAATTTTCATTTGGCTCTGTTGGGGATTGAATATATGGGATTAATGTTCGACGGGGTGGCCTAACAAAACAAACATTTCAGTTGCGAATCGAAAAGTAGATTGCTTACCCAATGAACGGTGAACAAACATCTCTCTTTTAAAGCAAAAATGTATAGTTCATCATTAATAAATTACTTCATCTCTTTGTCCGTGTAAATATAAGCACCAGGTGGTGTAATGTAGACATCAGGTGTGTGCGTGTATATATATATATAATGAACAAAAGCAATTCTTCTTTCATGTGTGTATGTGTATAATATTAAAAAACTTGATAAAGCTTATGAGCATTTGATTCAGGCTTCAAAAAGCTCGAGTTCGACTTGTTATCTGAGTAGCATATCTATTGCAGACGGTTTGTAGTGGGTCCGTACGGTTTGGATTTGTAGGTTGCCTCGTTTCGTTTCATGTATCGGTCCGGTATAGATACGGTTTGTAGTGGGTCCGTACGGTTTGGATTTCTAGGATGACTCGTTTCGTTTCATGTATCGGTCCGGTATAGATATATTGTGTTTCCCTAAGATCTTGTTCTAATGGAAATTTTTGTGTGCAGTTACCAACACGGAACACTGTGATACTAAACATTGTACCGAAATGCCGCACGAGCTTCAAAGATACAAGTTCGAATCTCGGTTCGTTTGATGAGGAACATATGTTTATGGAACAATATTCTAGTTAAATTGCCGGCACTCGAGAAAATCGCGCTCGACGATCTTTTTTCGAGGTAAGATTCTTCCTCATCTTAGAAGTATTCAATCTAGCCTTCATGATGCAATTGCAAGAAGTGAGAATTGTTGCGATCGACGTGTTTTGTGGTTCAACGGATAATGAGGACGATGTCCCGATTAATGCGTAAAACCGAATTGGTGTGCGTTCTTCCTTTGCCTTGAAAAAGTTTGGTGTTCAACACGATTGGGACCTCGCTTTTGTTTTCTCCCGATTCCTATATTGTAGGAATGAAATTTGGATGTTCTTCGCAGATCGAGGCTCATCCCGCATCATTTTGTTATGATGACATAGTTGTTTGAGAGGAATGAGATGCTAGGAAATTTGTGATGTTTGAGCCGAAATTAATGATGTTTGATATGGTTTTGAGCAGAAAATTGAAGCTTAAACACAACAAAAATGAGGCTGCAAATCGAGGATTTACAACAAAGAAAATCGAAACTATAAAGTGAAAAATAATGAGGTCACAGAGAATTATCCCTAATCGATTTTGTTCTATTCTCTATTGTTGTTCTCTGTGAACTTGATAATTCTTTACTTTCTTTGCTTTTAACGTTTTGATAGTTAAATTTTGTGAATTTGATAATTCTTTACTTCTCTTTAATTTGTGAAAAACTTCTTGGACAAAAATTCGACCCCACCCTATCTGGTAAAAGGAACACGGACTTTGTTTCTTCGGTTGTAAAGTTTGAGAAAGCAAAAAGGTACAATCGGTGACTCTCGTAAATCTACTATTATTCAGCAACACTGTGTATGTTGAGAGTGAACAAGGTCATATCAAAAAGAGGGACCAACTAGAAGCGAAGTAGGCAATTCATGATATATACAATGTTGCTTTTTGCTTGTAGGAAAAAATATTCTCCATCGTATTTTGCTACATGTTTGATATCGTATTACAAAGCATTACACGTTCATTATGCGTGCGCCTGGTAATCTGAGACCATTTTGTATCAATTTCATGAATCGAGATTATGTATGGTGCTTTCTTCAATCATCTTGCACTAAATTGCTTATTTCTTTGTTGTGAATTCTTTACTTTTCTATGGCTTACTCCGATGGTTAGAGGTATAAATAATATTGTATTGACAATGGAACATCTATGCTTCAACTTCTCTTGTGACCATATGTAAAATTACTCCTTTAGAAACAAGTATTTGTTCATCTACATTCCTTAATTGCTGTTGCTCTATAGACTTCGCCAGGGCAGTTCGTCGCCGTGCCTTGCACGGCCGGAACTCACTAGTATATATATATAATCGCTCCAGGCCTATAAATTGAGTTCAAGGTGGTGGGTGTGCAGTATTATATACAACTAACTTTGGCAGGGCTAAATATTAATGTATTGGCAAAGATAACACACAAAGATGAATATGATTAAGCTTGCTGTGTTCCTTTTCTATTTTTCTACACCTCATGTATGTTGTTTTCTCTTTCGAAAACAATGATGGTGTCGGTATGCAGAGCTCAGGTGGGAACAGAGACGGATACAGACCCACAACAAGGTGCGGATCATCAGGTGGAAACACAACCGGATACAGACCCACGTCCTAAGCTCTGTGGCGATTCAACTTGCGAGTTAGACGACGGATGCCCTAGCGGGTGCACTTGCGGGTTTGATTTCGAGTCTGCACAATTCAGGTGCTTCTTAAATCCTTCATTGGGCCGAACACAAGGCACACCCGTGCTCTGTGGCGATTCAGATTGCAAGTTAGACGACGGATGCCCTGACGACTGAACGTGCGGGTTTTATTACCAGATTTTTCAATTCAGGTGCTTCTTCAATTGGTCCGAATATATTGATTGGGACGATGAACAATATGAGAGGAATTAATCAAGTGCTATTTGGTCTATCTGGATAGATAGAAATCAAGTCGTTTTTTTGACTCAAAAGATATGAATGTGGACAATTAGTTCGGAGAAATTCAAAATAGAAGTTTCACTTGGATCAACGTCAGAAAAAGTAATATAAGTATTGATTGGACGACATGGAAGACTATTCCGTTCTCGTTTCCTAAAATCAGGTGGGCGCCTGTAATTTGGTATCTTAAATATCACAGAAATCCAATGCCTAACACTAGGGTTGTTTGGGATAAGTTCTTTATGATACAAATTGTGCATTTACACATTTTTGTTTCTGTTCCATTATTTTATTATCAATTCAACACATTTTCAATACGGATAAAAGTCCAAAGTACCGTTTGACTATAATTAATACAATGATTGTAAAGTATTATAAAAGTCCAAAGTACCGTTTGACTATAATTAGTACAATGATTGTAAAGTATTGAAAATGTGTTGAACTGATAATAAAATAATGGTACGGAAACAAAAATGTGTAAATGCACAATTTGTATCATAAAGAACTTATCCCAAACAACGGCAAAATTAGGATTTTAGTCCTCTAAGTTGGTCTATTTTGGATTTTAGTCATATTCCTGCTCCGGTAATGAAAATTAGGGGTGTACAACGAAATTGGAAAACTGGACTGACCGACTGAACCGGATTAAACTGGACCGGAAAATGATGAACCGCGGTTTTCCAATCGGTTTTTTCATTGAAGAAAAACCGAACCGGAAATCCAATTCAGTTTTCGGTTTTATCCATAAAAACCGGTATGACCCGAACCGAACCGGTTATACTTCATTTTTAATTATATATATATATATATAATTTAATTTGTTCACTAGCTCCTACTACCCCCCACACACAACGCTAAATTTCTAAACCTTATACTTCTGTCGTTTCTATCTAAACCTAAACCTAAAATGCTTCCCAGCTGCCGATAACCACCGTTTGAGCTCACGGCCGTTCTTGCTTCTTATAATATTCTTTATCCTTTGATCGTGAAAGATCGAAAGCATCCTTTGAAATTGTCGTTACAACGACCACCCACCGGCTTATGGTGCCAATAATGGTGTTTGTCTCATTTTAGAAGAAAAAAATCAAAATTTTATGGTAAATAAAATACGAAATTAAAATCGAATCGAACCGAACCGGATGTATTGGTTCACCCAATTCGAAAAATGACCAATTGATTCGATTCGAGAAAATATCAAAACCGTAACTCTGATTGATTCGTAAAATCGTAAAAAACCGACCGGACTGGACTATGTACACCCCTAATGAAAATAGTCCTCTAAGTTGGGTTTTTTTGGGATTTTAGTCCTATCCGCCGTTTTATGCTGACTAGACACCGGAATCATCAAAAATAACTTATATGGACGCCACATCATATGCCATGTTGGATCTATGTGGCGGTGGGTCCCACTTCTACCCTATTTACTAAAAAAAAAAATTTTATGCATGAAGGATTCGAAACGGCAACCTAATGGTAAATTAGCAAGTACTTTGCCATCTTAGCTACAACTTTATTGTATATATTATGACAAGATTTTTTACTTATGCATAATATGGTTTCCTTTGGTTTAATTTTCCTTGTTAATTTGATGTAGTTCTTTTTTATAAAATAAAAAAAAAAACCTATCTACGTCCCTAAATGTAAGTGGATTTAGAATTATCATATACATTAATAAAGTGATTAATTGTTTTTTGAAACACAATGATTAATTTTTTTTTGAAACACAGTAATTAAATATATTAGACTATAATGTTTGGTTCTCAAAAAAGACTATAGTGTTTGATATACAATTTGATTATCATTAATTGTAATAATTGTGATATTAAAAAAGTTGACCGAATATATACAAATTAATAGTAAGATAAGAAAAAATTTATAATTATTTCTATTCTAGTAATGTAAGGTCGACTTACATTAATAATAATAATAATATTAAGAATAATAGGTTATAAAAAAAACTATAAAAATAAAAAATTATGCAAGAGCTCTTATATATATATCATCTACAGTTAAATTAATTTTGTAAATAAGTTTATTTAAATTAGGCACATACAATGTTGGAAGAAATGTTATTGTGCATAAGTAATTAATTGTGTCATAATATACGTATTGAAGCTATAGCTTGGATGGCAGAGTGTTTGGTATTTTACCACAAGGTTGCCTGTTCGAATCCTTCTTCCCTTAACTTTTTATTTTTTTTAGTAAATGGAGGAGAAATGGGACCCACAATCCATGTAGGATCCGACGTGGCAACCACGTCAACAATTTTAAAATATTCCGGTGCCCAATCAGTAATATCTGGCGAATAGGACTAAAATCCAAAAAAAAAAACCAACTTAGAGGACTATTTTCCTCACCGGAGCAGGAGCAGGACTAAAATCCAAATAGGCCAACTTAGAATACTAAAATTCTAATTTTGCCCCCAAACAACCGGGGGCTTTGTCAAAATACAATTTTTGAGAAATGTCAATTGTTGGACTACCACTCCATTGTCAAAATACCACTCCGCGTTTCCGGCATTTTTCGCGTTTTTCGAGTCTCCATTGTTTCCGGCAGCCTTCTAAACCTTAATTGGGAAGGGGAAACCCAATAGAGGATTTGTGTACCCTAAGATCGTGCACATTCATGTGGTAGGGGTGAAGAGCTGCGTTTTTCCGGCGAGAACCAAAATTGCCTTAAAGTAGTATATTGACAAATAGCACATAGAATGGGTGGTATATTGAAAAAAAAAATCCATTATTGTATTATCAATTCAACACATTTTCAATACTTTACTATCATTGTATTAATTATAGTCAAATGGTACTTTGGACTTTTATCCGTAAAAGTTATTGCATTATTTCACTCTCTTAAAATGTGCGAAAATTCTACAAAGTTTTGTTTAGGACGGAGGTAGTACTGTTTATGGTTCCGATTGATCCTAAGCAGTGGTGTAAACAAAAACAGAAACCAAACCAATCGGTCAAATCAAACTGATCCAAATTGAAAAGGCGTAATCAATGGGTTTCGGTTGGTTCTTGTATCGTATAATTACCAAATCGTAAAAACCAATTTGGTTTTAGTTTCTAAAATAAAAACCATTAATCATTGTGTGTGTGTATATATATATTATCATTCAATGAAAATATATTATAGTCTAGTCGTAAATTTTATTGTTGTCCGACCACAAATATGACATGGTGTATCATAGCCAATATGATTTTGTGAATGAATTGTGGACCCCTGAAATTCCTAATTGTGGAAAAAATGTCAATTTTCTATTTTTTTTTCTATTCTTTTGCACATTGAACCAATACTGACATGGTATACCAGGACCACCATAAAATCGTTGCGAGACCACTATCTATTAATATTTTAACCAACAGCCTCCTACAAGTGGGTTGTGGCCTAGCCTAATCAAGGGCGGACGTACCCTTTCACTAGAGGGCAGTCGCCCCCATGGATCCGAGAAAAACACTAGTATATATATGTTATGTATTCTTTTCGCCCCTACACTTTATATTAATTTATTTATTAAAAAATATTATTAAATAAATAAAAAACCATTGTCATTACAAAAGTGATACATTTAACACATTATCAAAAAAAAATTAATTATAAAAGAATAATAACATTCATAAAATATATTATAAAGTCAAAAAAACAGTGAAAGGTCAAAAAAAGGGACTCCTATTTGCTGATGATGTCCGCTCGATTAATGTATTAAAAGAAGTTTATTTTTAATCAACACTAGTACTTACATTGAGAATTATTGTCTTGTGACATACATTTAGAATGAGGTCTTTTGTTGTGTGGAAGATGAATCAATTATTCAAAGGTTCAAAATACGAAGACAATGCGAGGCCAGTTGTAATATACGTATTTATTCTACATTTTTTATGCATACTACCTCCGTCCCATAAAAAGTGTCCACTTTTTGTTGGACACAGAGGTTAAGGAAATAATTAATGTGTTGTATTTCAAGAATGAATAGACAAATATACCCTTAACTAATCATAGATGCTTGTTTTGGAATATGAAAGGATTATGGAAAATTAAATGTTAAATAGGGGTATGATTGGAAAAAATGTATTTAATGATGTATTGGAAATTTAAATAGACACTTTTTATGGGACAATTCATTTTTCCGTTATTGACACTTTTTATGGGACGGAGGTAGTATTTTCTTTTAGATTTATGTACTGTGGTAAGCTAAAGGTTTGTATTGCAATGCCAAAAATTTTGTTTAAGCAAGTATATATTTTTCAGATAGCAAAAAATCTCTATTATTATCGCTCGCCCCCCATAATCAAGATCTTGCGTCTGCGTCTGGGCCTAATAGATATGAAAATATCATGTACGATGATTTACATGGTTTTACATGATCAAAATAATTGAAACGTATGACAAAATATGCTTTTACATTATCAAACTAATTGAAACATATGACAAGATGTGACGACGTTATACAGTGACATAGCAGTGACATTTCCTTTTGACTTTCCTTATACTACTTCAGGTAAGATTGTCATTGATCGACATGATGACAGTTGTGTCGCCTATCGATACAGTAACATTCTTTATTTCATGGTTCGAAATGCTTCATTTTCCAAGATAAAAATCGTATAATTTTACAATTTCAACAAGATCGGGAAAAAAAATTGTTATAATAATGCAAACTTACTCGTTTTATGTTGCATTTTGCTTCGCCATGATAAAAGGTTCCAGATTTTACGAGTCTTCAAGAAATAGCCGTGATTCACTTCACACTTTTCGAGCCGATCACCACAAATCTTTACTCGCTTGAAGAATTGTTTTCAGTGAGTAGTTACTTTGGAATCGAAGTGGTTGAATCTCACGACTATTTTTGGTGTTTGAGTTGCTTAAGTCTCGTTTTTTTGTTTCGTGGGTTTAACTGTAAGGTAAGCTTTTGTTTTTGTTTTTTTGTTTTTTTGTTTTTTTAACAATGAAATGAAAAACATTACAAATATTTACCACCATATTAGTGGACAAACACAATGCTGGAAGGCTCTCAAATTGCCTACAAAGATATTCGAACCTAAGACATTTCGGTCTCATGGCCTCAACTCTAGCCATTTGAGCTGGTCTCATCGGCAAGTGTTTGTTTAATTTAAATGACATGTTTGAACCCTATTGAAATATGGGTATTATGATACCTTTGTTCAGTTTTTTTTCCTTCTAAGATGATTTTTTTTTAACAGTATAAGATGAAAAATTAAATGTGTCATATTGGTCTATTTATTTTTAGTCTGCGTAAAGTAGATATAACATAGTTTGACTTTTCCTTTTGTCTCCTTCGGCTAAATTACAATTTTGGTCCTCTAACTAGACATATTTTTCGATTTTGGTCCTGGTTTTTCTCTAGCGACAATTTTAGTCCTGCAAGTGGTCTTTTTTTGCAGAAATAGTCCTGAACGCCGGAAAGACCACTTACAAGACTAAAATTGTCGCCGGAAAAGACCAATTTTAGTCCTGTAAGTGATCTTTCAGGCGTTCAGGACTATTTTTGCAAAAAGACCACTTACAGGACTAAAATTATTACCGGAGAAAAACCAAGACCAAAATCGAAAAAACGTGTCTAGTTAGAGGACCAAAATAGTAATTTAGCCGGCTCCTTCTTCCAAAAATAAATCAATTAGTCGAGCTTTGTGATTTATCACACCAATGTTAATTACAAAAACACAAAGTTGAGTTTTTAAAAACATAGCTGGAATAGCTCAGTTGGCTAGAGCGTGTGGCTGTTAACCACAAGGTCGGAGGTTCAAACCCTCCTTCTAGCGTATTATTTGTTTTTTTGGCCTTTTGGTATTCTTTTGTTGTTTTTTTGGCTTTGTTGCGGTTCAAACCCTGCATGTTTTCGCCTTATGATGGTTCAAGCTTTCTTTGTTTGGCCTTATGGCCAGGGGTGGAACTAGTAAGGGGGAGGTTCAAGCCCAAATTTTGAAAAACAGATACAAAAAAAAAATTATTTTTAATATTTTATTAGTTTTAGCAGTAATATTGGTATTTAAAGTGTCATTGTTTAACCAGGATAACTACTTATCCTAGTGGTTTAAGAATGCATGGTTTTATATGTCAATAAGTTAGGTTTCAAGTTCAAATCCTACTTTCAATATTTTTCTTACCTGTTTCAGTTATTTTTAGCATTTTTTAAAGCATATTTTTTTACTTGTTTCAGTTATTTTTTTGTTGATTTTTTCCTTCTTATCTTTGATAAAGACCAATACCACCCATTATCATTTTTTTTAGCATATTTTTTTTACTTGTTTTAGTCATTTTTTTTTTTTGATTTTTTTTTTCTTATCTTTGATAAAGACCACCCAAGAATAATTTCTTGGGTCCACCACTGCTTATGGTGATTTAGTATTCATTCGGCCTTGTGGTGGTTCAAGCCCGATATTTTTTTGGTCTTACGGTGATTCAAGTCTTCCTTGTTTGGCCTTTAGGTATTTTTTTTGGCTTTGTGGTGGTTTAAGCCCGGTATTTTATTGGCCTTGTGGTGGTTCAAGCCCTTTTTATTTGTCCTTATGGTTTTTTTTTTTTTTTTGCCCTTGTGGTGCTTCAAGCCCTCTTTGTTTGGTATTTTTTTTGGCTGTGTGGTGGTTCAAACCCGGTATTTTTTGGCCTTGCGGTGGTTCAAACCCTCTATGTTTGGCCTTACGGTGGTTTAGTATTTCTTTGGCCATGTGGTGGTTTTTCGGCTTTGTGGTGGTTCAAGCCCGGTATTTTTTTGGCCTTATGGTGGTTCAAGCACTTTTGTTAGGCCTTATGGTATTTTTTTTAGCCTTGTGGTGGTCAAGCCCTCTTTGTTTGGCCTTATGGTGGTATGGTATGTTTTTTGGCTTTCTGGTGCTTTTTTAGCTTTGTGGTGGTTCAAGCCCGGTATTTTTTTGGCCTTGTAGTAGTTCAAGCCCTCTTTGTTTCGCATTTTGGTATTTTTTTGGCTTTGTGATGGTTTAAGCCCGGTATATAGTTGGCCTTGTGGTGGTTCAAGTCCTCTTTTTTGGCCTTATTGTATTTTTTTTTGGCCTTGTGGTGGTTCAAGTCCTCATTGTTTGGTATTTTCTTTGCTTTGTGGTGGTTCAAACCCGGTATTTTTTGGCCTTGTGGTGGTTCAAATCCTCTATGTTTGGCCTTACGGTGGTTTGGTTTTTCTTTGTCCTTGTGGTGGTTTTTTGGCTTTGTGGTGGTTCAAACCCGGTACTTTTTTTGGCCTTGTGGTGGTTCAAGCCCTCTTTGTTTGGCTTTATTTTTTTTTTTTTGGCCTTGTGATGGTTCAAGTCCTCTTTGTTTGGTCTTTGGGTATTTTTTTGGCTTTGTGGTGGTTTATGCCCGGTATTTTTTTGGCCTTGTGGTGGTTCAAGCCTTCTTTGTTTGGCCTTATGTTTTTTTTTTTTGCATTGTGGTGGTTCAGCCCGATAGTTTTTGGCCTTGTGATGGTTCAAGCCTTTTTGTTTAGCCTTATGGTTGTTTGGTATTTCTTTGGCCTTGTGGTGGTTCAAGGCAGTTTTTTTTGGGCCTTGTGGTGGTTCAAGCCCTCCTTCTAACGTAGGCATCCACTGTCCACTAAATTATGGACTTGTGGAGGTTCTAACCCTCCTTCTAGCTTATAATTGTTTTGTATTTTTTTTGGCCTTGTGGGAGGTTCAAGTCCTCCTTCTAGCGTTTTTTTTTGGGGGTATTTTTTTGGCCTTGTGATGGTTCAAGCCCTCCTCCTAGCGTAGGTATCCACTATATTAGGGATTAGTAGAGGTTCAAGCCCTCCGTCTAGCATAAATTTTTTTTGGCATTGTGGTGGTTCAAGCCCTCCTTCTAGCGTAAGTATCCACTATATTATGGACTTGTAGAGGTTCAAAGCCCTCCGTCTGGCATAAATTCTTTTTGTATTTTTTTTTTTTTTTTGGCCAAACTATATTATGGACTTCTTTTTGTATCATAGCTTCCACTATATTATGGACTTGAACCAGGACAGTGTGCGAGGTTTCAAGTGACTGAGGTGTTGTTTCAAACAAGTGCCTATGTAGCTCATATCCTCATATCATAAGTAGGATGGAATAACGCCATATGAGATAATTGTTGCAGTCTTTGAGTATGATAACCACCAAATGTTTATGTGGATTGATTTGGATGTAGGAGTGATAGAAACGAGGAACTGCTAGGAAGTAGGAACTCTGAGTATGATAACCACTAAGTGGTCGTGCGGCTTGATTTGGATGTACAAGTGGATGAAAACGAGGAAATAAAGGACGTAAGAACTCTGAGTATTATAACCACCAAATGATGATTCGGCTTGATTTGGGTGTAAAAGTGACGGAAACGAGGGAATGCTAAGACCTTAAGAACTCTGAGTAAGACAACCACCGACATCACTTGATGCGGCTTGATTTGGATGTAGATGTGATGGAAACGAGGGAAAGCTGGGACGTAGGAACTCTGGGTATGATATCCACCGAATGGTCATGCGGCTTGATTTGGATGTTCAAGTGATGAAAACGAGGAAATGAAAAGGCATAGGAACTCTGAGTATGATAACCACCAAATGGTCATGAAGGTTGACTTGGATGTACAAGTATTACGGACGGTACGGAATATATATTTGATTTCGGAAGTAAATATTGTGTAATATTTTCTGTTAATGTATGATAGTGATCTTAGCGATTCTGGGCGTAATTTATGGCCCCGATTAGAATGTAACTTCTTGTATTTGTAGTACTCAATACTGAATGAAATAGACACAGAAATTATTTCCCAAACTTTGACATGGTATCAGAGATAGAGGTCACGAGATCGAAACCTGGTTGGAACATTATTTAAAATAAAATAAAAAGAGAAATTGTGCAAGTATTGGGACAGATTGCCCACACTTGAGGAGGGTGTTGGGTAGATTACCCACACTCTGGAAAAAAAAATTGTGCAAGTGTTGACAAATTGTAAACACTTGAGGGGGTGTTGGGACAGATTGTCCACTCTTGAATGCCTAAAGAAATAAAGTAGTGCATTTACTGGCACCAATTGATTTTAGTACAACGGTAAGCGATTGATCTGAACATGGTATCAAAACCGAGGCCGAATATCGTTCGATGGCCGCTCTCACTTCGGAACTGAAATGGCTAACGACATTACTTCAAAATTTAGGTGTTGATCATCCTCGGGCTATTGACTTCTTCTGTGACAGCCAGTCCGCCCTTCATATAGCGCAGAATCCAGTTTTCCATGAACGCACGAAACACATTGAAGTCGACTGCCGCTATGTCCGAGATGCCATTCAAGCGGGTCTTATTGCTCCACGGCATGTGACTACTAACGAACAGCTTGCCGATATCTTCACTAAAGCTTTGGGTAAACGACAATTTCTCTATTTTCTTCGCAAGTTGGGGGGTTTGTGACCTACACGCTCCAACTTGAGGGAGGGTATTACGGACGGGACGGAATATATATTTGATTTCGGAAGTAAATATTGTGTAATATTTTTCTGTTAATGTATGGTAGTGATCTTAGCGATTCTGGGCGTAATTTGTGGCCCCGATTAGAATATAACTTCTTGTATTTATAGTACTCAATATTGAATGAAATAGACACAGAAATTATTTCCCAAACTTTGACAACAAGTGATGGAAACGAGGGAATACTAGGACGTAGGAACTTTGAGTATGATATCCACCAAACGGTCATACGGCTTGATTTGGTTGTACAAGTGATGAAAACAAGGAAATGAAAGGACATAAGAACTCTGAGTATGATAACCACCAAACGGTCATGCGGCTTGATTTGGATGTACAAGTGATGAAAACGAGGAAATGAAAGGACATAGGAACCCTGAGTATGATAACCACCAAATGGTCATGCAGATTGATTTGGATGTACAAGTGATGGAAACGAGGGAATGCTAGGACGTAGGAACTCTGAGTATAATAACCACCAAATGGTGATGCAGCTTGATTTGGATGCACGTATAAACGATGGAAACGAGGGAATTCTAGGACGTAGGAACAATCCAAATATGGCCCGGCACAATCCTATTATGCCAAATGTTACAAACAAGCCACTTGACTTATGGGAACGGATCTCATACTTGTGATGCATACGTGGTGAAGCAAAGTATTGTTCACCACCAATTTTCCGCCCAAATTTTGGACGGAGTAAAAGCAAATTAAAAAAAAAAAAAAAAAAATATATATATATATATATATATATATATATATATATATATATATATATATATATATATATATATATATATATCGATGGATCCGTCTAAATTTGAACGGATCCGGCGAAAATTTGGACGGAAATGGTGCATAGCACCTTGTACCTTACCATGTGTACCGTAGGGGATCCGTTCCCCTTGACTTATCAGATACAAATGATAACCAACATATTCTGAAAAATATAATAAAAAACACACACCAAGAGAATCGCAACAACTTATTCATTCTCAAGTTTTTTCTTATTTTCTTATTTTCTTATTTTTCGATTTAGTATTGTGTTTTCCGCTGCAGAGATTCCGTTCCGGCATCACTAAAATCTACAGGTTTTTGAAGCTCTGTTCCGAAGGACCTGTATAATAACAGTTGTCAAAAACTTTTTCCAGGAAAATAAAGAGCATTTATTTGCACCACAACGATTTTACCTTCGAAAACTCAATCCTTGAATCAAGAATCGGATTTCAAAAATTCAATTCGGGTGCGGTGCAAGCTCCCAAAAAAAAAAATACACAATTCTTTTATTTTTTTTGGTTTAACAAACATGAAGTTACCTTATGGTATATGAAGTTCAAAATAGCCGGTTAAGCAGATACAAAGGCACCCAAAGTTTCTGTTTTCACCTTCTAATTAAGGAAGGGGGGGTTGGGGGGAGGGGGAGGGGGGGGGGAGGCAAAGAGTCAGCAGATGCCAAAAAAATTAAGTCTGAAATATGAAAGGGATAAAGAGCCTATTAATCCTTTCGTTTTACGATTATTTTGCAGTTCAATCCCACAATCTTTCGTATTTGCGGTTAAATTGCAAAACAAACAAACAAAAACATTGAGGATGAGAGTGCAAGTTTCGTGAAACAAAAGGGACTAAAAGTGAAACGATAAGTTAATTTTACTTACATTAGAAACATCTTTTAACAAATCAAGGGTCTTTGAACCTTTCCCAGATTGTAATGTTTCGCGAGCCAAGTTTACGCCTTCACCTAAATTTTTCACCAAACCAGAAACCATTAAAGCTGCTGCAGCATTCAGAACCTGCATAATTGAAAAAAAAAAAAAAAACCCGACTTTCAAAAAATGGAGTCCGATAAATTGATAGTTTTTAAAAAAAAAAAAACGATTATATGGTCTTGAAAAAAGATTAACTTACAAAAGCGTCAGAAATAGGGCCTTTCTCGCCCCCAGCTAGCACTCGTTTTAGTACTTCCGCATTATATTCGGGACCTCCCCCACGCAAACTATCCAATGTGCACCGCGGTATCCCAAAGTCCACTAACAAAACAACATTTATCGTAATAATGAAAGAATACATAGGGGTGTTTATCGTAATAATGAAAGATGGATGATAGTTTTGAGAAAATAAAGAAACTTGGGGGACTAGAAGTGTAATTATCCCAAGCAAAAAAAACAAGACATTATCTTATTCAAAGGTTGAGAAGAAACTTACAAGGATCAAATTGGAAACTTTCAATCTTTTCTGGTGTAACATCAAGAACTAAACCAGGCCCTATTCACAATAAGCAGGAAAAAAATATGTTAAATATTAGAGGCTTTCAATTGAATCAAAACAAGTAAGAAATATTCATGCCTTTAGTCCCTTTTGTTTTATGAAATTTTCACTTCTACCCTCAATATTTCATTTTTTAACTTTGACCCCTCGTCTATAATTTTTTTTAAACATTTTCAGTCCAAATTGCCACGTGCCAAGTTTATATTGGTTGTAGCCTTTTATACCCTCTATGCTAGAAACTTGACAAGTGGAAATTTGGACTAAAAACCCAACATTGACGAGGGGTTAAAGTGCAAAAATGAAACATTGAAGATAAAAGTGAAAATTTCATAAAACACAAGGGACTAAAAGCGCCGTTATCCCAAACAAGTAAATATTGGCTGAAAATAATACAATTCCATTCAAGGGTACTGCTTTACCTAGGGGACTCATCTCATCCAAACCTTCAGAATGTACAACTAATGCTCGTTTCATGCCGAAAAGTTGAAGCGCTTTCGCCATTTTATGGACCTTAATCAGAGGGGACAATTTCTTCACTTTGTCAAAACACATGCAACAAAAATCACCTAATGTAAACTCACAAAAATTGCAAAATTAATCCTGTAATTTGGCCTAGTTAGGGATTTGGTCTGGTTTTTTCTTCGGTATCAATTTTAGTCCTCCGACATCACAGGACGCTAACATGGCGAGATTCTGGCTGAATTTTACCGATGTTTCCATGACATTGGGGGGGATTTCGATTTTGGCACAAAAATTGCAAAATCTGTCCTAAAACTTGGACAAAAAAGGATGCAAGCCCTAAATTAGGCCAAGTTACAGGAGGAATTTTGCAATTTTGCTCCTATTTTTTGCATTGCCAGCGCCATGTGGAGGCGTTTTCCTGCCAAAATCGAATACTCCCCAAATTCAGCCTCCTCCGGTTCCTGAGGACTGAAATTGGACCCGGATAAGAAAAAACAGGATTAAAACGCTAACCAGGCTAAGTTACAGGACTAATTTTGCATTTTTCCCTTAATGATAACAATACCAGATCTTCTTTGTATACACCGACAACGGCAAAAGGCACTTTTGCAGGATTCAACATAGGTCCTAAGATGTTGAATACTGTCTTTACTTTAAGCTTCTTTCTCACAGGTCTAACAATCTTCATTGCTGGATGGTAGATTGGAGCCATCATGAAACATATTCCCGCTTCGTTTATACATCTCGTCACGCCCTGATCCGACATAGAGGGAATGATTATGAAACTTACAAGAATTATTTTTGAAAAAAAAAAAAAAAAAAAAAAAAAAAAACAGAGGAAGATTGAGGGAAAAAATAGTTACTTAACCGCAGCACCAGTCGATTTGCTAATCGAGGTCACATACAATTATAGTGAAGAAAAGGACACCATTTTAGCTGTAGATGCTGATGAAAACAGACCAAGTTTCCTCTAAAGACAAGTTCTTTATGTGCCCCCACCCCACCCCACCCCTCACACACAGGGCTCATGCATTTGTAGCTTATAAATTTGAGTTTTGACTAGGTTGCACGAGTATGGATACGCGAGTACGAGATACATGGATACGGGATACGCGGGTGGGGGTTTTTGAAAAATATAGGATACGGGTATGAAGTGCATTTTGGTGAATATTCAAAGTATAAGGATCAAACTGTACACAAAAAACTACAAGGATGACATAATAAATATTAAAAGACATAATAAATATTAAAAGACATAAAAATAAAACAATTTTGAGAGATTCTCTTAAATTTTGGTACTCAATTTTCTACATGGTTCTTCATTTCACGTATCCAATTTTTATAACCTTAGGTGTGTATCCTAAGTATCTGAAGTGTATCCCTGTCGGATACGCGTCGGATACAGGACACGCAACCGATCTGAAGTATCCGTGCATCATATAGTGTTATGGAAGCAGGATCTAGTTATGGATATGCATATATAAATCCCAAATCCAAATTTTAAGAAATTATAAATACGCTCCTAGGTGTGAATCCCGAGTATCCATGCATATTTGTGTCCGATACGTATCGGATACGAGATACGCTACCAGACAAAAGTATCTCACAAACTAAGCAAGTGAGAAATAGCATATAGTTTTCAAACAAACCTCAGGCTCCAATTCAATTGCAACTCCCAATTCTTCTAGTACATCTGCACTTCCGCAAGCTGAAGAGCTAGATCGATTACCTTGCTGCACAACTAATCACTTTCATCAATCTCGCGATTATATAAATATATAGATCCAAAAACGCAAAAAAATGAGTAAAATGACGATAATGTACCTTTGCAACTTTCGCACCACAAGCTGCAGCTAATATAGACGCGCCGGTAGATATATTCACGGTGTTTGCACCATCACCGCCGGTGCCAACAATGTCTACAGCGTCGTATATTCCATCTACTCTCTTACAGTTCTTCATCATTGCCCTAGCCAATCCCACTACCTACTCAGTAGCTCAAGCAAACAAACAAACACGAGTTATGATCACAAACATTCGTTTAAGTTCAATTCGCGAGTAGCAAATGTATATTCAATATCCATCTAACTTAAACCAAACTAAAGGGGTCGAGCTTGAACAAACGCTCGTTTGTTGATGTAAATGAACCAATCTTGAACAAAAGCAACCATGATCACAAGGGCTCGGTTTTGACAACATTTTGGAACTTTTTTATTTCGTAAAGTTCTGTAATATACGCCCTCACAAATCAATACAACAGTTAATGCATTTTTTCCTATTTTACCCATTTTATTTACCCAAACCAACTCATTAATATGTTGCCTTCTGGTATTCTAATGTATAAAACCAACTTAAAGATGAAAGGTATTTTTGTCCTACAATGCAACAAAAGGGATCTATATGTCTGTCAAAACTAAAAGAACTTATAATTTGGAACGAAAGGAGTAAGAGAAGCAAAAATTAAAAATCAGTTTCTTAATTTTATTTTTATTTTTTTTGGTTTTGCCTCATAATTTAAATCCTTTTAGAATACCAACTAGAGCATGTACTGTATTTTTCTACATCTTCCCTCGAATTTACTATCAATTCAACAAATTTTTATTATTTTACCGGCAGTATTATATATGTCCACTTTGTGATCTGAGTTCGAGTCCCACCAGGTGCCCTGTGGTTTATATATGTCCACACTCCACAGGCAGGGACGGACACAAGTGTACTTAAACGGGGTACGCGGACACTGTTAATATGATAAATTACTTAAGTTTTAGAAAGAAAAAAAAAAAGTTACATTCAAAAAAAAAATCTGGACCCCCGTTGAACAAAAATCCTGAATCCGCCTGCATCCACAGGCGCGGTGTGGGTTATATACGGTCCACTTTGTGGTCTGTGTTCGAGACCCACCAGGTGCAATGTGTGTTATATATATCCACTTTTATCTGGTAATTTCGTTTCGGTAAAAAATAAAAAAAAAATTAAAAAAATTAAAAAAAAAAAACCTTTTTCAACATCACTAGTATTTTTTATTTCCACCAAACCTTTATTCACTATCCAATGATAATAAATACAGTTTGTACAGAGTTGGTAAGATCTCTGCTTTCTGACACTTTATGTTTGTTGGTGGATATAAAACATAAAAAATAAAGGGCCCAAAAAGCAATTTAATCCAATTAAAAAATAGGTCAAAAAGGTTTAATTTTAAAGGTTTACCTCCTGATAAGTTTCTCCTTTAGATCTCAATAGAACAAGAAATGCACTGATTAATGCTTCATCAGCAGAGTCTAATAAAAATTGAAGAGACTCCTCTGCTTCAGATTCTGACAGGTCAATCCCACTTATCAAAGCCTCAATCAACTGCAGAAACAAAAAAAATATATTGTATGGTTACTATGAGTCTTTGTTTTCACGACAACGATTCTAACAGTACACCACGTTGAATCGTTGTTTTGAAAGTTGATTCTTGAGTCAAAAATCGATTTTCACAAAATCGATGCTCATAAAATCGATTCTTGATTCGAGAATCGAGTTTCAACTTTCAACAGGTCGATTTTTTATCCAAAAAATAGATTTTCTCAAAGTCGATTCACACGTTCGACATTCGTAAAGTCGATTCTTTCTTGAGATTCAGAAATTAAATTTCAAAAGATAGATTCAATGTGATGTATAGTATGTACAGTTACACCCGTAAATTCGGGTGAGTGCAAATAAAAGCTCCTTACAAACAAAAATAAGTACAATTTTTAGGTCCCTGGTTTTCTTCATTTTCTCAGAAGTGGCATGTATCATTCATATTGACATTTTTGTCACCGAACTAGTTTTTCATTACATTTTTAGAACACTATGTGACACGTGTTACATTACGATTGGTTGGAATATAAATGAAAATACAACATTTTAATCTATTATATTTTCTTACACGTAGGCACGCTTTTTGTCTCCAATGGAACTCGAACCCGGACTTCCGGATTAACAACCACAGCATATACCGTTGTGTTAATGTCTTGTTGGCAATCCATTATATTTTATTATATATTGTCTCAGAAATAGCATTTAAAATAATCAAAAACATTGTATATTAATTATTTTTCAACTTTTACTAACATAACACGTGACACAATATGATTTGACACATTACGTAACGCCAGACGTTACGTATAACATTGAATTATAGTTAGGGGACTAAAAATGCGGATATAAAAGATATGGACTAGTTTAGAGAACATAAAGAAACATAGGGACTTGGAGTGTAATTATCCTTTAAAGATATGAACAAGTTAAGTTTCTAAAAAAAAAAAAGATATGAACTAGTTTTTTAATGGGAAAATAAAAAACAACACGGACCAAAAGTGTAATTTTCTAAATTAAAAAATAAAAATAAAAAAAACAATATTTTTCCTCTTGGTTACCTCGTTGACTGAAGAGATGCCTGAAGAATGCTGACCAGAATTAGGTAGAGCAGAGACAAAAACTTGAGGCTTTGTTGCAGTCAATTTTCCAAATGGGGTTCTGGAAATGAACAATTTTTTTTGCTCAGAAAACTGCCGGTTTTTGAATATCGAAGGATATGAAGAAACAGAGGAGACCTGGTACTGTAACAGAGCCATCAGATTAATTCACCAATTATTGGTCCAAAAAAATAATAATTTACAACAACAACAACCCAATTTAATTCTATTCTCGGAGCAAAAGCACTGGATTTTGTGGCAAAATTACATGAAGAGTTCGTATCAAATGATTAGAAATTGATGAGGAACGATGGTATTTGCAGTGACTAGGAAGAAGATTTTGTGGGTCATGACAAAAGGGGCTTTTTGGAGCAATAAATTAGGGTTCATAAATGTAGTAAGTGAACAGAAAGAAGATTTTTCTAATACATGTGGGTGGGTACAGAAAGAAGATGATGGGTAATTACATAAAAAAATGCTAGTCAACCCGACAGGTAGGATAAGAGAAAGAAGGTGCGAAGATATCAATTGGAAACATCTTTTCACACCGTAAATTATTCTGACTCAATTTAAATTAAAAAAATGATGATTGTTTTGATTCAATTCGTGTTAAAATTTTAAATATTTTTCATATTTAATACCAGTCAGAAATATTTTTTTGATTAAAATCGAGTCAAGAAAACTTTTAACATTCTGTCTGAAAGTCGGTCAGAATCAACGCGTTTGCAAATTACTCTGACCCGATTTGAGTCAAAACGATAATTATTTTGATTTGATTCGAGTCAGAATTTTGAATGTTTTTCATACCCGATACTTTCTGACTAAAATTGAGTCTAGAATACTTTTAACATTTTGTCTGAAATTTGGTCAGAGTCAACGAATGCCAAAAAAAACTTACATTTGAAAGGTAAAAGTGGAAAAAAAATTATATGTGTTAAAACTTTTAGTTGTGTGAAAAAACATTTTCTATCAATTTACTCTTTAAAATACTTGTGTTTTTAAGTTTTTTCTTTATTTACACGGCAAAACATGGTGTTTTTAAAGCGTAACTGGTGTCTCCGTATAAAATGGAGACATCACAGTACGAAAGCATTGTTACAATCAGTGACATAATGATTCATCTCACTCGTTGATTATGATGAGTCTGAATTGATCATGATATAAATTCATCACTATCAGCGATGCAGAAAACCGTTATGTCAGTAATTGTAACACAATGTCTATTCTCGTATCATTTTTCAAACGGTTAATAACAAATCTAAGTCAAAAACAAACATTCGATCTTTGTAAACGTGAATGTGGAGTTTGAATACGAATTTCAAATGATTGAATTTTAGTGTGATATACTGAATATAGATTTGTGAATGTGCCTTTAAGAATTTTTGTTATTGCTTTAAGCTAACCAACCAGTTTATAAAAGCAAAGCAACCAAACAAACGTCTATGACATTTTGAGGACGGCCGTTCCCCAGTTAACAAGGAGTCAAATCCTCTCAAGTACTTGATGAAGTAAACTTTCAAGTAAAAATGATCTAATCACATATTCAAGATGTGAAAATGATTTAACCGTTGAATTTTTTTTTTAAAACTACGTCATTTTGATGATAATATGTAAAAAAAAAAAACTGTAGTTGAACTTTAAATACATGAGAGGATCATTGCTCACTAACAAGGCCTATAGCAGATAAGTGTACACGAGCAAGGCAGTGAGATGGTTTATTACCAGTATGCCTAATAAGAGAAAATTTCATAAGGAAAAGCCTCTAGCCAAACTAACACAATCCGAGACCATACACCCAAAGGACGACAAGTCCTCCACCCTAAACCAAAGTCAATCAATGTAAGCCAAGGAGTCTGACTCCACAATAATCCGATAAAATCTCCTGCTAGCTGCAACAAAGCGAGCATGTAAGATTGCCAAGAATTCTAAGGACTTTACATCAAGATCCCTCATAATGTGACGCGATATTACATATTGAATCTGCCCTGCATGGTCACGTATCAAGACCCAATTGCCAAAGCCCTTTCTATGCTAGCCGCATTCGTATTTATCTTCATGACGCCCATTGGAGAGGCCGACCATATGGCCAACCCAAAGAGGAGGGGCCATGCGAGTGAGGCGTGAATGCATAGATGTAGAAAATTTAGTGTCTCCTCCGCAACAGGGCACCATCAAACAGGAAATATTGACCGGTTTCTAGTCATAAACCAACGAGCATGTAGCTCTGGCCCGTCCCGGGGGACAGGCTAACAAGGCCACGGCCTAGAGTCCCCGTCAATTTTTATAACTTAAGGGCCCTTATTTTCATGTTCTAGTAGTGTATTTTAGGTCTAATTTTATTTTTTACTTAATCTAAAATATCGTTAATCCCCAAATTCATATTAAAATTTAGTTAAAATTAACTCTAATCAATTTTTGTTACATTTTTATACGTCATTCATCAACGTAATATACCTCGAAAATAGTTGTTATATCATTTTTTTTCTCAAACGGTTAAAGTTCTTAAATTTATTTTGGATCAGAGTCTTCAATATCGCAAAGACGGCCCTGATGTAGCCTTCCAAACATACCAGAGGGTTGTAATATTACCCGATAATTCCCCAGGGTTGCAGGTGCCGCATAGCAAGAGGAAATAATTTGAATTACTCATCTCATTTAATTAATGTTCGACTTAACTCGATTCGTTTACGCATCCAACTTAAAGGGCTGTGGCGCAAAACCCTAAATAAAACCAGGAAAAAGGATTTGGATATCCAACTATTTTAAACCTGCACTGTTATCTCCCCTGGAACTGTTACCATAGAGCGGCGATCTACTTCCCTGAACCGCCACCGATTTCTCCGACTTTCCACCGGGAAAAATGGACGATCACGACTTAGATTCTCTGTTAAACACTCTCCCACTGTCCTCTATCGAGGAAAAGCTCTTGAATATTCCATCTGAAGAACTGGCAGAAGGATTGGATATGTGCAGTCGTAGTCTGATCGGGAAGCTTCTAGCTCAAGAAGAGGTAATCATTCAGGGTTTGAAAAGTGGAATGATTTCAGCTTGGGAAACTGACTTCTCTACCATTAATCTGCGAAAGAATGTTTATCAATTTATTTTTGAATCGGAAGATAAGCTGAACCAGATTATGGAGGATGGGCCATGGTGTTTTGAGGGAAATCTTCTTGTTCTTCGTAAATGGAGAGATGATTGGGAATCCTGCAAGTTTTTCTTTGATGAATCTGAATTTTGGGTTCATATTGTTGGGCTCCCACTTAAGTATTGTACTGGCTCTGTTGGGAAGAGGCTGATTTCATTCTTTAAAGGCTGCAAAAAAGTTGAAATTAGAGAGGAGGAGGTTTCAGGGAAGCGTTTTTTCCGGTTACGAATTCAGGTAAACGTTCTTGAACCCTTTCGTCGTGTAATCTTGGTCTCCTCAGATGATGGCAAAACCTGCTTTAGGTCTTTGATTCAGTACGAAAGATTGCCGAATTTATGCTATATCTGTGGTTTATGTGATCATACTATGAGCATTTGTACTTTATCAAAGGGGGATGAATTATCTGTATCTGAACTGCATTTTGGTCCTTGGTTAAATGCCAACCGGAAATCGTCTTTGTTAGAAGAACTAAACCTTGATGAAGTGCAACCGAAAGTGGTGGAATTCGAGAATAAGAAAGTGAATGATCAGTCAGATTTTGTGGAAGAAGGACAACCAAAGAATGCTGCTACTGCTAATGCTAATGCTAATGCTAATGCAGAGAATCAAACTACAGAGGAGTCCAAAACATCGCGGTTTGTGTGGAAAATCGAGCACTTTTCTCGATTGAATGTAAAGAATATCTATTCGGATGCTTTCGTTGTTGGTGATTATAAATGGAGAGTACTTGTTTTTCCCAAAGGGAACAATGTCGAGTTTTTATCAGTGTATCTCGACGTTGCAGATGCAGCTTCTTTGCCAGATGGATGGAGCCAAAATGCTCAGTTTAGCTTGGCTGTTGTTGATCAAGTGCATAGCAAGTCTACTTTGAAAAGAGACAGAACACCTTTTCAATCAAAAGGAGAGTGATTGGGGTTTTATAAAATTCATGACTCTTAGTGAATTGAACGACCCCGGTAAAGGGTTTCTTGTAAATGATACGGTCGTTGTTGAAGCCGATGTTGATTTACGTAAGGTTCTTGATTCAAAGAAGGAAACTGGACCTTAAGGAGGATTTTGGAGCATTCGGGTATGGCGCGCACCACCACGTGTTCGACCGTTGGCTGTTGATGTTTTTAGGGAATGATTAGAGTCAGTTTTTGGCATGCATGCAGGTTCCCTTCTGCTTATGTTCAGAGGGAACAGTTTGTGGCATGCATGATTCCCTTTTTCCTTATTTTGTTTGGTATTATTTCGACAATATCGAGTCATTTCGAGTCGGTTTGTTGGAGTGTGTTTGTAGTGTAGTGTTTTTGTTGTGTTTTAAGTGTACCTGAACCAAGGAAAACATGATTGCTGCTTTGTGTTTGTGTTTGTTAAGCAATTAAATGGATTTTGAATATTAGTACAATACTCTGTTACATTAAAATTTTCCATGTTTAACGGAGTTTACTCATTGAAGAAAAGCAGAGAGTCTAAAAGTGTTTACAGTAGAAAACCTCTCAACTAGATCATTCCACGCATCTTGTGCTGAAATTCAACCACAGAGTCCATGTAATGAACAGTTTACTCATTGAAGAAAAGCAGAGAGTCTAAAAGTGTTTACAGTAGAAAACCTCTCAACTAGATCATTCCACGCATCTTGTGCTGAAATTCAACCACAGAGTCCATGTAATGAACAAAAAAAAAATTATCGCTAGAAGGAGGGCTTGAACCTATACTAGTGCCAAGCTCAGCCAAGAGCTATTTTGAGTTTAAGAGTTCTAAAAGCTTTTAGCTTAGTAATCGATATATATTTTCAAGTCACACCACGCTTTCAAGAGATTATATCTGTCACAAATATTGTCATAAAAAAACTAAATTAGACTATGAATAAGCAAATTTTAAAACCAAACATAGTATTTGAAAGTTGAGACTTTCACATTCATATTAGAATTTAGTACTTATTATAGGATTTTTTTGTAATATCTTGTATGGGAAAAAAGTTGACACATAATGGTCTTGGTAGATAAGGTTAACCATTTTTAGTCAAATGATGATGATGAATCTAAGCAGTTATCGAATCCATTATGCATCAAGTAGCGTCGCTAAACATGAGTTTATTGGACCTTGACATGACCCGAAAGTCACACAAACACCTTAAATTGTGCATCATGCTGGTCAAATTGGTTAATAGGCCAACCAGAAATCCAACCTACAATTGGGCTTTAAGTCCGAAGGATTCAGTGAGGAACAAGCCGATGGTCGCTCTTAGAGCTCAACCAACCTCATCTTAGTAACAATTAGCCGACAGATCGTTCCCGAGCATAACAAGTCATCTCTGATCTCCAAAGAAGGTTATAACGCATTTTAATGGACAAGATCCCACGATTGATCCCCGTTAACTGCCCCAACCCATGACTGATTACACCCTACGATTTGAGCCTAATGAGCCATGATTGCCCTATGGTTGGCGTCATTACCTAAGTTAACACACAACAGGAACTTGGTTGATCTTGCTTCAATAATTTTTGTGGCAACTAAGGAGTGCAATGAATACTTATATGCTAATTGTCTTTCTTCTCCCGATCTACCCTCTTTTGCACAGGAAGAAATTTTGAGTGCTTGTTGTTTTTATCCCTCTTGACGATGCAGATGGGCAGCAAGATTTTGTATTGCATACTAATGCAGCTTGGTTGGATCATAACAAACCTGCTGGCGAAGTAATGGCTATTTTTGACAAGAACTACAACCTTGTAAAAATCTGGGGCAGATCCTTTCCTTGATTGGTTCTACTCTCCATGCTGAAGCTGAGGTTGTTCAATGGTCCCTGCTAGAGGCTAAACGAAGGAATTGGAACAACATAATCACCAAAACTGACTCTTTAATGCTGGTCCAAATGACTTTGAGGGTTCAGATCCCTTCCTCTGATGTGTTGATTCTATTTAAGGACATTCAATGCTTGGTTTCTGGGTTTGCGGTTTGCGGTTGATTGTGCATATTAGTAGAAATGTTAATATTATTAGTCATCGTGTAGCCTCATTTGCAAAATCTCTTGTTACTCCGGCCTTCTGGACTGGATGCATCCCCTCATGGGTCATTGCTGCGAAACATGAGGAATATTTGTCTAGGGTTGATCCCTAATCTTTGTAACCGCTTGGTGTTTGTATCTGTTTTGGTGTTTAATGGAAGTTTCTTTCATTTTTGGTTTAAAAAAAAAAAAGAAAAACACACACAACATAAGCATAAGCACCGCCACTTCCAACTTCAAAGACCTAATTTCAACTACGTAGTATGCTTATTATAAACATTAACACATAATAGACAAAAAGTAGACCACAAAATTTTCTCTTGATTTGTGGCTACAACTGAGGGTTTATGGCTGAGACAACATCTCTGGATCGTTTTTCTACTTCATAGATACCGTCATATCCACACATAGTCCTAAACTAACATAATCAATACATTTGTGACACCCCTGTCCCGGATACTGAGTCCCTATCCGGAAAAGAACGTCCGGCACGCATATAATTAAAATTTAATCTAATTATACACGTGAGCAAGACATCAGAGAACAAGCGGAAGGTAAAACGACTGACTCGGGTACTTAAACAACTAATAAACGATCGAAAGTAACACATGATGCAACTATTACAATATCAAGACTATCTTTAACCATTAAATACAATATGTCCATTACAATTTGATAAACATAAACTCAATACATCAATGTCTATCAATACCAGGATGAGGTGATCTATACCCCACAAGTAAACTGAAAGTAAGACAGTAGACGTCATATGCATCATCTCCGGGTCACTCCTCAGTGGCCTCAAAAACGACCTACAAAACACCACCCTCAACACAATTAAAGTTCAGATTTTTCCCCAAAATGATCAAGATTCAGATTTTAGGGCTATGATGAAAACTTACTGTTTATAAAACGAAGAGTATTGAAACGATCGTCTTCTCCCAGTGAACAATTTCTTATATTGTCATCCGTACAAAATCCTGACGGATTAGGCGCACGATTGAAGATTCCCTTCCTCCACTTCCTGGCACCTCTGCGCATTTTTTTTTGCCGTCACCTCTCTTCTTCTTTTTTTCCGAAATTGCGTCTAATTACGTCGTTTTTCGTGAGATTCACTGTCGAAATTCACTCAGTGAATTTCCTCAGTGAATTTTGACAGCGGATTTTCTGAAATCACGTCGGAATATGTTGAATATGGTCTCAAAATAAAGAACATGAAAAATAAAAAAAAAATTGTAAAAGAATTTTCAAATTTAGAGTTCTAGATTGAGATATATGAGTATTTAAAAAGCATGGACGAGAGAGAAAGTGTATTGTTGTTTTTTTTAAAAAAAGGCCCAAGAAAATTTTAAAAAAATAGTTTTTTCATTTATGCAAAAGTTTTAAAAAAAAGTCATTCTTCTTAATTGATGAAATGTTGGTGTTCTTCTCCCTCATTCTTCCCAATGTATTTTATGAAATGAAAAAATGGTGCTACATATAAAAATGACAAAAATGTAACTTAGTCAAGTTTTAAATGACCAAATAACTTATTAATAGATATCTCCTTAAATATTGTAAGTTTCAAAATGTCTCAAACATATTCAAACAGATGGAGTAGTAAATATCACATGTCCCACGAGTAAATATCACATGTCCCACCTATCATCCACAACTCGATTTTGGGAAGGGGCTGGTGGGGAGGGTGGTTCTTGTGTGGTGTCTCCACACGGTGTGGAGATACGTGTAGAGACACACACACCACACAGTTTCATTCTGTCTATAAACTGTGTGGTTCTGATCGTTTCACCGTCACTTCACCTCAAAATCCCTCTCTACATAAGTATTTTCCAGTGGGGAGTGGGGAGAGGGACCGGGTTTACATCGACTTAAAAAAACACACTTTCATGTCATACTTTACCATTACATCCATATAGTAGTCGTCTATGTTGCACATACACGATTGACTTGACGACACGCCGCACGACATACATGAGACAGACACGACGATACTGGCTAATTCCAAAATATAAGGACAAGACACACCATGACACGTTATATATATATATATATATATATATATATATATATATATATATATATATATATATATATATATATAGTGTTCTAAAAAAGTCGGCCGACTAGGCGCCGCCTAGGCACTAATCGGCCCTCCACCGACCCGAGTACACACTAGTCGGACCTGTTTTGGCGGGCTTGTCTCTAGTCGGTCCCTAGTCGGAATCTAGGCGGGAAAGTCGGGTTCAAGGCGGGATAGTCGGTTTGTATTATGATTTTTTTTGAAACTTGAGTGCTTGACTTTGAATGTTTTTATTTTGAACGTATCACGTATGTTTTTATGTGTTTATTTTGTGAAATGAATTTTTGGACTTAGGTTATGTTAATACTTAGTATTACTAGAGTAGTAGTATCACTATTTTTGGAGGTTTATAGTAGTATTTTGTTATTTTGTTTTGTCAATTGCATTATTATTATTATTAATTAAAAAAATCCAAAACTGCCTAGTCCCCGACTAGTCCCCCACCTATCCGACTGGTCCAATTCCCACCCGGTCGCCCGACTAGCGCCTGCCGACTTTTAAAATATTATATATATATATATATATATATATATATATATATATATATATATATAATATATAATATATATATAATATATAATATATTATGAATAAAAATTCATGAAAAAACTAAACAAATAAGATAGATATTACATAAACTTGATAAATATCTAGAATAGATATTCGACATTTATACGGTGCCAAAAGAAATTATGATTGACCTCAAAATATACAAATTGTAAAAATGATTGTTTATCAACAAAAAAAAAAACATATAAAATCGATACGGCGTATTATTTATTTAATTATTATAGAAATAAAAATCGTGTATTTTAACGTTTTCATCAAAGAAAACTTAAATAAAAAATTAAAAATTACGTTCGGGAGTGTCAGTGCCGTGTCGAGGTGTGTCGGAAGCGTGCTAGATATTCAAAATTTAAATAATATTAATTTATCAGACGACACGTGCCGGAGCGTGTGTCGGAGCGTGCCTTGTGTAGGACACGGTGCACGACGACCAGATTAAAGTGTCGATGCATCATAGATAGCCATATAGGCAAGTTGTATTATTCTAAAAAGAAAAAGAAAAAAGATAAACAATGATTTTTCAGTTCAGGTAGTGCTAAGGTCAAAACGGTTGTGACAAAACACTAATACAAGACATTTCTACTTATATCTTCCTCCATCTCATTCTATTGTGACAAAATACTAATACAAGACATTTCATTCTATATCACAATCAACGATATAAAATATATTGTACTAGTTATTATGACATCAAGAGTTGTAACCATATGATTTTTCTTTTTTGCTTTGTCCTTTCTTTCAAGAATCATCAAGATACATGTTTCATAGCACCTACATCTTTGAGCAGAGGCACAAGCTCACCACCTTCATGCTTTCCAAAGGTTGCTGCAATCAAATACATGGTACATTATTCCGATCAAATAAGAATAAAAATTACGAAATTTTGACCTAATTTAAATCATATGTGTTGAGAGTTTTTTAAACTCAGTATACGGTACTTCCTGGCTAAGATTAAATCAGTAAAAATTTGTAGCATTTCACTCTTAAGATTGGATCAGAATAAAAAAATGCAAATCAAAATAAACAGAACAAAATTGATTATAAAAATATATCATATTGACAAAGTTTGTCATTATGCGTTTATAAATTATTAATTAAATGAATATTTATGACACCATATATAATAACATCGGTGATGATGCTGAGACTCCTCATTAGAATGGACTGTGAAATAGGTAACACGTATACAAACAAACAAAACAGTTTTGTCTTTTTCTACACATGGCAGTCAATCGACGTTTCATTCTAATAAAGTGTCTTTGCATAAAAAATCTTCATAATAAAAATAGTATCGTTTTTAAAAACGATAAAACAAAACGTTGTTACCGTCACAACCCCCGATGTGCTTGCCTCCAATGAACACATTGGGCACCGTCCTTAGCCCTGTCCACTCAGCAAGAGCCGTTTGCATTTCATCTCCATCACCTTCCAATACCAATAATAATAATAATAATAATTTAATAAGTTCACATCATTTTATTTAATTACTTAAAAGAAATTAAATTAATTAATAATTAAAGGCTTTTGAAATTTGAACTCACTTTCCTTGTCAAGTTCAACAACTTTGTATGTTGCACCCAGCTGGGAAAACAGCTCTTTCACCCTCTTGCAATATCCACAGTAAGTCTTACTGCAAAATCAGCAACTATTAATATCCAACAATTCCCAAACAAGTAGTATATATATATAGAGAAAGAGAAAGAAAAAAATTCCAATTAATATATTTATCATTTATACTGATTAAGAACACTTATCTCACACATACCAAACAATGTAAATCTATATAAAATAAATATTCAACTCATTCAAGCTCAAAAATAAATAAAAAAATCACCTCCAGCAAAATCTCTATCAAATTACTAAAATACAAAATTGTAAATTCTGCGATATTTGTAATCTCTATTTGAATTATTTGCTTTTAAAGATTCTATGTTTTTGAACCCATGATAATTTTTTATAGATTTTTGTCCAGAAGGACAAAGTTATTAAAAAAAATCAGGATAGAAGGAAACTGTAATTTAATAAGGATAAAAGTAACAATTATAAAATAACAAATATGAAGTAACAAATATGGAATAGAGTAAATATGAAGTAATAATTGTGAAACACAAAGTAACATTAACACGTCTAGTAACAATTTTAAAGCAACAATTGTGATTTTTGTCCTTTACAATCATGAAAATATTACTTTTGTCCTTCCAGACCCATTTATTAATTTTTTTTGTCCTTGTGACCATTCACCTATTTTTTTATTAAATATACTTTGGCAAAGATGCCATGTAATTTGTTCTAGCTAGTTACCGTTATACTACTGTTTTTTTACTTTGGTTACAACTTTAATCCTATAACTTAAATTGTCTTTGTACGTAGTTTTAGTCTTCCAGAATTCTTATCGGATTTATTTTAAGGGGAGTGATACAGGTACTCCTCAAGTCTACACCATTTTTACACATCATCATCTCACCGTACATTTTTCACTTGTAAAAAAAATTTAAAAATATTGAAAAAATCACAACCACAAGATTACGTTGAAAATAAAAACATGGTAAATTTGATAGAGTAGCACTATCATTTGCTGGCGTGTCTTTAAAATTGAAAAATAATTCAATTTTAACATGAATATCGTAGAATTCGTCATTTAACTTCAGAAAATGAAAAGGAATGTTAGAATGAAAGAAATTTTATTCAAATTTTATCCAAACAAGATTCTATAAAAAAAAATAGAATAGAAAATGAAACATAGATGTGTAAAACAAATAATTTACTAAAATATATAACCGATGCAAATGCAATCTGCACACCCTATCAAGATTCAAGTTAAATACCTGAAGACAACAACCGGAGCAGATGAAACAATCTCTTTTACTTTGGTAAGAGCCATGATAATTATTTTCTCCTAAATTTAATTCCAACTCTGATTAAAAATATATAGATAAATTAATATTTTCTCCTAAATTTTCTCCTCTAATATTTTTTGTGCATTTGATAACAATTAATAATTTCGAAGCTCTTTTAAAATGTTTCATTGCATGCTGTGAGGATAAACATAAGTCCACGTGGTAGCAGAAAAAAAAAGGAGGAAAAAAACAGGTGTTTGAAAGCTGAGGGTGTGTATTGCATGGCAGACAGATGGCTTTTGCTTACGTCAGTTACGAGGTTTGATTTTTGTCAGCGAAAGGTATGATTTTTGGGTAATTCTTCCTTAGTCATTCCATTTGTACCGTAGACTCACGTGAATAATTTTGGACCACATAGTTTAAATTTGAGTTGAAACTGTGTGGTACAGAATCATCCACGCGTGTTACTCTTTAAATGGACTCACCATATAAGAACTTCCTTAATTTTTGTGACGAGGAAATTTGAGGTGAAGTGACGGACGAAATGATCTGAACCATACGAGCTTAAATAAAAAATAAAATTGCGTGATCTATACGGTACCACATTGCATCTCCACACCGTGTAGAGACACCACACAAGAATTACCCACAAATTAGTTAACACTTTTCTTGAAGTAGTAAAAGATAATAATGCATTTTAGTTCAGTTTTTACTCTGGTTATAATTTTAGTTTGAAATTAGATTATTGTTGAGAAAAACAAATTTATTAATAAATCGGATTTAAGAATGCTGATGTTTAATCAGAACAAAAATATTGTAAACTTTCAACAATATTTCTTTTTATTAATTTATGAAAACAAAGTTGTGATATGGGCTCATCTTTTTCAAAATCGATTACGATCCTTAAAATATGTCATTTAATGTTTTTCTACCACAAAAAAACCATCAATCAATGCAGTTAATGCTTCTTCGTTATTTATTATAACCGTTAATTATTTCTTTATGATTTACGCATCAATTATCACAACACATTTTTTATTTTAATGTAAAACAAATACTCATTATATCTACAATTTGATGCAAAATTACTCCATCTATGTTACTCGATCCATGTCAATATTACTACATTTTATTTGTTGTACCTACTAAATTCTCTATATATATTTTATTGGTTGTTACTACTTGTTTTTCGAGTGTTACTACACCTTTTTTATTGTACCTTTATTTATTCGTTGTAACTACTTCTTTTTATATGTTATTACATTTTTCTTGTGTTATTTTTTATTGTAACTATATTTTATTGATTGTTACAATTTCTTTTATATTACTGTTGAACTACACTGAATATATTGATTTGACAGGACGATTCATTCTCCACGATATATGGCACGGTGTTTACTCCTATTTATGAAACGGCATTTGTTCCAACTTTTCCAAAGAAAAAAATGATAGATTGTATTGAACAACAATCAAATTGTCATTGGAAAATAATGTTGTGTACAATGAGCTTATATAGAGGGACAACAAGGGCATAAACGTAAAATACAAATAATGTGAAACATATTCTAATACGCTCCCTCAAGCGGACGGAGTTGAGTGAAGTCCAAGCTTGGAAACAAATGCGGAAAAGGACAACCGTGGCAAAGGCTTGGTGAGAACATCACCACCGGTGGTGCAAGCAAAGAACACGAACAAGACCACGCTCAACATGCTCACGAATGAAATGATAGTCGGCGGCCACGTGTTTCCGTGCGTGAGTGGAAGACCGGGGGTTGGCACCGAGACGAAGCACTCCCAAATTGTCACAGAAGATCACGGTGTGGAGTCAACGAAAAACCAAGATCCGCGCAAGAAGATAGGTCACCAGGCAACCTCGGCGTTTGTATCCGCAACGCCCTATATTCGACCTCGGTGGAAGACTAGAAAAGTGAGTGCCGCTTGGAACTCCAAGAAATGGCATTCCCGCCAAGAAAATAATGTAAGCGGTATGTAAGTGTAGCCAGGCACATACTCAGGCGACATGGATCACGGTAGCCGTCGTCTTTGTTACCGCCCAATCGAATCGGAAAAAGCATGCAAGGCGGAGGAGAATTTCGATACAACCGCAAACCCATAGTGAGGTGCCGTTAAATAGCGCAAAAAGGCGTTTGACAAGCATCCGGTGATACTCGGTCGGCGAATGCATAAAGCTGCGAGCTTATTAATCGCAAATCGAATATCAACCTCGTAAAGCATAAGTCTTGCAGGCACCCAATGTTTGACGATCCGAGTCGGATCTCGGAAAAGCAGGGAAAAAGCGGTATCACCGAAAAGGCATCAATTTGGCATAGGCGTAGAAACTGCCTTAGACTCTTCCATGTGAACCTGAGAAAGGAGCTCACGTGTGTATCTGGTCTGCGTCAGTAGCAAACCCATGGTAGAATGAGTTACCTCAACCCCCAAAAAATACGACAGTGGACCAAGGTCCTTAATGGAGAACCGAGAACCCAACTGATCAATAAAACTCTGAACCTGCTCAGCAGAGCTACCTGTAACAATAATATCATCGACATATACCAGAAGAATAGTAATGCCGATAGATGTGCGACAAACAAATAGAGACGGATCAGCCACAGAGTTAACAAAACCCATAGTGAGTAGAAAGGTCTTAAGCTCATGATACCAGGCCCGAGGAGCCTGCTTAAGACCATAGATTGCCTTGCGAAGCTTGCAAACAAAGGTGGGTTTCGTGGCATCCTCAAACCCGGGTGGTTGAGACATATAAACATCTTCAGCTAGTGTACCCTGCAGAAAAGCATTATTGACATCGAGTTGGCGAAGAGACCATCCAAAAGAAACCGCAATACCTAGAACAAGATAGATCATAGCAGGTTTAACAACGGGGCTGAAAGTTTCAAAATAATCCAAACCAGGACGTTGCGTAAACCCTTTTGCAACCAACCGAGCTTTGTATATATCAATAGAACCGTCCGGTTTCCTTTTTATTCGGAACACCCACTTACACCCAACTATATTTAAACCGTCTGCAGGGGGAACTAAAGACCACGTGTCATTGCGAAGAAGTGCAATCGTATGACTCATCGACATGGCAACACACCATCGCGGGCACTGCAAGGCCTGCTTAAGGGTCGAGGGTTCTGTGTCAAGGTAGCGATTATGCAGTTGAGCTTGAAGGTTAAAGAGTTGACGAGGTTTGTAAATTTGGTTTCGAGATCGAGTAGTCATGGGATGTGGGGGCGGAGGGGGAGGAGAAGGGGGAGGAGGGGAGGACGAGTTGGAGGGGGAGGTGGAGGAAGAGGAGGAGGGAGTGGCGGAAGTGTGAGAAGCACCGAGAGAAGGAGAGGTGGGAGAGTCATGTGGGGACGAGGAGAGAGAGCCGTCGGGGGGGGTATAAATGCCGGCGGGAGGTGTATGGGCCGAGGGGATGGGTGGAGAAACGGGAACAAGCGTAGGTGTATAAGAGTCGTCGGGAAGGAGTGCAGTCAAAGGAGGTAAGGAAGGATCAGAAGATATATTAGCAAAAGGGAAAATGTCCTCCACAAACCGAACATCACGCGAAATATGCATACAAGAGGCGGAGATGTCGTAACATAGATAAGCACTCTGTGTGAGGGCATACCCAAGGAAGATACACGGCTTGGAGGTAGGCGCAAGCTTGTGCTGTGTATATGGTTTAAGCCACAGATAACAGAGACAACCGAAGACTCGAAGTTTAGAGTAGTTAGGCGTTTTTGAGAAAAGCTTGAGATGCGGGGACAACATATCAAGATTTTTTGTGGGCATGCGATTAATGAGGTAAACCGCGGTACTAACGGCATACGACCAATAGGTAACTGGAATCTTGGCATGTGCAAGAAGGGTGAGAGCAGTCTCAGCTATATGCAAGTGGCGGCGTTCGGAGATGCCGTTGTGTTGTGGCGTGTAGGTAGGGAAGTGAAATGGGAGATGCCATGCTCAGATGCGAAAAAGGCGTAATTTGATGTACTCGCACCATTGTCGAGAATAGAGGTTTTGATAGAGGCATCTAAAAGCTTTTCGACATATTTTTTGAATTTAATGAACACATTATGGACATCAGATTTGCATGCAAGCGGGTATAACCACATATACCGAGTAAAATGATCGACAAAGAGAACATAATATATAAAACCATCAATTGAATAAACTAGTGACGACCAAACGTCAGAATAAATAACCTCCAAGGGTTGAGAAGTACATAATGTGGAATCAGAAAAGGGGAGCCTATGGCTCTTATTACACAAACAAGAATCACAATGAGAATGCGAAGTAGTAGATAATTCTAACAATTTATTGTTTGCTAAATTCTGGATAATTGGAAAAGCAGGATGACCGCAGCGAAGCTGCCAAGTGGCGGCAGAGGCTTTAGATGCAGAGAAGGCGAAGAGAGCCTTGGAAGACCACAGATAAGCACCATCACTGACTTGTCCTTGGTGGAGGCATTTGCCCGTCTTCAAATCCTTCACCAAAAACGAATCAGGTAAGAAATCAATAGAGACAGAATTATCCTGGCAAAATTTTGGAAAGAAAGTAAGTTACGAGATAGGGAGGGCACACAAAGAACATGATTTAATTTAAAGGAGGAAAGAGAGGTAGAGCCAATTGATGAGAGATAAATTTATGATCATTATTACGACATTTTACCCCAATATTGATACCATTTTGAGCATTATTGTATCAAATCAAGTAAAAATTACTAAGTTTTATTCAAATGTATAAGTAGTAGTTATTATATAAATTATCGTATTTTTATAAGTTTTTATAAGTTTTGTACCGGTGTGTCGTGTCGGATTTACGTTTGGTATTTTGGTGGTTCATTGCAGGATTATATATTGACCAAGATTCCATGTAACGACATGTTTTGAGCCTTAAAGGAGGTATGTTAAGGTTAGAAGAAGGTGCCACAAGCTAACAAGTTCAAACGGATCAATTGTCCTGAATGCTTCTACCGTAAAATATCTTCGACAGACATTTGACCCAACTTAGAGGCATTTTCTGGGGAAGAGTTCTTCATAAAAGTTGTAGATATTCAAATGAGCTTTCCAACGCATTTTGAATCACATCAATTGGAGGTCTACAACTCAAGTTATGGCTATTTTATCAATAAGCGCCGCTATAGAAACGTCGGGAAAAGTGGAGATATTTTCCCAACTTGATTATATTCTCCCATGTGGTGCATGTTACTTGCAATGATGGATATTCCCTCCCATGTGCTTGATGATGGCTCCCATGTGCTATATATATATATATATATATATATATATATATATATATATATATATATGTATATCTCTCCCTATATATACTCCCCCATTTCCATTCCTTCTTTCTTGCCCCTCTTCTTTCCCTTTCTCTGCTTTCTCTCATTATTACGACATTTTACCCCAATATTGATACCATTTTGAGCATTATTGTATCAAATCAAGTAAAAATTACTAAGTTTTATTCAAATGTATAAGTAGTAGTTATTATATAAATTATCGTATTTTTATAAGTTTTTATAAGTTTTGTACCGGTTTAGTAACCGGTGTGTCGTGTCGGATTTACGTTTGGTATTTTGGTGGTTCATTGCAGGATTATATATTGACCAAGATTCCATGTAACGACATGTTTTGAGCCTTAAAGGAGGTATGTTAAGGTTAGAAGAAGGTGCCACAAACTTACGAGTTCAAACGGAGCAAATTTTCCTAAGTACTTAAACCATAATTTATTTTCGATGGAGATTTGACCCAGCTTAGAGGCATTTTCAGGGGATGACTTCTTAATGAAAGTTGTAGATACTAAAATGAGCTTTCCAACGCATTTTGAATCACGTCAATCGGAGGTCTACAACTCAAGTTATGATTTTTTCTTCCAAACAGCTGAAATTTGGACGAATTGGGAGATATTTGGCTCATTTCCTTGCATGTTACCTTCAATGATGGCAAAGATTCCTCCCCAACAAACTCCACATGCTTGTAACTAACTCTTGCATGACTCATCACCCCTACCCACCATCTCCTACCCACCATATCCTAACAAACTAACAAACTCATCATTACATCCTAACAAACTTCTAACCAACTTCTCACCTCCCTCAAATGCTACCTCCCTTATACACCTTCCAAATGAACCTATCCTTATACACCCTTCTCCTATATAAACTCCTCCATCTCCATTCATTTCACTTGCCCCATCTTGGCCACTCTTGGCCAGATCTCTCTTCTCCACCTCCTCCCATTTCTTCCATTCCCCTCTTCTTCATCTTCGTTCTTCATCTCTTTTCTCGTTTTATTTTATTTTCGGGCCCGTATATACATATGTCTATGTATGTATATATGTTTGTTTAAATAAAAAGTAGTAATGTTGTAATGCTTGAGAAAATTATCGAAGAAAATGCTTTAGGAAAAGTTGCTATTTTCAAGAATACAACTTAGATCTGAAGTAAACGGGTAATTTTATTGAGTTTTACTTTTTGTTGTTCTATATAATTATATCTATCTATATATATATGTGAGAATTTGATAAGTGTTTGGATCGAAAGGCTAAATTTGGTTGTAATAGAATTTTGTCATCTTTGATGAAGGCTATTATGGAAAACTTCCACCGTTTAATCCATGACATTTTGATGTAATCGATATATATATCTATGTATAACTAAAAATATGTCTAGCCAAGATATGAATCTGAATTAGTTAATCTTTTGGTAAAATGAATGATCGACTCTGGTAATCATGATTAAAACTAATTATAATGAATCTTTTTCTATTTTGCAACGTATCGATAATATATTCAGAATGACGTAATCAATCATGATGAATACCACATATAACCTGGCGATGTACTGACCAGAGAAGTCAGGATATGAGTAAAAATAGAAAAACCGGAGGGTAAAAATGGCCGTCTGATTAACGGAATCTTATTTCCTACCCGGGGGCAGATTTGTCCTAGAAAAACAAATCTTATTAACTTTGTACTCGAGATCTTAATAATGTTAAAATCACAGTTTAATTGAAACTACACCGTTTGTGTTAAATCGATCCGCTTGACAACCGGAGCCTCTTGAATAACATCGGCCGTCTCGATTTAACGGAATAACCTCTTTTATCCGGGGTAGATTTGTACTGGTACTGCTCGGACTAACTAAGATTAGCATGGGGCAGTTGTGGACCTTGGACTGATGACATTTGACATATGACAATTTCATACGCTCGTGTGAGGAGGAGTTGTCTAGCTTAATTAGGAGTACACCGATTCATATATAATTTACATCTTGAATAAAGGAAGATCTGTCTCATTTATTTCTACTAAAAGATATTGATTCATTAAAGTATTCTTGGCTAGATCCAAAAATATATCTATATATCTATTTGTATTTATTTCTTGTTTTACTAACATCTAACTCTAACAATCTAACTACTAACATAATCTAACCAGGAAAAAGTAAAAACTGCGACTTAGATCGAGTTAATAATAGCTTCTTGGTGTTTAACCCCACTTAAAAGAATTACCATGTTTTCCCGAGGAATACGACTGACTCACCGGACTAGCACTACAATTTGACCCGGTACACTGCCGGTTAGGATCTGTATAGCCTAGGTAATGTCCGTCAGCTTTCTGGCGCCGTTTCCAAGGTTAGGTTTAGGTTTGTCACCAATGTGTGTGATGGCCAGGGAGCTACCATCACCAATGACAATATGATCCCTACCTTGGTAAGGAGAATGAAGAGAGAGCAAGCTGAGTTCCTGAGTCATGTGGTGAGAGACACCACTGTCAAGCATCCAAGGAGCAGAGGAATCAGAGTACTGCACAGGAGGACCGAAGGACGCATGGTGAGCAACATGGGCATGGGGAGACGGTGTGGACCGAGAGTTGGTAGGGTTGCGGGGTGGACGAGGGAGATTGTTGTAAAGCGGATAGGTGGTACAGCGAGTAGCAACATGTCCTTGGAGACCACAGAGTTGGCAGAAGCCTTGATAACCTTTAGAATTACGAGGAGTGGAGTTTTTGGAAGAGTGATTGGGTTGAGGGGAGGGTGGTGAGGGCCTCGGGTAGGGGGAGGGAGGGGACGGCAGGATGGGTGAGGGTGGCCGAGAGGTGGGGGAATAGGTTGTATTGGGCGGAACATGCATAGGACGAGGTTGATGATAGGCAGGGAAAGCAGTGTAAGCAGGGGGTGCAACCGACTGACTTTGTACAAGTGACGCTTCATGCATTAACAACTTTTCATGTAATAAAGGCATAGATATAGTGTCATCACGAGCCTGAATGGCACACACAAGGTCCTTATACTCACTACCAAGACTTTTCAAAAGCAATTCAACCAATTCATCATCAGGCACTTTAGCATCTAGAGATGCTAAGTCATCCGCAATGGTTTTCACGGCAGTAAAATATTGAGATATGGACATTGTACCTTTAACAATCGAGTGCAAACGCTGTCGAAGATGTCGAATGCGACCCTTACTCTGCTTTCCATACGTTTCAAGTAGGGTGTCCCAAGCCTGTTTCGAATTCGTTATGTGTTGGATCATAGGCATAAACTCCTTATCAACTGAACCCAAAATTAAATTGTGGATCAACGCATCTTGTTGTATCCAGTGTAAGTGCTGCGGATTAACGGTGGCCGTACCAGACAAGGACGGTAGGGTGGGCGGCGGTGTGGGTGCATTACCGGTCACATAACCGATCAAACCATGACCTGTGAGCAACGTGGTCAACTGAAGCTTCCAGGCGGTAAAATTTTTGTCGTCGAATTTTGTAGGAGCATTGACGGCGGGGTTGAGAGAGATCACTGTGGCAGCGGCGGAAGGAGAAGCAACCACAGCCGCAGCGCTGGGAGTGGCTGGGGCGGACGACTGCGTCGTGGAGGCAGAGGAGGCGGCCATAGCTGAGAGGGGGCGGCCGGCGGCTGGAATAGAAACGCAGAAAAGGGAAAAAAAACAGTAACAGCTCCTCCTAATTTGCGGCGGCGGCTAGAAGGAAGGTTTAGGGATCAGAAGCTCTGATACCATGATAGATTGTATTGAACAACAATCAAATTGTCATTGGAAAATAATGTTGTGTACAATGAGCTTATATAGAGGGACAATAAAGGCATAAACGTAAAATACAAATAATGTGAAACATATTCTAATAAAAAATCTAATGATATTTCGGTTCATTTATTATAAATTTATCATTTTTAATTAAACAAATTGAAAATTATCATTACATTATGATTTATGACATTTCTTATCTTTCTGGCCCTTTCCCTTTATTTTTTTTTGCAATTCTAGTCGTATGTGTCTGGAAGCGAGTCCATGATACGGGTCAAAAATTACTGGAGTTTTTGTTTTTTTCACAAACATTTAGCAATATACGGGTTAAAGAATTATTAAATTTGTTTTTTAAAGTTGTACGGGTATGTCCAATAGTACACAAACTCATTATGGGTCAATGACCAAAATAATGGGTCAAAATATACAAAAAGTGGACCAATAAACATGAAATACTTGTATGGAGAGAAGATTTTGAAATGAAGTGACGGATACCACATAATATAAATACAAAATGAAACCGTATGGTTCGTATTGAACCACACGGTGTCTCCACATGTATGGAGAAACCACACAAGTATTTCCTCCAATAAAACAACAATCTGGGACAAGTTCTCAAGTCTGGTTTTTCTAGAACAATACATCGGATACCTTGTTTCATAAAGAGTGTGAGGGGTAAGAGAGGCTAGGTATGTAACGCCCCGTTCCCGGACACCGAGTCCTTATCCGGAAATCGAAACGTTCGGCACGCATAATATTAAATAAATAATATTACACGTAAGCCTCTACTACGTCGTATCAAATAAAAGCAAACGGAAGCTAAAAAGACTCGGGTAATTTTTTCAAACATCTCAGAATAGAAATTCAAGAACTAGAGAAGGAAATGTAAAGTTATTACATCCGAAACAAAACCAACGAATCCAAAATTGTACGAATTCCAAAGTACTAAAAGTAAACTACAAAATCCAATAATAATCCAAATCTAGGAAATAAATAAAGAAATGAATAATAATTAATCAAAGTCTTCAACTCCGGCGTCCTCAAACGACGTCATCAAAGTCCTCCTCTAACTCATCATTTACCTGTTCGTCTTCTCTCTCCCAAACACATAAATAAACATGTGACGGGTCCGTTTCCGTCAGGTAGTCAGGATGGCAAACCTGGATGTGGGATATCTGGCCTCTTCGTGGTGTTCCGATCAATGAGGTTATCGCCGTCGGACGGTGACGTTTATCGAGGTTGGTGGCGGACTCACAGTGGTAATATGAAAGCAATAAACGAGAGAGAGATGCAACAGTGCTCATGGAAATAAATGCGCAAAAGTTGTTCTATATCTTCATTAATGTCATAGTGGGGGTATTTATAGGGAAAGGATAAAGCTGTAAAAGACTACTCGTGCTAGCGGCGTCGATGCCTGACAGATGGCAGTTGGCCCCGCATTCTATCTAAGCTTATGAACTTTCCATTAGCTTGGTGGAGTTTTCATATAAATGGGCCCGCCCGTGTTGCGGGCGGCCCCTTGTCGCTGAAGATGCTGGCGGGATGGCCAAGGAGTTGGCGACGTCGCTCGGTCATGTATAGGGAAAGAGTTTGACTTATGTCCTCCGACGAGTTGACCGGGGATAATGGGACCGTGTCAGGTTCCGTATCATCAATGGCCCCCTACTCTGCGGCGGAAAATCGTTGCGGCGTGGAGTAGTATTCTGGTCGAGGAGTCTTCGTTGACGAACACTCTTGGAAGACAAAAGTTGAGCGGACTCATGATTAGGGACACAAACTAGTAGAGCCTCATCAAAACCTCTCTTAAGAAAAACCCAGTGGGAAAAAATCTTAAGCAAGGGAAAAGAGTACTCTCTGTTTGTATCAGAAATCTCAAGACCGCTCCTTCAGAGGCGAGGCGGGGTTGTGACATGAAGTTGATGCAACATAACCCGCGAGCGCATCGTGAAATTGACGCTATACGAAAGGCCTGCCAATCACTACCAGCGGGTTTCCTCCTCCTAGTACACGTTAGTGGTGATCTGGAGTCGACATCGCGCTTGATAGTTCGCAGTCAGTCGCAAGCGACAAGGGAACTGACCTACCCGGCCGCCCCTTTTTCAGATATAGGAAGCGATCTTCTCTCATCCGCGCCTACCAGGTCGTCCTCCCCTCATATAGAGCGATCTTCTCATCTTGGATTTCAGCTTGCGGACTCGGTGATTGTAAAGGGCCCAATTCGTGAAAGACGCTTTGCCATTCTTCCCAGATAGCGTCGACCATGGCCCCCTGGCGGTTTCCACTCCGGATTAGACGCACGAATTTTTTGAATAGTCTGCTCTGGGCGGTCTGCGGATCCGATCGCCGATGAATACTCTGATCTTCCTATGAGCTCGCAAGACTCTGGATTCACTTATCTCAGCTTCCTCTTCACGCTCTAACTCCGCAATCTCGGCGGCAGGAAGGCGGCGTGTATCGAGATTCTGTTCCATTTTACCGTGGTATTGAGATTGGGGTTGTTCTCCCACGATGGGTTGTGGAGGAAATGCAAGCCGGATTCCAGTGCTCGTTGCCTTTGTACTCCTCCATAAACTCGTATTCGTCATTATCTGACTGAGACATTCTTGTTTTTCTGGGATTTTGTAAGGAAGAAAGCGAGTGACTCAAATGGGAGAGGAAGCATTTGTAGAGAAGGTAGTAACATGGTGGCTTTTATAGAGGAGGTGGCGTGTTTGGCATGGATTACCATAATGGTAAGCGCAGAGCAGAGCGACGGCTATCGAAGAGACGATCATAATGACCGGCGTAATGATGGTTATCTCGAGAGGTTTACCGTCATTATGAGCATTCGAAGGGACGGTTATTTATGGTGGGTAATCATGGGCTATTTTTCGTCCGGAATAGTCCCTAATCAAAGTAGCCCTATCAAACGCGGCTAAAACTCGGGAAGACCACCAATGATGGCTTTTGAACCGTTCCATCCGTTTGGGATACCTCGGCGGTTTGTGGACGCAATGGGAGATGTGATGACACTCGCGGACGGCGATTTGAGGTGCACAAGATAAGCGATCCGACATGCCGCGAGGATTGCAGTTCGTTGCGCGATCGCGGCGAGAGCTTGCGATGTAAATCGTCCGTGTGCTCGTTGGTCCGACCGAGGTCGACATGTTGAGGTGCACTGGCGATGTAGCGGTCGGATATGTCGCGAGGAGTGTTTCTCGTCGCCGCGGCGCGGCGAGAGCTTGCGATGTAAATCGTCCGTGCTCGTTGGTCTGACCGAGGTCGACATGTTGAGGTGCACAGCATAGAGCGATCCAGATATGCCGCGAGGAGCTGTTCTGGTCGCTGCGACTGCGGCTTGAGAGCTTGCGATGTAAATCGTCCGTGCTCGTTGGTCTGACCGAGGTCGACATGTTGAGGTGCACAGCATAGAGCGATCCAGATATGCCGCGAGGAGTCGTTCGTCGCGCCGCGATCGCGGCGAGAGCTTGCGATGTAAATCGTCCGTGCTCGTTGGTCTGACCGAGGTCGACATGTTGAGTTTCTGGGATTTAATCAATTTCTGCGATCACAGGCGAGATGGCGAAGTCATTTGTGTTGGCGAAAGCGCAAATCGCATGCAAAGCGAGCTATTGCGGTGGCGTGCAACGTGGAGCAATATAAATGGGGCTGCGAACGCTGCGTATCATTAAATGTGGCGTCCTTTCAGTTCTGACAAGGTGACGTTTCGCCGTAGGTCGTGGACGGCTGGTGATGAGGGCGTTTCGTTTTTACGCAAACTTCAAATTTCAAAGCGTCGTGTCAAATTCCGAGACTTTTTGCTTTCCCGCGCAAACCCGAACCGTTGGATGAAGACAATCACGGCCGTTGGTTGGTTGAGTGCTTTTCTATTTAAGGGGGCGTTGCCCCTCCTTTTTCCACCTTTACGAAAACCTTTTCCAAAATTTTCAGTGATCAAATCCTTTCTACCAAGCCGTAAATCAAGAGCATCTTGTGGTGATTTGGAACCAAGTTTCCAGAATTCTGAGGCTGAGGCTGTGTTTGAACTTCATCGGAGTGAGCCCTTTACAGCGATCGGAGTGATCATCTTTGTCTTCCCAATTTTCTGCCATCCAGATCATAAAGGTACCATCTTTATCCGATCTAACACTGGGTTTTTCTTTGTTGATCGTCATTTCGTGGTTGATTCCTGGCCTGTATAGATCATAAGTACGCTTTTTGTCCCGTAGATATTCGGATTTTTGAGGTTTTTTAACCGGTGACAGAATCCGTATGCCTAAACCCTTCTTTTGTGAATTTGAAGCCTTCAGGGATTAGGGAGCAATTTTTCAATTTTTCCGTGTAGTATTTCTTTATGACCCTTTGCCCCTGTGCTGTTGGCGTGCGCGGAAATGGGGGGGTGTCGACTGAACAAGCGTTGATCCACCTCTCTTCATTTTTGCGCATGTCGCCTGTGCCGGGACGACGACAACGATCAAGAAGAATTTAATTATGGTGATGGCGGGGCCGAGGAAAGGGCCGGCGGCGAGGTTTCTCCTTCCCATTCTGACGAAGAGGACTCACGCCTCGAGACTGGCGAGGCCCAAAGGCTCCTTATAACGAGGGCACTCGGTGCGTCAATCCTTGCAGCACTTAGCTCCCAGAGAGCGAATTTCTAAGACTGTCGGTGAAAGGATTCAGGCGGCGTCAGGCCCGAGGCCGCAAAAGCGAAGGGGGACGGCCGTAGGGGGACCTGGACACTGCTAGCTCCGCCCGCCCAGAGAGGGAAAATACATATCGGCTTGAAGATCGCGGAGTCTTTGGAAGAGGTGGTGGCAAGTGAAGGCCATGCATCGCATTGTCGATGCAGAATGGAGATCTTTGTTGGCCGCGGCGCCTGACTTTAACACCGCTATCCGCGCCCGATACCGGCTATCTCGATGACTATCATTTTTGCCCGTGCATGGACGGTCGGCGAGTATGAGTATACTTACGGGCGCTGCGCCAGGAGACCGGTTTGTAACGTTCCTTTGATAATTTCTGGCGGGGGTTCAGGCCCCTTCGATCCTTTTTGGTGGAGGTGATGTATTTCTTTGGAAGCCTTGCCGGTGGACTTTCACCCTAATGCTGTTAGGACCCTGGCGGCGTTCATTGCGACGTGCCGCCTTAATGGAATTGAGCCCTCCTTGGGTCTGTTTAGGGAGTTCCATGATTTCGTCGGCACCCAAACTCCGGGGCAGGTGAGCGTGAGGGCGCGTGAGGGGAGGCCTCGCCCTTTTTACCCCAGCCCGACAACAAAATCTATAATCGAGTCAAAAGTGCTGCGGGTGCAATCCAGGTCGGATGGCCATTCCCGCATTTTGGGAGCCGGGCGCACGCGGACTAGACTCAAGTGGCTTAAAACACGCAGTGGTTCCTCTCGCAAGCCCTAAAAAGTAGAGGCGATTGTGGCCTTGATAAGCTCTGCGATGATCCGCACAGTCCGCATGATCGGTGTCCGGATGTTGACGAACGTAAAAGTCGGGTAAGCGAGGATGGCGAGGATCCCGGGCCGCTTGGTGCCGGGATTACGCTGTCGTGAACATTCCCCGCCACGTGTGGAGCTTAGTGATCTGGATCGGGTCGGGCGAATGCCACTTGGGTAGGACCTTTCCGACGCAGAAGGCGAAGAGTGTGGCGGTGATTGGTCGAGCCGCCAGGGTAAAACCATTTCTTTCTATTTTTGTTTTTGCTAACCCAAAATACGCAGCTTTGTCAGACGCTGGGTCGGGCGGCGCTGGGCACAATCCCCTACTCTCTTTTTTTTTTTTTTTTTTAATACCACATTTCTGATTGCTTCTTCTTTTTCAGTGATGCCGGCATCCGGTCTTCGCAGGAGTGCCAATGTTGCCGCTGCTAATGCCGCGAGGAAGACGCGGGAGGAAGAGTTAGCGAGGGCAGATCCCGTGATCATACCGACTGTTCATGTGGGGATCAACCAGGTAGTGACCGTTGCTGCGGCGGGTACAGCATCTGAGGCGGGGACCTCTCTGGTGCTGCGATCGCCAGAGCGATTGTGAAGAAGTCCGCCCCCGCCGGTGAAGGCTCGACCACCGCGCTTAGTAGCGGCCGGTGAGAGTCTCGAAGATGTTCTTGAAGACGTCCTCCTTTCCCGGAAAAGACCAAGAGTGGATGCGCCGCCCGAGGTCGTCGACCAGAGGGTCCCGATTCTCCCCTCTCAACCTTACCCCGCTATGGATTCGTACGCGCAGATCGCGACGGCAAGAAGCTTCGTGGCCGACATTCCTCATACTTTGGCGAGGCTTTCTGCGCCGATCAATCGTCGCCTGACTGGGGTGTGATGATGGAGTCAGCTCTGTCAGCGGTTCCTCCTCTTCCTTTACTTACCAGAAAATGGAGCGCTGAGGCTCGCCTATCCGTGGGGACCGGATGATAAAAGGATTACTCTCGCCAACATCGGCAACAGCGGCTCTATTGATCTCGCGAGGCTATGAAATTTGCCGCCGTCGCCGAGTATGGGATGTCGGCGCACAAGGTAAATATGTCTTTCTCGCACGAATTTCCTTTTATCCTCCAAGTGCTTATCGTCTCTTTCTTAGGTCTCGCGTTGCATGCTCGCCGCTTTGATATCTTGTCGAGAAGTTGGTGGAGAGCGAACAACGGACAAGCGATGAGTCGTGAAGAAAGCGCGAGGAGAACCCAGGAGTTGGCGCTGACAATGAAGGATCTGGAGGCCAAAGTTGGCGATGCCAAGGCCCTATATACCGCTAAAGAACAGACCTGGGCGGATAGGATAGCTGAGTTGGAGCGCCAAGTTACTCATGAGAAGAATCATCGCAAGAAGGTCGAAGCCGCCTTGGGTGCCTGTGAGCAAAAGTTGAAAACCGCTGAGGATGCTGCCGCTGGTGCTGCTAAGGAAATTGAGGATGCCCGTCGGAAAGATGAGGACGCCAGCACGAAGGCTGATGAGGCTATCAAGAAGGCCGAGGACCTTGCCTCGGATATCCAGGCAAAAATTCAGGCCGCCCTCGCTGAGTATAAAGACAGTGCCGAATATTGGAAAGATCTGGGTGACAATTATAACCAAGGCTGCTATCATATGGCGCGGTGTGTCTGTAGGTCGATGCATCAGCAGAAGGTCCTCAGTTTACAAGATATGGCGGCGTGGACTCAGGAGAATTCCTTCAGCGCCGAGCTCATTCAATATCATCCCGTGGTTCCCTACTCCGAGGAGGAGATCGCAGAGTACCGTGAACAATGTAGGGTTGATGGTTTACAGGCGGCGGTATTTCCAGTGGCAGCAGAAGAGAACATGCGGTCACTTGTGCAGGCGATCTTGGATGGGGCCAATACAGAGGGGGATCAGGCCGTTCCAGGTGGTGAGGAGGGGGCGCAGCCAGGAGATTCGCAAGCTGGCCTTGATTTCGGAAGCGTTTGACTCTCCTTTTGTTATTGACAAACTTTGTTGTTGGTTTGTAATATTAACTTTTGTTTTCGGCTGATGTGGGGCTCGCCACCCTGTTAACTTTGATCCTTTTCCTTCTGTACATATTGGAGCCGCTTGTATGGCCATTTCTTTTATGTCTTTGTTCTCTGCTTTAGTATTTTGAGTTGTTTTTGTTTTTGCTAACCCAAAAATACGCAAGCCTGTACGCGGGGTCGGGGCGGCGCTGGGCACAGTCCCCCTACTCCTTTTTGCTAACCTAAAAATACGCAAGCCTGTACGCGGGGTCGGGGCGGCGCTGGGCACAGCTTCCAAAAAATGAGAAGACTACATGTAATATCTCTTGAGGTTGTCGGCGTGCCAAGTATTCTCATATTCACGGCCATTCCTGTCTTTAAGATAATATGTCCCCTTCTTTAGCTCGCGAGAGACCTCGAAGGGTCCCTCCCGATTCTTTGTCTAACTTTTCGGGTTTGTGGCCGGCGGCTTCACATTTAATTAATCTGAAATCTCTCGCCTTGAAAAATGATGGCGCACCTTCTTATCGTGATGTCGCCATGCCATCTTGAAGTTAGCCAATCGAGTTGCGACTTGCAATCTCTTTTCTTCGAGCATGTCGAGCTCAAATTCGCGCGATCGGCGTTGGTGTCTCATTTGAAATGCGATACTCGATGCTAGGTAGAGTCATTTCCATCGTGTCATCGCCTCGAACCATAAGTCGGGAGAATGGGGTTTCTCCTGTGGTAGACTTTTTGGCGGTCGAGCGCGACCATAAGATCGCTGGCGGCTCATCTACCCATCTCGCTTTTTCCGCATAAAGTGCGTTTGGACCTCGAGAAGTTGTTTGTTTGCGTTCTCTGCTCGACCATTACTTTGAGGATAGCCGATCAAGACGTCGCATGAATGACGCCATGCTCTTTACAAAACTCGTCGAATTCCGTTCAAGCTGCGGTCCATGGTCGGATATGATGATGCGAGGTATCCCAAACAAGTCCATACTTGATCCATAAGAAAATAGATAACCTGAGTTGTGGCGATCTCTTTGAGGGCTTGGCCTCTGTCCATTTCGTGTAATAATCGGCCATTTATTACTATGTACTCGCATCCGCCACGCCGCTTTAGGCATTGGACCGACGAGGTCGATACCCACATCTCGAAGGCCATGAGGCGGTGGCGATGCTCGCTTCTACGGAGGTAACCTGGGTATATCCGCGTACTTTGGCAAGGGTCGCATTCCCTAACAAATATATCGCATCCTCAACAAGATAGGCGAAGAGTATCTCGCGGTGATCGCCCTTTGTGCGAGGGTTCGACAGGCGGAATGCCCGCCGCACACTCCTTGATGAAGCTCACGGAGGATACCCTCTACTTGCTCCGGCCGGACACAGCGGAGTAGAGGTTTGGAGAAAGAGCGCCTGTAAAGTATCCCGTTTTGAACGACATATCTCGCTGCTCGTCGAGCCAAGGTTCTCGCCTCTATTTTGTCTGAAGGCAAAACTCCATTCTCGATATAATCCTTGACCTCATCGATCCAGCCACGCGAGGAGTGATGAATATCCATGATCTCACATCTGTTGATAGATTGTTCCTCGAGGTATTCCAGAGGGATGTCAGGAGCGAGCGCCGCGTCAGCGTCGGATAACTTGGATAAATAGTCTGCCCTCAAATTCTGAGTGCGTGGTATATAAGAGAGCTCGCAATATCCGAACTGACGACGTAACTTTTGGACCAGGTCGATGTACTGCTGTAGTCTTGAGCAATAAATCTTATAACCTCCATTCACTTGATTGACAACCCGGCCAGAGTCGCAAAGAGCGTGTATGTTTTCAACTCTCATTGCAAGGGCGAGTTCAAGGCCTGCGATGACTGCCTCATATTCAGCTTGGTTGTTTGATGCCGTGAAATCGAAGCGAAGCGCTTTCTCAATTTCTTCGGACGTTCCAGGCTCGAGCAAGACGACTCCGGCTCCGCAAGCTCCAATTCCGCTTGCGCCGTCAACGAACAACTGCCAACAGTGGCTGGGCCTTATGGGGCCGTTAGGAGCCGGTTTGCCGGGCGAGTTGGTCGAAGGTCAAGCGGGTTGTGTTGTCGAGGACTCTCGAAAGCTTGCTTCAAGAATGAACTCGGCCAGGGCCTGCGCCTTGATTGCCCTTCGAGGCTCATACTTGATGTCGAATTCGTGAGCTCAATTGCCCATTTCTCGAGACGACCGCGAGGTCCGGCTTATGTAAAACCCGACACGGACTATCCGATAGTACAACGATCGTGTGTGATGAAAAATATGCACGGAGCTTTCTAATTTGCTATAACCGAGAGTAAACCAATTTTTCTGCATTAAAATATCGACCTTCTACAGGACTGAGAGCCTTCGAGACATAGTAAATGGGCTTTTGAACGGGCTTCTCAGGAGTCCCCTCTTCTTTTATAAGAACTGCAGCGACAGCCCTATCTGAGGCCGCCAAATATAAATAAAGCTGATCGCCTATAGTAGGACTTACTAAAAGAGGCGGGCTGACCAGGTATCGCTTGAGCTCTTCAAAGGCTTCAGTGCATTCTCCAGTCCATTCAAACCCCTTGCCGCCTTTCAAGATCTTATAAAAAGGGAGACACCTGTCCGCAGATTTCGAGATGAACCGCCCCAGAGCGGTTATTCTTCCATTCAACCTCTGAACCTCCTTCACAGTCGTTGGAGGTGCCATGTCCAGAATGGCTCTGATCTTCTCAGGATTTGCTTCGATACCGCGCTGTGTGACCATGAAGCCTAAGAATTTTCCAGCTTTGACCCCAAACGTGCATTTGACTGGATTTAACTTCATGTTGTTTTCTCGCACGTTCGCGAAAGTTTCTCTCAAATCCGCTATGAGGTCGCATCTTTGGATTTGATAACCATGTCATCTATGTAAGCTTCCATATTGCGGCCGATTTGAGTGTGGAAGACCTCGTTGATCATCCTCGAAATATTGAACCCGCATTCTCAGCCGAAGGGCATCATATTGTAATAATACATGCCGCTCACTCACGAAAGCGATAAGTTGTCTTTCGCCCCGGCCATACGGACTGATGGTATCGAGAATAAAGCGCGTCGCAGGCGAGGATTTCAAAACCCGCTATCCGATCTACCATTACATACATGCGGGGTAGCTCATAGGGATCCTCAGGCGAGGCTTTGTTCAAGTCGGTGAAATCTACGCACATTCGCCACTTGCCGTTGTGCTTCGAACCATGACGACGTTGGCGACCAAGTGGGATATTGTAGTTCTTCAATGATATACGCCGCAAGTAGCGTTGCGATCTCAATTTTCACGACCTCTTCCGCTGCGATTGAAAATTGGCGAGCCCGCTGTTGAATTGGCTTGAAGTGGGGATTCACGTTAAGACGGTGGAGTGCGACCTCGGGGTCGACGCCTCGCATGTCAGTGACCTCCCAAGCAAAGGCCTCCAGGTTCTCTTTCAGCACGTTGATCAGCGCGGACATGTCGGCATCGCTGAGATGCGCCCCGACTTTGATTGTTTGGTCGGGGTATCTCTCATTGATGATTACCTCGACGAGCTCCCCTTCTGCTTCGATGCTCGGGTCATCTCGTGTCTGCAGTGTGTCGCATACAATTTTCTTTTGCTGTTTCTTAGGCGGCGGAGGGCTGTTCGTGCCTTGTCCCCGCTCGAGATGGGCTTCCAGCGTTCTTTTATTAGCGCTCGCCTCTAACTCGGCCATGGACTCGCTTATCCGGGGGTTGACTTGCTCGGCCGTGTTTGGGATCTCATTTGCACCATTATCACTAGAGCTTCTTCCAATGATTTATTGCATTCGTGATGGGATTAGTCCTGCCAAAGTGCGATGGGAGGTGTAGCATGAGCTTGTCCCAAAGACACCTTGGAGTTCGGGCTCTCGTGCCCTTTTCAATCCTGCCTTTGATTTCGCCAAGTGGTCAAGATAAGTCTGTGGTCGGCTAATCGCCTGCCCTATCCTGCCATTTTCTGTATAAAATTTGACCTACGATGCGGAATGGAAGACACCATTTGAAACTTGCGCATCGCAGTATGCCCAGGATCATGTGGTAGCGGTGGCGGATCGACCACCAGGAATTCTATTTTTCGATCCGGAAGGGCTCGAAGTCTCCGATCGCGGACCTCCGGTCGATCATTCCTTTAACCTTTACCTCATGGTTGGTAAAACCCTCAAGCGAGCCAGGTATGGTTTTAGATTGGCCTCGGTGAAGTTCAAACCTTTGAGGCGATCAAGATAGATGATGTCTCTGGCGGCACTGTATTCACCAGGACTCGTTAACTCCGCACTTGCCGATCCCAATTTTGATTATGAGGGGCATCTACATTGCTCCCGTAACAAAGCTAAGCTCGCTTTTTGTAAAAGTCAGGGCCTCTTCATCTGGTCGCAGAGTTCTAGGCCGCTCACGCCCAAATTCATTGATCGAGTTGATCTGTTCTTTTATCTATCTGTTGCTAGGCGGGCTTTCGTGGATGACATTAAGCTCGCGCTCATACTGGGCCGTGACGAGCCTCTGGTTGGCACCGCCTGCCAATTTGAACCGATCTAGTTTTCCTCCGGGCCATGTTATCTATGATCCTTATCAGGAAAAACAATCATCACGTGTTATGGCCGTGATAATTATGAAACTCACGAATTTGCTCTCGTCCGCTTTACAAACACATCGCTTCGCTACGATTGTCGCGGGGCTTCGGATGCGTTCGAGATTTCGTTCAGGATTGCCGACGGTCGCGCATTCAGCGGAATGTAATCTTTTACATCGAACTTTTGTGGTCTTTTGAAATCACGGTCGTCCGTTCTCTCGCCGGATTGACGACCTCCCCCTTTTTTTGGGGATCGACCTCGAGTATTGTTGGATGGGGCCGTGGGATCAGATTGAAGGCCCCGGTTTCTGGTGGGGATGACCTCGACGGTAGTAAACTTCCGGGCCTGCTCCAACATATCCCTCAAGTTGGTCGGCGGATGCATCGTCAAATGTGTCTTAAGCTCGCCGCCCACAAGTCCAGTTAAAAATGCCATCATGACCGTGGGTTCGGGCTCGTCCCGTGTTTGATCGTAAACTTGGACGAATTTCTCGTAATACGACCGGGCGGACTCCCCAGTGTCCTGTTTTATCAAAAACAGATCAGTCGTGGTTTTGCGAGGCCTATGCGCTGTCTTGAATTCAGCCAGGAACTTTGTCCGCATGTCCTCCCAACCAGAACCGATCTGGTGGCGGTTTATGAAGCCATGTAGAGGCTCTATCTTTCATGCAACCCACCATAGCCACGCACCAGGCCGCGCTATGGCGAGTAGCGAGCATCATTTTACTCTCGAACGAAGCTATCCACTCGTATGGGTCCGACTTACCCTGATAATCTGTTATGTTGACGTTAGATATTCGGCGTTGCGGTAGGCTTGCTATGAGCGAGTCTGAAAGCGCATCCATAGCAGCGCTAGGTTCCTTATCCTCTTCTCGTTTACTCTTTTTCATCTCCAGAACCATCATCCTCAGGTCTTCAAATCGTTGGTTGGTCTGGGTCCGAGGTGCGCCCTGAGAGTGGGCGTCGTCCTCGTCACTATCGAGCCTTTCTGTTTCGGCCCGTGCTCTTCTTCTTAGGATAATGTCCCGGGGGTTTTCAGAGGGGCCCGGTCTCCGTCGGCGTTGCCTCGCGTTCCTTTATCTTCATCTCTCGGTGGTGATGGTAAAGCTCACGCTTTTCCCAGGCGGTCATGCGCCGATATTCTAGTTTGGCTGTCTTCACCGTGCCGAGAGTAGGACACACTTTCTCCTCGATGCTCGTGACGTTGAGCTCGCGTTGTTTCCCCCATGTTTGGCCCTTTCCACGGAGGGGCGATGATGTTACGCCCGGCGTTCATGCCCTCTATGGTTGGGGGAGGATCAATTGCTAGTGCGGGCTGACCGGCGGAGATTAAAATCTCGTTGGCTGCCTTCATTTTTGCCGCGTACTCACCATAACTCTTTATTCTTGCCAGATCAGCCTCGCTAGGAACCAGCGGGGCGGGAGCCTCTTTGTCTGGGCCCTCTGTGTTAATCTGTCTTCGGGCGAGCTCTGCCTCTAATTGAGCGTTTTTCTTCCTCAATTCTAAGAACTCACGGAAATCGACGGCTCGTACGGGCGGGTCGCTCTCATGCGACCTCATTTGAAGCGACGCGCTTCGCCGGGTTGGGTGTGACAGGGTTAGGCGAAGGATTAGCCATGATGGGAGGTCTGCTACAAGTCTGACAACAAACTTTCCAAGGTAGGAAGTGGGATTATTGCCTCTGACACAAGCCAACTCGATATCCTTTTCAAAGAGTAGTTAAGGTGGCGTATTTGGATGTGATCTATTTGTCGCGATTTTATGTACGCAACATCCGATGAACCTTTTATCCTCCCACAAGCAATCGATCCCGATACAGATATGCTACAAGTTGAATTTTATGGTGTTCACACCGTCCCGATCATCATTCAAATCGGAAAAACGCTAACCACAACCGTTTCTTAGCGGTTCATATAAGATTATCCTAATAGTGGTGAATCTTCAAACGCAAGATTGGGATAATCTACACAAACACGTGAGCTATTTTTCAACGGACTGTGAAGACAAAGGTAACCGATTTGATGATGATAAACTGGAATAAAAAACCTGTTATACAAAGGAGACGGAGATCGGAACGAGCTAAGCAACTATAGGGGGCACGAAAGTGTTGAATCCTTTGAAGAAATCGTTCCCGGTAACGGAGCCAATTGACGGGTCCGTTTCCGTCAGGTAGTCAGGATGGCAAACCTGGATGTGGGATATCTGGCCTCTTCGTGGTGTCCCGATCAATGAGGTTATCGCCGTCGGACGGTGACGTTTATCGAGGTTGGTGGCGGACTCACAGTGGTAATATGAAAGCAATAAACGAGAGAGAGATGCAACAGTGCTCATGGAAATAAATGCGCAAAAGTTGTTCTATATCTTCATTAATGTCATAGTGGGGGTATTTATAGGGAAAGGATAAAGCTGTAAAAGACTACTCGTGCTAGCGGCGTCGATGCCTGACAGATGGCAGTTGGCCCCGCATTCTATCTAAGCTTATGAACTTTCCATTAGCTGGTGGAGTTTCTCATATAAATGGGCCCGCCGTGTTGCGGGGCGGCCCCCTTGTGCTGAAGATGCTGGCGGGATGGTCAAGGAGATGGCGACGTCGCTCGGTCATGTATAGGGAAAGAGTTTGACTTATGTCCTCCGACGAGTTGACCGGGGATAATGGGACCGTGTCAGGTTCCGTATCATCAACATGCATTTGAGGTAAGTACAATGTACAAAGTAAGAAGTAGAAGCTACAATATAATTAAGGTTTATTATTAAAAGATTTGCCTTACTGAGACCGACTCGATATAGGGTTCACTACATGCCCATCGACACGTCGTGACTATACGTTTCTAACTTAGCTTATCTTTGTTACATCATTACTCAAGGACACAATGCATGGTGAAAATTCCACCACGAGATATACTTGCCAACTACGGTGATTAGCACGGTAGTCCGGGATCTCCCGGTATGCATATACGTTCGATGGATTTCCTCCACTACCCTTGACCTTTTGAGGCGATGGCGTTGTCCACCTTTTATGAGCGTATCACATCGCCGATTTGAATCGATTGCCTAACCAAGAATATATGACGTTTTAGCTTTTACTACACTTATGTAATTATTAATGTGAATTAACTAGTCACCTAAGTGTTTTCAGAATAATACTCACCTTATCAGCTCTACTCCCTCACTTAGACAACTAGGTATCACATCCTATCAATTACACAGACATTGATGAACCCTAGTTCATCAAAGCACAAGCCCTTTCATGCCCTTCCGACGGATCCGAACTTCAACTCCCTTTAAGAGTACATTCGGTGTTTTAACTGAACGAATCAGAAACTCAATCGTGGCTTGCTCATATTTAATTAGTATTATTTAATCATGAATTACGGTTTAAAATTCAAAACATAGCTTAAAACAACATTACATAGAAAACTGGGGCAATGCGTGCGCATAACTATGGAATGCGTGCGCATCCCTGCTGCACTTATTCTAAGCAATCCTGCATCAGGAATGCGTGCGCATTCTTAGCCAACGCGTGCACGCATCGATCTGTGAAAAAGCCCTAAAACCTGTTTTCCAACCCTTAACGGTCTCTACTCGTTTCCAAACATCTTGCACATGAATTATAGCAGAAAAACAGTAGAAAAACATGTCTTTTAAGATACAAAACAAAACTTAATCCTTAAACATCATCTAAGCTTAAAACTTGTTACAATATGCATCCAAAACATGATATATTCTACTCTAAACCACAATTAGATTGTAGGAAGAGCTTCTTACCTTTAGCAAGCTTATTCCAACAACAAAACTCGAGAGAAAGCAATGACTAAAACCGATCTTTCTCTTATCAAAGCTTCAACTTTACGCAATCAAAACGTTGCCTTCTTCACAACGATTCGGCGCGCTCTACTCGATCGAAAACCGTCAAGAATTGCTTTAACCGATTGAAAAACTCTCGGCCTAATTTTTGGCTCACACACGCAGAGAGAGTATATTGGAGGTGGAGAAGATCTGATTTCTAGTAGGTTATAAAAATTGTGGGGATTTATTCTCCTTAAATAGAAAATCCCAAAAAAAAGATAGAGATCTTATTATCTTCCTTTATAATAAGATAAATCCCAAAAAAGGATAAAGATCTTATTATCTTCCTTTATAATAAGATAAATCCCAAAAAAAAGGATAAAGATCTTATTATTTTCCTTTATAATAAGATAAATCCCAAAAAGGATAAAGATCTTATTATCTTCCTTTATAATAAGATAAATCCCAAAAAAGGATAAAGATCTTATTAACTTCTTTTATCATAAAAATCAGATTTCCTCCCTAAATATATACATATATATATTTCGAAATATACATATATAATTTAACAAATACTTAAACTCCGAATAAAAGGAACCGAACCCAATATTTCGTTTTCGCAAAATGACACGTCTGCCCTTTCCCAAAAATCGGAATATTACAAGGTAGGAATAGGCTTTTAAGTCTGAAGATGCCCGACTTAGCTATGGTTTTCATAGGGTGAGTACCGAGACTTGAAGAAGCCCTTGTTTTGGTTTCGGATTGGATTGGGTTGAATGGCTTCAAAAAAAAAAAAAGAAAATAAAATATAGTGAAATAATGATTATAAAGTTGAAATTTGTGTAATTGAAGAAATGATTGGTAAGAGAAATTTTAATGAAATATTATATTGAAAAAGTAATGGTTAAATAATGTGTGTGTGAATAAGTGAATTGATTAATATTATATTTGTTGATGTTGAATGATTGATGAGATAATTTATAATAAAATAATAGAAAGAATATATGAAGTGTGTAGATTGTGGTGTAAGGAATAATCTATTAATTAAGTCATGTTATAGGATAAATTTGCAAATTTTTCTGGATTAGTTCTTTTTTTAAAAATTTTTCTTAACGCCACATGTAGGCATTTTGCCATCATAATCATATTTCTCCCACTCCATTGTACATTTTTACCTTTACTTAAAAGAAAATCAGGATATTACAGAAACAAAATATTCCATGGTAGAATCCTGTGAAAATGGCCGAAAGGGCCAAAGTGTTACGTTTTAAGCTGTTGAAGGGCTGGTTTGTTAACGAAAGAGGGGATTAGGGCCAAAATATTACAACCACAATAGCTTAGGGGCTCCTAATGTCTTTTGCCATATATATTTCATCTAAAAGTCAGAGAAGGTCTACTCAAGATAAAGATAATAAGATTAGAAAGGATTGACCATCATGTACTTACATTTAGAGTAAAGAATGTTGTAACGACCCATTCCAGAGACCGAGCTCTCAATCGGAAACAGACCGTTCCGCACGTGCCCCTCAACTAAATTCAAGGAACACGTCAGCCTAGCATCAAATAAAGACACTGAAATAATGCGGGAGCAATTAATAATCACTAAATGCACGGAATATAAATACTTTTAAACTTGTTTATACAACTGCTGCAACTATCAAACATTCACTATGTCCATTAATTAACTAAAATCATATACACTTGGTATGTAACCACAACTGTCTAGCTATCCATATCTAATATGTTATCACCACGTATCACATCGAGTAAATGCTACTGTCTTCCGTCACCGAGCTACCTTGGATCCTCATATGCTATGTCAATCATCATCCTCATCATCACCTATAAATCTTATTATTCCAAATAATATGAGTAAGCTCGCAAAGCTCGGTAAGGAGTAAGAAGTATTAATTAACACATGTGCATGAATATTCAACTGGATGAATATACATACTCATATTTAACGTATAAATAACCTTCGAACATTTTAGAATATAGTATTTGGAAGCAAACTATTAACATTTATAGCTACTAGAAATTTCATGCCATATATATTACTTGACATGCATAAATCATGAAGGCTCTACCCTCCACATTCAGTTCATCTCTTGCTTACTTTTACTTTCATACTTTCCATATACATACATAATTGGTTGTCATACATTGGTCTAACATACTTTGGTCATCCATGCATGGGTTTAGCATGCATAGGTCTTCCATACATTTCACAACTAGGCCAAGGGTACCTCGCATAATGCTACTCATTATGAAAGCTTATTTTGCAACCCGCAAAGCGGTAGGGAATGCCAATAGTCCCCATCTAAGAGTGACATTGCGATGTAAAACGGTATATTACCAGTGGTCTAGCGATGTGCCATAATTGTCTACTACTTAATCTACTTACTGTAATCTACTCACATACATTATCCTAAACCATAATTCATACATATAAAGACCATACATTATTTTAAGTCATACTAATCATACATATAAACTTTACTCCATCCTATCTCCAACAGAATGCAAGAATGGTCAACAAAGTAATCCATATAATAAAATTACATTATAACCAAATAGGCCAGAGCTACATTATACTTGAAACCAAATGGCCAAAAACCAAATTGGACGTCAAAACAAAAGCCAAATTGGCTAATCCCAGTAACTTTAGTTTTCAAGAATTACAAAAAATTATACATAGAAACTATTTGAATAAAAATGAATTGTATTAATTAATCGAAGAACGTCCTTACCTCTTAGCCAAGGTTCTTAAGGCAGAATCTAGATTCTAAACGTGAAACTATGAATTCACCTACAAAAATACACAATTTTCCATCTTTAATTTACCAAAGCCACTGCATAATTACAATAGGCCATCGTAACGCTTATGCACATGGTATATTCAAAAGGATGGGAATAATTACCTCAATGGATTAAATGGAAGGATTTTTTCCAGGATTGTTTGTTGGAAAATTGATAATAATGGAGCATTTTATTGATATGTCAAATTGGGTCTTAGTGTGTGTGAATGGAAAGTGTTATGGAAAGGAAAATTGGAAAGAGGATGTTCTCCCACATTGGTTGGATGGAGAGAAAGGAGTTAACATATATATGATATTAACTTAGTGTAGTAGTAATAATATGCTACTACACTTGTGCTAGCCCGCGACCTGCGTACATGAATGTAGCTTGATTTGGAGGGCTCACGATAAGGTTCGGTTTTGCTTAAAACCTTCCCGTTCTTCAAACCCAAAACACAGACTGCTTGCTTATGGAAATAGAGAGTTCGTACAAACGAAAGTGTGGTGCATCTTGTCGTTGCTGACTGTTGTATCATGGGAGACTAACGTTCCATTGAAACTCCAAGCACTCGACGGTGAGGGGACGAATAAGTCTTAAGAAAACTGTGTTCAACACAGGGCGCTCGGTTCATCTTCATATCTTCTTTACAATTGCTGGGTTTCTTTTTTGTTTATTGTAATTTTTAGTTCAGTCATTGTAATCAGATTTATAACATTGTTTTTACTATTTGATTTACCATTTGATTTTGCAACACGGATCAAGGGAACACTATAGCAGTTTTGTTTGTTGACATCCAACGTAGTACATATACATAACTCTTCCGATCAGGTTCCAACGACGGGATTTGAATAGCAGTTTTGTTTGTTGACATCCAAGGTAGTACATATATATAATAATAGGTTGGCTTTTCGTTCATTTTCTTTTATCTTTTATTTACTATTTTATTTTCCTTTTGAATAAAAGGATTAAGGAAAAATAGTAATAAATATTCATTTCCTTTTTATTTCTTTTTTATTTTAATTGGAAAATTTTTGATTATCAAATAGGGTTTTTGAAGTGACGAAAATGCCCTTATAAGAATTACGGGGGTTTACAGTAGATCAAAGGATCATTGTGAGCTCAAGTTGATCAATGGGCACGTGCCCCTGGTGAATTTTTTCTGTATCAAAACGACGTCATTTTGATGTTAGATTATTTTTTTTTTACCACACCTCAGTTTCCCTTTGATGACCCCGTTGACATCCGTTCTGGATCTGCCAATACTAATTAACTCTTGAAATGTTGTGAATATCTGACCAATCCGGAGAATACGTTAGAGAAAATCCACCACGACCCGTCCAATAGTCATGTTGACCTAGTAAGGAATAGACGAATGAGAAGTGGACACATAAAGGTTCGAGCATTCCCTTTGTCATTAGCAATGATAACGGGAATCTAATAAAAATGAACATACCTAAATAATGACCTAAAGAATGATATTTAAAAAACGTATCAGTTGACTAGTTAGCAACTAAAAATTACTTGTGTTGAGTGGTGACCTCTGAACCAATGAATGAAAATTGTGTTGATAGCGTATTATAGAACTGATGTAGAGACATAGAGTCTAGAGAAATTTAGAAGTAGAGAAAAGAAAACCGTACTTTTTTTCTTTGTATTCTTTGATCCATCACAACGAAATGTGTGTATGTGTAACATCCCGCTCCAGGATATCAAGTCTTTATAAAAAAACGTGTACTTGGCGTGTGACTTTTAGAATATATTCTAAAATTCGGATAAGTCTGATGTCATATCAGTATAAAAGCACTTTGCGCACAAGGAAAGAAACAGCAGAGACTCGAAAAAAAACCCTCAAGGTCCAACACAATTCGGGGCCATAAAATACAGTGTAATGAAAGGAAACCAACGTTGCTTGTTATATCCGAAAAATCCACGAATGCAACTGCAACCTAAACTAAACTAGAATGGAACTGCAACCAATCCATCATATGTCTACTCACCAGAGGTGTCAATCTGTTTTTAAGAACCCTACAAAACCTTCTTAATCAAAAAGGAATGAGTGAGCATTCCGGACTGCCTAATAAGGAGTAGAAGATAAAAGACGTGTTCATGTTTGCCATAAATGACATAATATGAATCTACTTACCATGCTTTAGAAGAAACAATTTGCAAAAGAATACACGGTATAGATAAAATACTTTAAGAGTCAACTTAAAATGCATAAAACATGGGAAAAGTCTGATAAAGTGAGTCTCCATTAGAACGGACTGTCGGATGTCGATCAGCCATGTGTAGAAAAAGACAAACGTGACAGTTATCTGACGGTCTGTTCTAATAAGGAGTCCCTGTAGCAAAACTACCCTAAAACATAATCCAACTTCTTGTCCATGTTTCTATAGCTTTTCATTATTCCTACTTAATCATGTTATTACAATTAATTACTTAATTGGATCTCTTGTTACATTTAGAAAACATAGTTGACTGATGGCCAAATTATAGCTAACCAACTTTAACCGGCAGAGTATCGGGTCGGTTGTACTACAACGGCGAGCAAGGTTGTATCCCGCGAGGAATTGGTCAAGTACCACAATCACTTTTGTATCTAGTTCAGGCTCACAAATATTGGTGGAAGTAATTAACTATAGCTAAGAAAATAAAAATGATGACTTTAAAATATATGAATAAAGGAATAGCTAAATTATGGTCTAGAACACAACTCTTTAACACCTTTACCGAATCACTAGGGATGAGCCTTAACCTACCAGCCAACCAATAGTTTCCAATGAATGTGTTATGGGTGCAATCTCCTAAACTGGTCTCTAGGCGCTAATATCACAACCTAGTTACCCTATACTCGGTTCAACAGTCCCCCTTTATGAGATTTAATTGGCCTAATATGATTAAGAACTATGAGACGCTCCGCATCCACCGAGTTCACGGCTTAGCTAGAATAAACTTACCAAGGAACATGCTGCGAAAAACTCGACTAGTTCGTGCATGGCAATCCTAAAATTCTAGTTCGCACACTCACTCGCAAAATACATTTATAAAATTCGTGTGTAGAATCATGAATTAGGTAATCAAATTAATTCAAGCATTAAGATCAAATTTTAGGACACAACAACTCAAAAGATTTAATTTTTAAGCTCTACCCATCCCTAGATCATCGTTTAGGTATCAATTTCGCGATCCATCACATAATCTAGCTATCAGAAAATTTAGCTATGCATAAAAATAAAAGTGTAGAAATTAATGAAGAAATTAATAAAATGCACGATGAAAAGATGAGTAAAAATTACCAATAAAAGCGTAACAATCCACCACACGAATCGTCACTTCGTTGTGTTGAAATCGCAAAATAAATAAATAAAACTGTTGTTGTTCTTGTAGAAATTGGAAGGGAAAAATAGTAGATCTAAACATGAGGAAAAATAAAAACTGCTCTGGAGAAAAACATAAATTCAGATGTAAAAATTGTCTGTTCAAATTTGACCTAATTGGATTTTTTATATTGCAACCGCCGACTTGATTTTTCGCCCGAAATTTCGGAAATCCCCGTCCACAAAAAGTAGGCGTCCTTGTCCTCCTTCATTAATGGCACTGACTCCCTTTTTGTTTTCATCCAATCGGATGCCTCCCTGCCTCCAATAAGGTAAAAAAAAAAAAAATAAATTTAGTATATTGTCTTGATTTTTGATCAAAACTTTGTGATTTGAATGAAGTCATACTGAGACATCCTCTCTCATTTAACACCATTTTTGGGATCCCACAAAAAATACTACATTACTAACTTTTTTTTTTTTTTTCTTTTTTCGATCGCCTAACTTGAATCTCGCGTCATTTCTTTATACGATCTCCGTTTTGGACGATTTTCGTACCGTTATGATCCTCGTCACGCCCTCTATCACGTCATACCTGTAATAAAAATAAATCACATACCCAAGCGTGACAAATACCAATAAAAAACACTCAAATCACCCGAAAATGTCGAGATTTTGGACGTAAACATCTTTTGTCTCGTGATTCAACACATGATGAAATGTGACTACAAAAACCACCCAACTACACCAAACTTACATCGAATAGGCTACAAATAAAGGGTAAAATGCACACGAAATTATAGCAATGTTGACTCTCATCATTGACATAAACACAAAGATTGCATATCCAAAATATAAGTCCATGGGTCGATGTATACATAGTCAAATAGATTTAACCAGTTAATCAAGAATACAATGGCATGGTGAAAACCCTCTTTGAAGGCCATGATGCAAATGGTCGAGAGATACCCTCTATGATACTCCAACAATACATTGTGTTTCTTATATAGTATCTAACCAAGAATGACTGTCATCAAAGACATAAAAGAACACATAAGTCAGATTCATTTTACATCATTCTATTACCTAAGTTAACATACAACAGGAACTTGGTTGATCCTGCTTCAATAATTGTTGTGGCAACTAAGGAGTGCAATGAATACATATATGCTAATTGTCTTTCTTCTGTCGATCTACCCTCTTTTGCACAGGAAGAAATTTTGAGTGCTGCTGTTGTTTCTATCCCTCCTGGCGATGCAGATGGGCAGCAAGATTTTGTATTGCATACTAATGCAGCTTGGTTGGATCATAACAAACCTGCTGGCGAAGGAATGGCTATTTTTGACAATAACTACAACCTTGTAGAAATCTAGGGCAGATCTTTTCCTTGATTGGTTCTGCTCTCCATGCTGAAGCTGAGGTTGTTCGATGGTCCCTGCTAGAGGCTAAACGAAGGAATTGGAACAACATAATCACCAAAATGACTCTTTAATGCTGGTCCAAATGACTTTGCGGGTTCAAAGCCCTTCCTCTGATATGTTGATTTTACTCAAGGACATTCAATGCTTGGTTTCTGGGTTTGCGGTTGATTGTGCATATTAGTAGAAATGTTAATATTATTAGTCATCGTGTAGCCTCATTTGCAAAAATCTCTTGTTACTCCTGCCTTCTGGACTGGATGCATCCCCTCATGGGTCATTGCTGCGAAACATGAGGAATATTTGGCTAGGGTTGATCCCTAATCGTTGTAACCGCTTGGTGTTTGTATCTGTTTTGGTGTTTAATGGAAGCTTCTTTCGTTTCTGGTAAAAAGAAAAAGAAAATACACACAACATAAGCATAAGCACCGCCACTTCCAACTTCGAAGACCTAATTTCAACTACGTAGTATGCTTATTATAAACATTAACACATAATAGACAAAAAGTAGACCACAAAATTTTCTCCGGATTCGCGGCTACAACTGAGGAGACAACATCTTTGGATTGTTTTTCTACTTCATAGATACCGTCATATCCACACATAGTCCTAAACTAACATAATCAATACATTTGTGACACCCCTGTCCCGGATACTGAGTCTCTATCCGGAAAAAAACGCCCGGCACACATATAATTAAAATTTAATCTAATTATACACGTAAGCAGACATCAGAGAACAAGCGGAAGGTGAAACGACTGACTCGGGTACTTAAACAACTAATAAACGATCGAAAATAACACATGCTGCAACTATTACAATATCAAGACTATCTTTAACAATTAAATACAATATGTCCATTACAACTTGATAAACATAAACTCAATACATCAGTTTCTATCAATACCAGGATGAGGTGATCTATACCCCACAAGTAAACTGAAAGTAAGACAATAGACGTCATCTGCATCATCTCCGGGTCACTCCTCAGTGGCCTAAAAAACGACCTACAGAACACCACCCTCTACACAATTAAAGTTCAGATTTTTCCCCAAAACGATCAAGATTCAGATTTTAGGGCTAAGATGAAAACTTACTGTTTATAAAACGAAGAGTATGGAAACGATCGTCTTTTCCCAGTGATCAATTTCTTCTATTGTCATCCGTACAAAATCCTAACGGATTAGCCGCACGATTGAAGATTCCCTTCCTCCACATCCTGGCACCTCTGCGCAATTTTTTATTGCCGTTGCCTCTCTTCTTCTTTTTTTTCTCCAGAAATTGCGTCTAAAACTAATAAGGGATTTTGGGGATTATTTACTTTTTATTGCCATTAATTAAATCCCTTAATTAATAACTAAATCCTTTTTAATTAAATAAATAGGTTAAATAATAATTAGGTCATAGTACACATACCCAATTACCATTCTGCCATTTCTGAAAATTCGGGGTGTTAAGTAAATTGTGCCAAGAGTTGCGGACCAGTTGGAAAGTCTAAGAATTCATGAATAGGTTAGCGAGAGCAAGCAAAGTAAGTCATACCGTAGATTTCAAGATCCAAGATAGTTGTTGAGATCATGAAAAAAGACGAAGATCCAATTGTTTCATTTACAAGCGAGTGGCCAGAACCAAACCAGCCAGTGGTTGCGAGTTAGATGAAGATGGCAACCTTCAACATCAGAATCGGGTTCGTGTTCCGAATGTGGAAGATTTGAGGAAGAATGGTGAATGAAGCCCACATGATAGCGTTTGCAGTTCATCTCGAGGCAACCAGGATGTGTAGAGAATGAAAGCAGTGCTACTGATGACCTTTCATGAAGATATAAACATCACAGTTTCCTACAATGATAGTTACCACGGCAGTATCCAAACGTCACCGTTTGAAGCTCTGCATGGAAGAAAGTGTAGAACGCTAGTTTTATGGGATGAAGTGGAACAGTGACGGATCATAGTGGATACATCAAGCCAGGGAGAATGCTGAAGTGGACCGTCGCAACCTCGAGATGGCCCGAGACATGCAGAAGAGTTGGGAAGATAGAATAAGAAGACTGTTAGAGTTTGAAGTTGGAGATAGAAAGCATCTAAAGACGTCCTCAACGAGAGAAGCAAGATGGCTTGGGCAGACATGCAAGATAAGCCCTAGATATGAAGGCTCTTATATGATAGTGGCTAAATTAGGACCTTTAGCTTATCCGTTGGAGTTACCAAAATCCTTTCATGGGTGTATGACGCTCTTCATGTGTCAATGATAAGGAAATCGTTGGCCGATGTTGATGTGAGTCAAGCTTTGACTTTGAAACGGTTGAAGAGACTTTGACCCACGTCGAAGAATCAAGTGCACTTTAGAGCGGAAGACAAAGAAAGTTAAGAAGGAAGACGTACAACTAGTCTTGGGTCAATGAAGTGGTCACACCGACAAAGGCAACATGAGTTATAAAAGACGAGGCATTTTGTGAAGTTCCAGAGTTCAAGTACCTCCCAGATATGTTCAGTTTCGAGGACGAAATTTGTTTTAAGGGGAGAGGGATGTAACACCCCGAATTTTCAGAAATGCTAGAATGGTAATTGAGTATGTATACTATGACCTAATTATATTTAACATATTTATTTAATTAAAAATGATTTAATTAAAAGGATTTAGTTATTAATTAGGCGATTTAATTAATGGCTATAAAAAGAAAATAATCCCCAAAATATCTTATTAGTTTTAGAAGTTTTCGCAAGAGAACGACGCTAGGGACGCAGGAAGAACAGGAAGGGAATCTTCAATCACGCGGCTAATCCGATAAGAATTTTGGCAGACCGTAGAAGACGGAAACCATCGTCTCATCGAGACGAACGTTCCCACATCAATCGTTTTCAAAACAGTAAGTTTTCAGTTTAGCCCTAAATTTGGAATCTTGATCGTTTTGAGGAAAAATATGAGCTTTAGTTGTGTAGAGTATTGTATGATCGTAGTTATATCGTTTTTGAATCGTAGGTTGTTCGTTGAAGTCGTGAATCAAAGGATTCACTTCGATTGCTTTTGAATTGCTTTGGATTTTGCTTAATTCACTAAAAATGTAAGGGAATATTCTTAAACGGATTTTTAGGTGTTTTTAATCGATACAATTACGGTCGTGTTGTTAATTTTTAAATTACAAATTTATTGGTTAGTGAAATTTACGTGCTAGTGTAGTGGATGAATTTTCAATTTGACCGAAATATGTGTATTGATTCTATTGAATCTATAATATTGGATATATGTGTGTCACCGGAGACACGTTCACGTCACTGAAGTCGGCCGGACATGGCATGATAGAATCTTGGTCTATTTTTGTTTCTGTGTTTGATATAGTATACTAACTAATATTATTATTATTATATTATTTTATTTGGGTTTGGCTCTGTTTGGTTTCGGACTGACTGGATCCATTTGGATCCAAGAAAGAGAAAGAATTATAAAATATAGTGAAGTAATGATGATAAAGTTGAAAAGTTGTATTGAAATTTGTGTAGTTAAAGTAATGATTGTTGATTTGAAATATTATATTGAAAAAGTAATGGTTAAATAGTGTAATGAGTGTATAAAGTGATGGATTAATATTATTTTATTTGTTGATGTTGATTGATTGATGAAAGAATTTATAATAAAATAATAGAATTAATAAAATAATAATAAATAAGTTAATAGGGTGAATAAAATATTGGTTTGGGATCCAAATGGATCAACCTAGTCCCAAACCAAACAAGGGTCTGGGGTCATATTCCCTTTTCCGTCCGCCGTTTACTTTAAAAAAAAAATATTAAATATGTATTCTATTTGCAAGAAAAAAAGAGTTATTGATATATATGTTTAATGGTCATATTAAAAAGTGTGGCATATATTACGGTAAGAGTGTAATATATTAATTATGTGTTTTTATATGTATTACACGATACGATATGATTTGTATATTATATGTTAATTTGCAATGTCTAACTACTACTTTTGATAGTCTTGGCTCAACACCACAATTGAGACCCTCTGCGGGGAGAAGGTGGGAGCACCGGAAGGCGTTGTTTAGACCTTGTGGGACATTGACTTAGTAGTCATTGATCCTTTTACAATGTGCTAGGTAGTGTAATTAGAATGTCTAGGATTAAAAGTCCTTAGGAGCCTTTTTATGTGAATGAATCAGGTGGTGAGAACTTAACTCGTAAATACACATGTGGTTAATTGTCTAAAAGCTAAAACATCAATATCATTAGTGATGCACATTTTTTACATCGAAGCATGGGACCCTTACAGATCCTACGGGACTACGTGTAACTCCCATATGGATCATGAGTCCATGCCCCCATGAGTGGTGCCGCCCATGTTATGGTGCATTTCTCACAATGCGTAGTGTCCTTTGATATTGATGTAACAAACTTATGTGCATGAGGATGTACTGTGTGATCTAGTAGAGGGTGAGATTGGTCTCAATGCAACCTATGTGGTAGAGATTGTAGAACTTATTATATATGATATGCTATGTTGTGTGCAACCGTTTCTTCTACCCCTTACTAAGGACGTAAGTACTTACCCTTTCTCTCTTTATTGTCCCCACCCCGAAAAGCAGGGACGGAGGTGTAGTGTGGGCTTAGGTGTGCTAAGCCCACCCAAACCTTTTTCTTATACCTAGTAATTATATATAACCAACCAAAAAGCCCACAGCCAACTAACCCATAGCCCACCAAATAATACCAATAAACTGAGCATAAATGTATTCGTAGGTAAAAAAATGAGCAAATTATGACTTGAGTTCTCAATAAAAATTGTAATTTTTAAGAATTTAGTAGATATCTTTTAGTCGGAGTACCACAATTTTTTAATTTTTTTTTTTTTGGCTTTTGGAGCACCACAATTTAAGGTGTAGGAATAAGAAAATGATATGTGCACACTACACATGATTATACCATTGATTAAAGTGTGGGACACATGAATTGATTTAGATCCCACCGTAATCAATGGTGAGATCATATGTGGAGTATGTGGTGATATATGTTGTGACAAAATATGTTGTGCATGTATCACTACCGGAAGGAATACACAAGATTTTGTTGTGGCCCGAACGGATATGGCTTGGCCTTGGTGCCTGCTTGGACATACACCGGTTAAGGGACCCTAGCCCACCCAAGTTTTATTTTCTGGCTCCGTCCTTGCCGAGAAGGTGGCAGTCAGGATGATGATGAGTACGGTTATGATGACGGAGCCGACGTTTGAGCTCAAGAGATTATGATGTTATGGACTTTTATTTTATGCGTTTTTATTACTAGGGAATCGCGACTCCGTGCAACGCACGGAGTGCCCATGCTATAAGTTTTAACTTATTTGACGATATTAAATACGAAGAAATGTAGCATGTAACGAACCGTTCAGAACGCAATTTTTAAGCGCAACAATGAAAAATAAAACATTTTACTTCGATCTCATTTCGGATACCACAACCTACCACACAACTCTACCCTAGTCAACACACTCTTTCTTATCTACTACACACATTATCAATCACCCAACCGCATCCTATCCCAACATTTTTTAACACTCACCTATCCAATCCTACCTCACCATGCCCTACACCACATTATCTTAACACATATTATCTTACCACACTATCCTATATTACGTATTTTATTCAACCTACCAAACTTTACCTAACTTACGCCACATCATCCAACCATACCATCCTACCCTACCATACATCACCGCATTACATCTCATACCTCGCCTCACCTACATTAGCACACCCTACCGCACCCTACCTCTCTACATACCTGCAAACCTTAACCTACCTCTCAACCTACATATTAATTCACTATCCTAGCTAAGCCTATTACACCCTATTTTATCTCATCCTACCCTACCTTACCATACCCACCACCCCATCCTACTCTACCCTACATCTCCCTACCCTACCGTGCTCACCACCCATCTTACTATACCCTACCCTTCCCACCACCCCAACCCAACCCACCCCACCCACCACCTACCTAACATCACTTTCCTCTTACACACCACCACGTGTTTTATCGATTTTTATTTCATTCCATCCGATTTCATTCTGGTCAATTTTCATTTTATGAAAAAAAAATTAATTCTACAATATCAGGCATCATAAACCAGACGGTCCAAAATAACAAAAAGGGCTGAAACACAAAAAGCAACAAATGAGAGTAGAAGAGATGACTTTTTGGTGGTTTATATGGGTGAGGAGCCGGGAGAAAAAAAGGGAGGGTGCACGTAGCATACCCTTTCCTTTCTTATTAGACAAAAAAAAAAGATAGTAAAATGTAAAAATTTATAGGCGAATGTTCTCTTATAAAGATACAAAGATCGTGTCGGCAACAAGTCGTGGCTTTATATTTTAAAAATAGTCATACATTTGCTACATATATTCACACATTAAAAGGTGATACAATTGAGTCCTCTAAAATGGAACAATTTAACTCAAACCCTTCTAATAAAAAAAAAAAAAAAAATTTCTGGGCTGGGCTGGGCCTGCCGTGAACAGTAAAAAAAATTGGGCCGGATTTTTAGGCCGATGAACAGTAAAAAACGGGGAACCAATAAAAAAAACAAGTGTCACATATTCACAGTGGTGGGTGGGGTGCGTTGGGTTGGGGTGGTGGGAAGGGTAGGGTATAGTAAGATAGGTGGTGGGCACGGTAGGGTAGGGAGTTATAGGGTAGAGTAGGATGGGGTGGTGGGTAGGGTACGGTAAGGTGGGATGAGATAAAATGGGGTGTAATAGGCTTAGCTAGGATATTGAATTAATATGTAGGTTGAGAGGTATGTTAAGGTTTGTAGGTAGGTAGTAGAGAGGTAAGTGCGGTAGGGTGTCTTTAATGTAGGTGAGGCGAGGTATGAGATGTAATGCGGTGATGTATGGTAGGGTAGGATGGTATGGTTAGATGATGTGGCGTAAGTTAAGTAAAGTTTGGTAGGTTGAATAAAGTACGTAATATAGGGTAGTGTGGTAAGATAATGTGGTGTAGGGCATGGTGATGTAGGATTGGATAGTAAAATGTAAAAATTTATAGACGAATGTTCTCTTATAAAGATACAAATATCGTGTCGGCAACAAGTCGTGGCCTTATATTTTGAAAATAGTCATACATTTGCCACATATATTCACACATTAAAAGGTGATACAATTGAGTCATCCAAAATGAAACAATTTAACTCAAACCCTTTTCTAAAAAAAAAAAAATAAAAAACTTTTCTGGGCTGGGCCTGCCGTGAACAGTATAAAAAAAAAATTGGGCCGGATTTTTGGGCCGATGAACAGTCAAAAACGGGGAACCAATAAAAAAAAAAGTGTCACATATTCACACTTTTTCCCTTCTTATATAGAGTATCAAAGGAAAGGATATTCAGTTTTGAGAGATAGACTTAATACCTTTCTAGTTTCAAATTTTGATGTAATAAGTTAAACAACATTTATTTCGTTGTTTTGTCATTTCAGTTTTCTTAGACGTAGATTTTGAGACTGGTGATCTGTTGTTTGTCGTTTGACATTCTTTTCCGAGTTATCTTTTTGTTTTTAAATTACACCGCTTTTACTCTGATTAATTGTTACGAGGCTTATGTATATATATTACTTTGACTATTTAAAAATTAATATATTCATGCCGGACGTTCTTTCCAGATAATGACTCGGTATCCGGGACGGGGTGTCACAACATTACTTCAAAAACATTTTTAAACTAAGAAAGAAGAAAAATTCAAAACGAGTATTTTTTTTATAAGAAGACGTCGATCCTTACCTTAATATTAGCACAATCTACAATCAACAAGAACTATTCTTCGAATATACGAGCGTCTATGAACAATAATTGAAATCTAACATGAGCCGTACAATAAATACGATCTTAACAAAAGAAAAGGAACCGAAACTAAGACAAATATCAAGCCTTTAACCTTCAAATTGAGATTTTGAAGGCATAACTTCGGATCGAACATAAATTGCTTTGATATCTCTACTAATGTCTATAGAATAAGCAAAAAAACGACCAGCAAGGCTGCCGAAAAAAGGCTCAGTGATTCACGGCAACAAAGACGTTCTTTATTGCTGCGATTTGACTTTTATGGGGAGGAGAAAAAAACGTTAATTCTAAAGCTATGGTTGATGCGAACCCCGTATATAGGTTTCCAAAGCTCTCAAGGTCGGTATAATTTCCCCTTAAAGTAAAAAGAAACACTTAATGTATAAGGAAATATAGTAGCCCATTTACTGGCACCAATTGGTTTTAGTACAACGGTAAGCGCTTAATATTAACATGGTATCGGAGCCAGATGTTACGGGATCGAACTTTAGTTGGAACATTATTAAAAAAAAATTGTATAAGTGTTGGACAGATTGCCAACATAGGAAATATAGTAGCGTCTTTATTGGCACCAATTAGATTAAGACAACGGTAAGCGTTTGATCTTTAACAGAAACATTTAATTAAATCCAAGAGAAAAATGAAAACAACGCTAAACTTAACGGACAAGAAGGTTAACCTTAAATGAGAAAAGTTATTATACAAATACAACAGTGATTTTATGGGTGATACAAAATAAAGATATGAGATGTGTTTTTACACACCTTCTCTCACATAGTAGGAGTGTGTAGAGGTGAATTGGACCATCATAATAATAGTAATACATTTTTTTTTGAGTACAAATCAACACCCATTTGCAACTAATGCATATAGAATACCCAAAAAAAAATGACACATTAGCCGTTCTAAAAGCTAAAAACGAAAGCAAAAGACAGATCATTACTAGTTTTGACTTTTGAATTACAAAAAAAATTCAGAACCCTGCCTGTTCTCTTTAACAGAAAATTGATGCCGAAAGCTAAATCCCCAAAAGGCCACCTTCCCCCTTCGAGAAGAATTCTCTGAATACGTAAATCTGAGTGTCTCTAATAATGTTGAGATTGTCTCCAACCAAGTTGCAGGAGCTTGAATAAGGATGTCTATTAGAAATCCTATCCGCGTATTTTATTCTCACTTCCACTAGTACTTTCATCGACCTCTGCCTCTGTTGCTCTGGTATGAAGTTTCTTGCTCTGGTATATTTACATGTTTTAATTATTGACACTTTTAATGGCACAACTCGCGATTTACTCGACATTACATTTCAGTGTAAATTTCGACTTTATAGAGGTTAAAATCTATTTTCAATCCCTTTGGAATCGAATTTTATACATAATTTCTGTTGAAAATAGATTTCAACATCTACAAATTCAAAATTTACACGAGATGTGGTGTCCGAATAATCACGTGTAGTGTCATTAACCATGTCCTTAAATTATATATGAAATTTATAATTTAAAACTATATTTGATTGATTGTATATTAATTATAATTGATTTAGATAGATTGCAATTCAAATCATTATATCATCTTGATTGTCTATTAATTATAATTGATTTAGTTAGATTGCAATTCAAATCATTATATCATCCATATAAATATTTATGTATTCTATCAACAGAATGGGAAGTTATTAAGTGTATCGGTCATATATGGAGTGTATATTTCATTTTTAAATTGAATTCAAAATATGTGGTTCAGATTTGTTTATCCGTCAATTCGATGTAAATAGAGATACTAGACCATAACTCTCCCAATAGAATACACTCATACATATTCCTCTCTCTTGCTAGCATATTCTATTTCTTCTACCCTAGATTTTGGCTTCTCGAGAATTTTCACAGCTGGTCATAAATTTCGACTTTTTTGCTTTTGTTAAAATATCTTCACAGCCCCCCCAACCGTTTGGATCCGTTTTTGTTCTTTCGTAGGGTTTAGATCTGAACTACCGAATCATTCTCGCAGGACTCGGATCTATAAGCAAAAAGGTAAAGGACACTTCAAAAGCAGAAGTTTTTCAAGTAATACTATTTTTTAGTTGTTGATAAATCATGGCTTGTGATTAATTTATAAAATAAAGCAGTTGAGATTACAGTTTTTCACCATGTAATTTGCAGTTCCTGTATTTTTTCAGTTAATCATTTGAATCCTGTTTTGGGTTTTTGAAAGGGATTGCACTGTACTTATTTCCTGCAAAATTAGGATGTAAGGGCTGAAAACTGCTCAACTTAGAGTTCAATTTGTGGTGAATGCAAGCATGATAATATCTTTAATGCACATTCCTTCTTCTCTTAGCCCTCTTTGGATTGCTTTAAAGCTTGATAATATCCTTAATGCACCTTCCTTCTTCTCTTTACCCTCTTTGGATTGATTGGATCGAAAGAAAAGAAGAGATTTGGAGGGATTTGATTTTAGGTATTTGATAAACTTCTCTTAGCCCTCTTTGGATTTGGAGGGATTTGATTTTAGGTATTTGATAAACTTCTCTTAGCCCTCTTTGGATTGAAAGAAAAAGAGATTTTGAGGGATTTGATTTTAGATGTTTAATAAACTTCTCTTAGCCCTCTTTGGATTGAAAGAAAAGAAGAGATTTGGAGGGATTTGATTTTAGGTATTTGATAAACTTCTCTTAGCCCTCTTTGGATTGAAAGAAGAAGAGATTTTGAGGGATTTGATTTTAGATCTTTGGTAAACTTCTCTTGGCTCTCTTTGGATTGAAAGAAGAACAAATTTTGAGTGATTTGATTTTAGATCTTTGATAAACTTCTCTTAGCCCTCTTTGGATTGATTGAAAGCTTGATAATATCCTTAATGCACCTTCCTTCTTCTTTTAACCCTATTTGGATTGATTGGATCGAAAGAAAAGGAGTTTTGGAGGGATTTATTTTAGATCTTGATAAACTTCTCTTAGCCCTCTTTGGATTGAAAGAAGAGATTTTGATGGATTTGATTAGATCTTTGATAAACTTCTCTTAGCCCTCTTGGAACCTCTTTGGATTGAAAGAAGAGATTTTGAGGGATTTGATTTTAGATCTTTGATAAACTTCTCTTAGCCATCTTTGGATTGATTGAAAGCTTGATAATATCCTTAATGCACCTTCCTTCTTCTTTTAACCCTCTTTGGATTGATTGGATCGAAAGAAAAGAAGAGTTTGAAGGTATTTAATTTTAGATCTTTGATAAACTTCTCTTAGCCCTCTATGTATTGAAAGAAGTAATTTTGAGGGATTTGATTTTAGATCTTTGATAAACTTCTCTTAGCCCTCTTTGGATTGATTAAAAGCTTGATAATATCCTTAATGCACCTTCCTTCTTCTTTTAACCCTCTTTGGATTGATTGGTTCGAAATAAAAGAAGAGATTTGGAGGGATTTAATTTTAGATCTTTGATAAACTTCTCTTAGCCCTCTTTGGATTGAAAGAAGAAGAGATTTTGAGGGATTTGATTTTAGATCTTTGATAAACTTCTTTTAGCCCTCTTTGGAACCTCTTTGGATTGAAAGAAGAAGAGATTTTGAGGGATTTGATTTTAGATCTTTGATAAACTTCTCTTGGCCCTCTTTCAATTTATTGAAAGCTTGATAATATCCTTTATGCACCTTCCTTCTTCTTTTAACCGTCTTTGGATTGATTGGATAGAAAGAAAAGAAGAGATTTGGAGGGATTTAATTTTAGATCTTTGATTCTCTTAGCCCTCTTTGGATCGAAAGAAGTAGAGATTTTGAGGGATTTGATTTTAGATCTTTGATAAACTTCTATTAGCCCTCCTTGGAACCTCTTTGGATTGAAAGAAGAAGAGATTTTGAGGGATTTGATTTTAGATCTTTGATAAACTTTAAGGAAAGGTCTTGGAGAGCCTTTGGATTTAAATAGGAGGCGAGATTCGTAGGGATTTGATTTTACATCTTTGATAAACTTTAAGTAAAGGAATCGGAGAGCCCTCTTTGGATCAAATGAAAATAAGAGATTCAGAGGGATTTGATTTTTAGGTCTTTGATAAACTTTAAGGAAAGCAATTGGAGGAAGAATGAAGGAAACCAAAGGAAAATTCCCAATACAGTTTTAGCAATCTCTCTCCCAAAATGTCCATAAGAAAATAGGTGGGAAATATGTAAAGTCCCACATCGCTAAAGTAATAGAATGATTACCCACATATAAGTGTGATACATAAAGGTCTTGTCACTCGAGTTAGCCCTTTTAGACTATGCGAGGGCGACGGTCTAAGCAGTTGATCGGATCATTTATGACTCATTTAGCTCCGTCGGATCAAAGTTATGGGGCGTTACAGATTGGTATTCAGAGCTGACTATCAGGCGTGTCTATGGGTCACACCGTGAGAGACAGTGATGGCCATCTCTAGAATCCTCTGGTAGGGACGAGACCGAGACAAGTCCTGACCAAGTCCTGGCGAGGTCGCCGGTCCCTTATAAGGGGAGAATGTAAAGTCTTACATCGGTAAAGTAATAGTTAGCTCACTCCTATATAAGTGTGAGATCTAAAGGTCTTGTCAACTCGGGTTAGCCCTTTCAGACCAATCTGTACGAGATTTTGTCCATCATGTTCGTTCTAAGCACGTTGAGATCGACCGGCATTTGATTGCAGAAACGTTGGAAAGGATAGAAGTTGTCTTAGTCTATACTCCTTCAATGGAGCATGGTGCATATATCCTAATGAAACCTCGATCAAATACTACCTCTACCTCCAAATATAGGTCTTTTAGACTCTTCGCCCCATAATATAAGGTTTTTTAGAATACCATTGAACCATTTATTTAATATTTCCTTCATCTTACCCTCAATTTATTGCCCATTCAACCGCTTTTCTATACTTAACATCTATTACATGTAATAATAGTTGAAGGGTATTTCATACTTTTTCATTACAAAACTATGACATCCATCTATTTTCTTAATCTATGTGAAAAGACTTATATTTTGGGACGGAGGTAGTAACATCTTTGAAGATCTATGTCGCAAGTTGAATTTGTATAATCTATACAAATCCAACTTGGAGGGGAGTGTGGAAAATGAATAATTATGTAGATATGCGTTTTGATTTGTTAGGATTTGATTTCTTCTGTATTTCTTTCTTTCTAGATATAGAAGATTGCCGTAACGGTATAGTGTTAAAGTATATAATATGTTGATTATTATATACTATGTTGATTATTATATACTAGTGTTAAAGTATATAATATGTTGCCGTAACGGTATAGGACGAGACGGTAATTCAACATTAGTTTAAGTGCTTGGCCTCTCTAAAAAATATGACATGACCACACTTGAGGGCAGCGTGTCGAAGTATATAAAATGTCAATTATCTACCTTTCCATCAGCTTTAGTTTTTGGGAGTGATGGTAATTCAACTTATAGCCTTTCCCTTAGTTTGATACCCTTACTTAATAGGTATAGTCCCTAATAAAAGCCCTGATAAGTCCTATCGGAGGACATATTGGAGGGTTGTCCTATAAGTGCTGGGATATTTAGAAAACGTGAAATTGCATTTAAAAGCTTAAAGATAGCCTATTCTTCGCAGCTTTAGGATTTCCACCTAGTCCGATAGGTGTGTGAGGCCTACAGCCTACTTTAACCTGTACAGATATCTACTTTCTTGCGTATATGCTCGTTTTTTATTGCTAGAATTTCTTTCTACCCTTTTCGTGCAATAAAGGGTGTTTTGCTAGCCCTCCTTTCCGTGTATCGCAATCACCATTGTCCCTGTAATGTTCCTACCATTGCCTTTTTTGATTATTGATAATTTTTTCTGGTTTTTAGTTGAGCTACTTGGTTCTTATTCCTGATCACCGAACTTGTAAAATTTTCCAGGTGGGTGTAGAAGCGTTCAGACTGTGCATAATTTGGAGATCAATGCAATATCCAGACATTTTTGAAAATGATTTAGTCCCCTGTGATGAAACTAAACCCCTTTGTAAAAGTCAAGAATATAGAGACAAAATTTTAAGTCCATTAAGCACTGGGAATTCAGGGACAAGTGTTTTGGATCAAGAGCTATCGTCATCTGTTGTTGAATCAAACATTTGTTCGATATCAACGATAAGTTCAGCACCTATTTGTCGGCAATTCTGGAAATCTGGAACCTATGATGATTTGTTTTCTGCTAAATCAACCGTCCCAAGTAATCTGCTTTAGCCTTTAAATCTTTTCTTAGCGTTTCTTGAGCCCGTGTGAATGTTCGTTCTTTGGATTTTGTATCTTAGTTTAGTACTTAGGCCATTGTAGTACAAATTCTGAATTAAATCTTTCTTTTTTGGGAGGACAGAAGGCTCTAATCATCTGCATGTTCATCCTAAATTCTTGCATTCAAATGCAACTTCACATAAATGGGCTTTCGGTGGTATGTTCAACGAATCTTTCTCTCTCCTTTCCCTTATTTAGGCATGCCTTTATAGTCTATCACTTTGGATTTCCATTAAGGGATTGTTAAAGGTACCACAGCGGATCTACTTTTAGGGCATCACAATGACTTATTCGACCTCTGGAAAGTCGAATGTGTACATTCGATCATGTGTGGTGCCTTTTAACACACGCCTTTGCAATGACGTCTAATACTTATCCTATTGATTTTTATCATGTTCACAGCAATCGCGGAGCTGATTGATAACGCTGTTGATGAGGTATGTTTAGTAATACCCCACTCAGTTATATAAAAGCTCATATTTCCGTATCTCATCCTTTACTTTGAGCTAACACGGGCTCGGTTTTATATGGAAACTGCCAATTATATACATGTAAACTGTCTTATAGTTTTTTGTTTTGAAAATTTTCTTCAACTCGTGGTTTTGTTCTCTGTGCTCCTTGTTATTGTCTAGGTATCAAACGGGGCTACGTATGTCATGATAGACAAAGTATTTAATCCAAGAGACGGTAGCACAGCATTGCTAGTTCAAGGTACTCGATGTTTTATATTTTGTATCGCGGTGTCGTTTTGATCTGGCACTGTGGTTTTGCTATTGATGTTTGGAAAAACTTGATGATGGGGCTTTTAGATGATGGTGGCGGTATGGATCCAGAGGCGATGCGGCACTGTTTGAGTTTCGGGTTTTCAGATAAGAAGTCAATAACAGCCATTGGACAATGTATATTAGCTTAAGAGCTATATCTTCCTTTTTTTGGTTATTTTTTGTAATTCAGGATAACGACACTTTTGGTCCCTTCGGTTTCACAATTTTTTCTCTACTATCTCCATTGTTCCATCTCGACACTTTTACCCCTCATATATGCATTTGTTTACATTTTAAGTCCATTTTTGTCATGAACAATGGACTGAAAATGAAAAAAAGAAATGCATACATGAGGGGTAAAAATGTTGAGATGAAATATTGAGGATAGAAACAAAAACCGTGAAACAAAAGGGACCAGAAAGTGTATATATCCATTTCTAATTCCTCTATTTTTCATTTCTTTCTCAACATATTGCTTTTATTTACTGTGGTGTTGTTTTTAGATGGAAACGGATTTAAAACCAGTTCTATGAGACTTGGATCCGATGTTATTGTTTTCACCCGGCATTTGAAAGACAGGTATCGTTACAACATGCCCAGGTTTTCTTTTTCTCAGTTACGATATTAAAAACCCATTTTTGATCATTTTTATCACACCAATGTGTAGCTTGTATTTTCTATGACTTCAACGCAACATACATCATAAAAAACGAACTTCAAAATCCCGTTGAAATCAAACTTTGGCCGTGTAATTTCCGGATTTCGAGGCCCTTTTTTAAAATCGTTTGTTGCATTGAACCCCTGAAAGCTAGAGCTGCGTATTGATACGATAGAAACGTATTGTAGGGGCTAAAACATACCATTTTTTATTGATTAGGGGCCAATATGTTTTAAAAAAAAGTGACTAGGGGCCTTTGATACAAAAAATAGATTAGGTTCTCGAAATAGATTTCACTTTCAGAGACAATACTTCTATGATGTTCACCATACAAATGTACTATTATAGTGCAAATTTCTGTGAAAGCTGAACTAAGGAATCTTTACGAGTTCTTCTGACTGTTTTTTAAAACTATTATTTCGACGAATATAGCAATTATATTTACTATGATGTTAAGTATTTTTTCAGTAGATTTTTTTAAATCTGTCATTATTTGTCTTTGTGAATAGGAAATTGACACAAAGCATTGGCCTCTTGTCCTACACATTTTTAATGCAAACTGGCCATGACAGAATAGTGGTCCCAATGGTGAGCTTAATTAAATTCTCGGGTCGTCTCGTAATTTCTCATTCTTATCGTAAAACTATGTTCTTATAATACAATGTCTATGATTAGATTTAATACCTGTGGAACTCATATAGAAATAATTTCACTTTTGGTCCCTTATTTTTCTTCATTTTCTTTAAACTAGCTCTTATCTTATCTTTCATATCGACATTTTTGGTCCCCTAACTATACTTTTTTGTTATGGTTAATCCAATTCTTGCATTGGCACGATATGGTTTGTATGCAGGTTGATTACGAGTTCAATAACGAAACTAACACTTGGCACGCATTGAACAGCGCACAACACGTTTCGAGTAACCTTTCTCTGCTGTTGCAATGGTCTCCGTATTCATCCGAGGACAGTCTCTTAAAGCAAGTATGTTTGAACTTAAACTCCTGTCTTTTTCGGTCTTCAGTATTTATTGTTAACTATGCACGTATACTTATGCCACATAGTGTGTCCCATATTCGATGTACATCCGACACAGTTACGCACTGGATACTTACACTTGGGCTGAATTTGTAATTTTTAAAAGTTGGATATGGGATTCGGACATGCATATACATAACTCAGTTATGTGAAATGAAAACCATGTTGAAAACTGAGTAAAAATGATGCAAAACAACAACAAAAATAGAATAAAACCACTAAAAAGTGTTTTAATTTGTGTTTTAGTAATTTTTATTTGGTCCTTATAGTATTATTATGTACAGTTTCGTCCCTGTATTTTTAATATTTATTATGCATCCTTTTTTTTTTTTTGGGATTTTTCAGTTTGAAGATATTGGTAATCATGGCTCAAAGATCATAGTTTTCAACCTATGGCACAATAACGACGGCAATATGGAGCTTGATTTCGAATCTGATCCCGAGGTTCAATTTTATACTTTAGATGCTTTGCAACACGAGAAGTTCTACTACGAAGTGTCCTCAATGACGAGATCCTCTGTCATCCAATAAAAACACGTGTTATCATCAAACACACAGCACCAGTCCACGTGTCGTGCTTTGATTGGACGATGGTTGATCTCCTCATTGAGGACTCCCCGCTATAGAATCTCCCGGGCTGCACTATTTTTAATTATTTTTTATTTTTTTTATACTGGATTGTTGTAACATAAGTGGCTACAGGACATTCGTATTTCGGGTGCAGATGAAAAGACTGAAAAAGGCGACGCCAGAATGACACCTAGTGACCAGCATCTTGCTAGCCGCCTCCGTTTTTCACTGCGTGTACGTTAAATCTTACTATAACAGCATCTTGCAAGCCGCCTCCATTTTCTTTTCGTGTATATATATATATATATAGGCTTATAATTGCTCTATATATTGATACTGGTTCCTGCTTTATTTTGTGACTTCAAAAGGCATATTTGTCTGTCTTGTATTTGCGAGTACCAGAGAACTTCTCAGTACTACTACGCGGACGAGAAGTCGAATATTACAATATTGCCACTAACTTAAAGTTCAGAGAATGCATCTTGTACAAGCCCCAAGGCACAGCTGGATGTACAGGGGTAAAGTTTTTTTTTTTTTTTCTCTGTCTATTAGAATATTTAAATAAAAGTTAAGTGAGAACCTTTTGCATGAAAAATCAATGATTTCTACTTCTCCTTTTACCATTAGGATGATAATGACACCTTTTTCGGTTCCCGTAATGACATTTTCACCCCTGTACATTTTTTTTACACTTTTATGACACGTCCAACGTTTGATCCAATCGTGGGATCCGTTAAGTGTCTTAAAAGCGTAAAAAAAATGTATAGTTACGGGTGAGAACTGTCTTTATGAAAAAAGATGGGGACTCCCCTTAAAAAGAGAAAAGTGCTAGTTTAGGAATTAAAAAAAAGGACCAAAAGCATGGTGACACATGGCACATACCTTATCGGTTGACCGTGATGCGTTAGCCAACGGGTCGGATCCATTTTAGTGTTAAACAAGTGTAACAAAAACGTATAGTTAGGGGGTTAGTTTTGAGATCATGAAAACCGATGGGGGACCAAAAGTATAATTATCTCTACTCCTTTATATTCTCATTTCTACTTCCATGTTAAGGCCATTTTGCTGGGAGTTTTTTTGAGTTTTCTTTAGCACTATAATTTGCTAACTTGTTTTTTTTTTTTTTCTTGTCAAAATTCAGGGAGAAATCATCACAGCCATTGGATTTTTGAAGGAGGCTCCAGAAGTGAACATACATGGTTTTAATGTCTACCACAAGAACCGTCTTATATTGGTTCGTAGTTTTTTTACATTATCCGTCTTTATACCTAGAGAGTAAAAAAAAATCATTCGGGGCGACTAAAAAAAATTCATCTGTTTATTTTTTCTTAACAAAAATTTAATATCGGATATATCGATAACAAAAATGAAAAAGAAGAAAAACACCGGGGGCGGCTGCACGTGGTGCGGGAAGGGTGTGTACCCTTCAAGGGAACGGTCTTTTTTAGTGTCGTTTGCTTTGATTCATTCTTCATGTGTTTCTTATGGCAGCCATTTTGGCATGTTCTCAGCTATTCCCGTAGTCGAGGCCGAGGTGTCGTAGGTACAAAAACTATGAACCTTTCCCTTCATTATTTTTGGGGGATAATTATACTTTTAGTCCCTTAAGTTTTTTTGTTTTCTCAAAATTATCCTCTATCTTTCATGTTTACGATAAACACCCATATGTATTCGTTTTTATTATGATAATCACCCCTATCTATGTGTTTTTGTTACAGTTATAGGACAACTAACAGGGTGTATATCGTAACCAAAACACATACATAGAGGTGTTTATCGTAACTAAAACAATACGTAGGGGTGTTTATCGTAACAATGAAAGATAGAGAATAGTTTTTGAAAAAATAAAGAAACATGAGGACTAAAAATGCAATTATCCCTTATTTTGGTCTACGTACGGTTGTCATTATGGGACCCTTTATTCAAACCCCCACAATTGACATTTTTAAAAGCCGATTCTTTGCTAAATAGTCGACTTTCTGGAGGTCAGGTCGATTGTGAGTGTCTACCTTTTAAAGGTCGATTCTAACCCATATAATCGATTTTTTCGATAGTCAGTTGTGGCGGTGCGAATAATAACCATTATTATTGTCCATTTGATTTCGTGATCAACGGATTTATCAGGTGTTCTTGAAGCGAATTTTATTCAGCCGACACATAACAAGCAAGATTTCGAGAAAACTGCAGTATTTCAGAAGCTTGAACAACGTCTGAAGGAGATGACAATTGAATATTGGTAAGCACATACATAGTAGGGGTGTTTATCTTAACAAAAACAAATACATAGGGGTGTTTATTATAATAATGAAAGATAGAGGGTAGTTTTGAGAAAATAAAGAAACATGGGGGACTGAAAGTGTAATTATCCTTGCTTTCGTCAGGTAGTGTGTCTTGTATCCGATATGTATCTGACATAAATAAACACCGTATACTTACGATACACTAGGACAAATTCTCATATCCATAACTCAGATACGTTAAATGAAGAACCATGTTCAAATTGAGTTAAAACCGCCCGGAAGATGAATGGAAAAATTGTCCATATTGATGAACAGCCAAAAACCGGAACCACTATTTTTTTTTAGGGGGGGTGCGTTTTAATATTTATTCAATGGTCATTATAGTTTTATTATGTACATTTTAGTCCATTTATTTCTAATATTACACAGTTGCCCTGATACCCATATCCAATAATAACCAAGGATATGTCGATGATCTTTGCATTTTCCCGTTGTTTCACAGGGATTTTCATTGTGGGCTAATTGGCTATAAACCGAATAAAAAGCCTAGAATGATGACTTCTCAAATTACACCGGATTTATCACGAGATGACGGCGTATATCAACCTGTTCATTTAAGCACAGGACAATCTTCTTCCACTTCTATTCCTAGAACCGTCTCCAGTGGTAATTTCTTGCTAGTTAAGAAATAAAATAAAACGGTTTTTATTTAATGATTCGTTCGTCGTATTATGACATTTTTTTTTTTCCGTATGATTCGTTATTGTGCAGGGCCGTTGAAAAGAGAAGAGAGTGATGATTTATTGGAGTATGAAAATATGAAGAGGAAGAGTAGTTTAACAAGTAATAATTCAACCGCGTCCAATTCAAAAATCTCGGTTAGCTCCCTACTTACCATTTGTGGCCTATATCTTATAAAAATTATGTGTGTATGTGTGTGTGTATATATATATATATATATATATATATATATATATATATATATATTTCGATGTTAAGTAACAACTAATAAAAATCGCTTGATTTAATGTAGTGTGCCCGCGATGAGGCATCAAATGATCCGAATAATCAAGAAGCTGCTTGCCTTATGGATGAAAACAAGGCGTTGAGGGCACGGTAAGGACACGATTAACCGTACATCATCATCCATACCCTGTTCCCCCCACCCCACCCCACCTTTCGCTTTCACTCTTCAGTCGAGTTTTTTTTCGGTGCAATAATGCTAGTGCCACGACAAAAACCCGTCACAATATATAAACACAACAAACTTTTCTCCTTGACAACCGAGAAAACTCACGTGTGGACCCTCTGTTGGATGGATGTCATGTATACAAACCGAAAAACCGGAAGCCTAAAAAAGGCGCGCATTTAGCTAGTATTATATTCATACAGACAATTTTGTGGTTATAAATGCATGATTAAGAAGTACTTTGTTCAAAGGGTAAACTTGTCTTTACGGTGATATGTATAGGTACTCGGAGCATGAGAGAGTGATTGAAGAACTAAGACTCAAGGTAACTCTTTACATTTTCTCTATTCTTACATATATATTTTCCGAGAATAGTCGAAGGCTTTTACAATCGTGTTTCGCTATATTTTCCGAGTATAGGCGGCACGACTTAGAGTGGACCTATCCGAGGCGCAATCTTCATATTCTCGCATGTTTGCTGAAGCCAAATTGCTACAGAAAATCAAAGAGGAGCGGCGAGTTTAACATTTTATATGCATCCTTCAAATCTTGTAAAAATGCATTTCACCACTCGAAAAACGACCTCCTCTTAGAGAAATATAACCCAAGACAGACCCGTCTACGTGGCACAACCTCCCTCCTCTCATATGCAAGACCGACTGCTTGCGTGGCAAGACCGACTGCTTATATGCAAGACAGGCTGCTTACGTGGCACAACCTCTTCTTTAATATGCAAGACAGACTGCTTACGTGGCGCAACATTTTCCGTGAATCCTGTATAGATGAGATGCTTTCTGCGTAACGGCGGGATGCCTTTTCCAAATTCTGTCCTAATTAGTGTAAGGTCAATTTTGCCCTTTCATCTAAAGTTCACTGTAATGAAGGGGATAGGGAAGGTGTTTTTTATTCATTAATTTGTTGTTTAGAATGTGTTTTGGGAGTTTTGGCAGTTGTTTTTGTGTACGCAAGTAATGGTGTTCAAGAATATATTTATCACGTAGTCGTTTTGAATGTTTGGTACGTAGAAGGTAATAGCAAAAATATTCTCTTATCTTTGTATAACTTGGCTTCCGTTTTTTCGTTTTGGTTTGATTAGTCTCCCATCTTCCATTTCTTTTCAAGATTAGTCCATTTAACGTGCAACATCCAAACTAGAACAAAAATTCAGATTCCCCCTGTAAAGATCATGTACATACAACGAGAAAAAACGTACTAGTAATTTCTTAGAAGTCATGGCGATTGCATAATCATATGGTCATTAAGCAAATGGTAGGGACGTATATCTCGGTTTGGGTACATCGAAGATTGAGGAGATATGCACCAACGATCTTAAAGTCGATGTTCTTTACAATAAATATAAAAACTTGGTTCCCCTTCACCTTTGATGCTGGATGAACCAATAACGATTAACAGTTCATTAGCCCACCCGAGCTTCAATTCCTAGCTGGCTTTACGCAAAGATCATTTTTCATTAATTGGGGCATCAAAACCCCCAACTTATTGAGCATGAAAATGTACAAACTGAAAAGAACAAGCCATGATTACATACAGCATTTATCGTTGCATCGAGACCCACGTCATATATTGCAAGCGTAACACAAGTGCATGAAGAAAAGGAGGGCATCATACCATACATAACCATATTAAACACAACTTTTAAACGCAATAACAAAAACAAACATCTGTTTTAAAAATCGAAATCCCAGACCATCATCCACTAGGGTTTAACATGCAAAGGCCCCCCAATAAAGAGCACTCTTTTTAAACTACTAATAAACTACAGAATGCAAAAACATAGGTGCCCTATTATGCTTTGGACACATTAACAGGCTGTTCCTACATCACATGCCGAACCCGGATATCCGAGCACATGATGCTCGGATATCAGCCCTTGCCTAAGGGATATACAAAAGCAGAGGAGATACTTGCATCAAGAGTCTTTATTGCACCGCACCACCGGATGAGTGACATGCGAATAAAAAGACATATCATGCTTTTTATACACGTCACTCGTCTAACGGAAAGACGCAATCAGGACACCCTAGCTAAGAATCTCCCCAGAAGCAATACCTGAAACTCAGCCTCATTGTAGCCAAGACCAAATATATTTGGAGCACGTCGCTTTCAAAACCAAACTTAAAAAGAAATCAAAAGCCACGGTTCACGATATCATCAACCATAACCAGCACCTACTTGAACGTTGCTGCTATTCTGTCGCCCATGAAATTGTCCCCCTCTCCCGCGTCTTGAATGTTGACCCCTTTCTTTGTATCTTGGACCGACATTGTGTGATCCATCTTCAGTATTTTTTTCGTTCCTTCCGGGTATGGGTTGATATTCATAATGTTGGATGTTCTGCCCTTGCCTTTCATGATTTAAGTCACCACGAAACTCACGGTTCGTAAAAGAACGAGCATTTTGGTATCTGCCCCCCCTCCTATTATCTGAAGAAAACTGTTGCTGCTTAGTCTGGCTTTCATCACTACCACCGAATGCGGATTCATCTTCATTTGAGGCATGGGAATGGGAGGGTCCTTTAGATGAGTAGGGCACTTTCTTCTCTCTCCTTTGTCCTTGTTGGCCAACAGTCCCTTCAATCGAAAAGTTACCCTTAGGCACAGATGGGTCTGCCCTAGAAGAATCTACTTCCCTAATGTGCTGCTCCTCAGGAAGGGATTGAAAACCCGTTTTAACGGAACCACCGGCAACATGCTGGGCTGTAGTACCGCTGTCTCCACCACTAATATTTGAGATTGAACTTGATTTTGGTTGCCAGTGAGATGATGATGGTCGATCCTCGGAGCCTCGGTTCTCTTTGGTAGAAGAGCTTTTCACAGCCGGGTTCATTTTAGGATCTTGCTGTTGGATATGGCTTTTATCCGGTTTCTGACTACCATGTTCTCGATCATTCCTCATGCCTCTTTCACCCTTCAATGCATGTCTTTTTGCTCTACCTGTGTTTTCCTGATATCTTCCCCCCTGAGCTTGATGTGATATTATACCAGCATCGGAATCGTTCTGTATCTTCTTCGCATCATCAGAAGCATTCGGGTCTTTAAAACCACTTTGTTGCTCTTCTGTTTTTGTGATGCTCAAATCAGGCTCTACGGATTGCTGATTTCTTGGGTTGGGCTTGAAAGATGATGGCCCACGCTGCCGCCAGCCTCCAACTGCTTTACTTTGCTTATTATGCTTTGAATCTTCCACCCGAGACTCAGCAACACGTGCAACATTTTCAGCCACTGAGCTCTTAGATTCAGGTTCCACTTTTTCTGCAACTTCATCTGATTGTTGGACAGTGCTTTGCTGAGCCAATTCTTTGGCTACCGGCTTCGGAACATACCTCTCCATTTCAGCTCTTTTGCTTTTCATATTACTCTGCATTTGATCATCATTTTTGGCTGAAATAGCAGATTCCTCTACGGCTTTTTGACCGGTTTCAGTTGCAGGCTCTGTTTTATTCTGTGGTTGGACAGGTGCCCACACAACATGGTCATTACCATGATATTTATCCGAAAACCTACCAGTCGGCTGATTTCTAGCAAACCTGCCGGATTTCTGGGGTTTTTGATGGTGATTCACACTACCTTGTGCTCCGTCACCATTAGTGTCTATTTGAACAGAGACTGCCAGTGGCGGTTTGCTTTCATCCACTGCGGTTGATGGAAAAGTAGAAGCTGGTGGCAAATCATCAGATTTATTATGCTTGTTTTTCACGTTCCTGTTACTACTTCTCCTTCTCTGCTGTGAAGATGATGACTCGACTGCAACATGGATGATATCAGACATCTTAGAATCACTGCCAGACCCCACATCACCTGGAGCAACACTTCCGATTTCACTATCAGCAAGCTCTGTGTTATTGTTGCGGGCCTTAGCCACGAGATTTTTCCTGCTACCACTTTGCTTTTGCTTATAGCCAGGTTGCTTATTTGTAGCTTCATTCAACTGAGGTGGCACTACAGAATCACGGTCACCATCGATGACCGGTTCTTCTTTCGAAGGCAACGACGGATTGGGCAAGACAGGCAGAGTATCCAACAGGGCAGTCTTTGGCGTCTCAAAAGGCAAATAATTGTCCGAATCTGCAGGTTCTTCTTCTGCACCCCATTCACCAGTCTTACTTGATTCATAATGTCCTTCTGGTCCTACTTTTTCATCCTTCTGGATCATAGTATTACGTCGATTCAATTCCTCCAGCTTGGCTAAAGCCTTTGCTTTCTGTTCTCTGGTTCGCTCTTCTTCTTCCTTCTGCAGTTGTACAGCCCGTTGTTTCACCATCTCTCTCATCTTCAACCGCTGATCAAAATATAACAAAACATGTAACTAATTATTATAGAGAAGGAAAAAAAGACAAATAAAAGCAACTGACATCTGCATTTTGAAGAACCTGCACCTGGCTATCAGTTCCATCAACCGCTTCATTATCCACTTCCCGTTTCTCTGGAAGGACCTCAGCAGCAACTGCGGTTGTGTTGCTCCGGTTTTCGTGGATATCAGATGCAGAGGAAAGAGGTGGTGATTGAACAGAAGCAGCAGGTTGCTTCTGCCACCCATCAGCATCACTGGGACCGTTGAACTTTTGCTTATTATAATCACCTGTTTTACCTCGCACAACTCCATAACCTCGCCTGAAAAGTGGAAGAAATTTTAGGCACATATCCTTTCACCCAACAAAAAATATTATCACACCATACTTTTATTTGTTTCCCGAACTCCTTGATTCTGACCCCAATTTTAGGTAGAATGTTGGAAATCTTGCTAACCTAATTTTAGACAGCAAGTATATCAAATATGATTTCTGACAGGTATTGGGTAACTGACTCAAATTAGGCAGAAAAATAATCAGTTTCTCATTCTAATTTGGTTGGAATAGTGTGCTGTGTGAAAAGATGTTAAAAGAAAATAAGAAACAAGACCAATATAGAACATGCCTTGGAGCAGCTGTTGTCACATGTGATGTTCTATCTCCAAGAGGAACAATTATTTCACCAATGACAGCGCCAGTACCTGTAAATATTTATTGTTTGTAAAATACGAACTAGTTTCAAGATAAATTCAATATATCTGAACTTAGAATCAACGGCATATAGCCTACTTTTCTGTTCCACCCATTGAGAGGGATGTGAGCCTTCATTTCGACTTTTTTGTTCCGACCATTGAGAGGGGTGTGAGCCTTCATTTCGACCTTTTTGTTCCGCCCTTTGAGAGGGATGTGAGCCTTCATTTCGACCTTTTTGTTCTGGCCATTGAGAGGGATGTGGGCCTTCATTTCGACCTTTTTGTTCCGCCCATTGAGAGGGATGTGGGCCTTCATTTCGACCTTTTTGTTCTGCCCATTGAGACTGATGTGGGCCTTCATTTCGAAAATCAGATGTACGGGCTTTCTCATTCAAACCATCAATCTTCTGTATTAAAGTCGGACCCCTCGGAATAGCTGATGAAGGTAAGATCCCGTCTCCAGCCAAAGGTGATGCAGCCGTTTCTAATTTCTTCGACTGAATATTATCCATTGCTACATTATCCCCACTTCCATATGGTCCTGATCTGATGGTGATAGAATCAGAACCACCACAAGCATCAGAAGGACCAGAAGATGAGTGAAAGTCGTGTGGTGCGCTCCCAGAATACATATCGTCTTCATTATCACAGTCGTCTGCACCCCACTCCTTTGTTCGTGATGCAACCCCGGGCTGGCTTCTTTTATTCGGATTTGGATAATTTTGTTTTGCCACGGTTTCCCCCCACTGTCCTCCCTGGTTTACATCATCGTTGTGCTTTAAGATAACGTGATGCTCTGGAACATCGTGAAAATGATTGGGTTCGGCTTTTTCTGAGAATCTTTTGATGCCTGAACTATTCTTACCGGTCCTGTTATGAGTAGCTGTAGAATCATTAAATGCTGGATCGTTATCACGAGCTGGATATCTATTATAAGCAGGCGGACCATGTGGCATGGCGTTGAATGGAACTTCATGTTCATTGGGATTGCAATAACCCATCGGTGGTGGTCCATAATACCCTTCAAAAGGCATGGGAGGACCATGGTAGAAACCGGGCCTAAATGGCATTCCAGGTCGTACAAAAGCATCAGGCATTGGAGGTCTGTATATTTCTCCATTTTTTGGGTGTCCCATAGGACCAGGCCTGGTAAGAGGAACTGGCTGAGAATTTGGTAAACCAGAAGGTGGGACCCGAGGACAATAGAAAGAGTATGGTGGTTCAACAGGAAAGCCACCAGGTCCAACAGGTGGTCCATAAGGTGGCCCAGGGGGGAGTCCTTGGTACCAAACACCAGGATGATTCATAGATGGTCCACGCCAGCCATCAAACTGTGGAGGCGGTACATTTGGATTATGATAATGTGGAGGCTCCCCGTGCCACTTGTCCATGCTTGGGTGCATTTCATCACTATTTCTGTGCCCTTCTCTTCTCCATGCATTTACGGTTCCATTATCAATGTCTGCAAACACCAAACAATGTCATTAGTTCATACCAAAATGAAGTGAACAACACAACACAGTCAAGTACAAACCAGGTTGAGATATATCTGAATTCTCCTTCTTAGCCACTTCACCAGACGCCGAGGTTGGACGACTATGAGAGCCTTGATCTGCAATAACACAAGAAATAAATCAGCAAACATGCATCAAAATATATTGGTAAAGTACTCAAGTATGCCATAGCCTTCAATAAATCAAACGGGGGGAGGGGGGAGGAGTGGAGGGGGGAGGGGTGGGAGGGGGGAGGGACAGGAAGGTTGGAGTTGAAGATTGACATATATTAGCACACATACTTTAACTTTCCTCCTGGAAAACCTTACAAAAATCCTCAACTAGTAATCTTTCCTCGAAGAACCTAGGAAGACCCTCATTCCAGTTGATTTATACAATGCCTAGCATAATAAAGAACTATGACTGCACACACAAACTGACCTAAATATTAAGAATGTTTTCAATGGACAAATGAATCACCAAGTACATATACATGAAAAAAAAAAAATATATATATATATATATATATATATATGTGTGTGTGTGTGTGTGTGTGTGTGTTTTCATATGTGTGTATAAATGAGAAAGGGATATTATCTTCTTTTAAGTCACATAAAAATCAAGAGAATACATAGGATTTTCGTTCCACAGAAAACATAAGCACAGTAAAACATGAGCAAATGAGCAAAGGGAATAAGTAGATAAAATGTGCAAAATGTGCACCGCATAGAATAAGTCAAGAAATCGCTACACGTATGTAATGGTAGAGGTCACAGGTTACTCATACCTGGTGACAAATCACAAGTATTGGCTGGTTGATCTGAATAATAGTTGAAAGAAAAATCAGAAGGAAGCAAATTCACGAATATGGTCAACCGTCTATTGCGTCTCTTCTCAAACACTTCCGAGAAGCTGCTTGTAGCATATTTTAGGCCATGAGTAGTGTTCCGGTCTCTTATTACAAACTGCTTTCTTTTAACTAAAACCAAAGGCATATTTCGAAAAGCAAGCCTTGGAAGGTTTTTACGGCTTTTTTAATTATTCGTAGTATTGAAAAATCAAATTACGCTTTAATCAGCAAGGAGTGGTAATTTATGCTGATGCACTATTGGTGGTAGGATTGACTATTACTGAACATCCTTTTTGAGAAGAATTTAAAATCACTAAATCACATGAATTAGTTGTCAGATAGTTGCAGCACGTCTTCATGTTAAGACCCAGAAAAATGGTATGATAGCAACAATACAACACATTTACGTTTTATATGTAGTTTCTAGACTTAAGAATGTTTTTCTAGCCATATGGAATCTACATGTTAATTCATGATCATATAAAGATACCTTTATTTCTCATTAACCCATGCCCTTCTTTCCCAATACTTTCAACACGCAGGTATAAAGCATAAAAAAGTCCAAAGGGCAAGGGCAATCACCTCGTGAACCAGAAGAACCAGAACTCTTCAAAGAGCTGTCTGCAACAGCATTAAGTGTTGGAAAGTCTCCAGAGCTAAGAGAGAACCTCTCTTTATCTGAAGAAGATGCTAACCCCTGCAAGAGTCAAAAAAAGAAGGGAAAAAAGCCATTCGTAAAAACCTTGTCACCAAACAAAAATCCATATCAAATTTTTAAAGGCGTTATCCAATCCAAAATTCAGATTAATTCAAATGTAAGCCTTAAAGTCCTTTAAAGCATTCCCTTGGAAACCAGTCACACTAGGAATATACAACAAAAACTTATTAGAGCAATATAGCCATACCCTCGCTCTGAAGATACAACAGGATGATGTGCTGCCACACTATCAGCATGCTGTTCAGCAAAACGCGATATCTGTGAGCTAGCAGGCCTAGTATCAGCACTATGAGGACGCGATGATGTCAAAGACGTCTGATTTGATGCTGAGATTCCAGAGGCAGATGAAGGCCGAGAACTTAAACCCCATGCATTACCACCATGGTCATGCGTTATTTCGCTTCCGGCAGTAGATGGACGACTGCCACTAGATGAAGGACGCCCGCTAGGATGACCAGGTGAGCTTCCATAGCCCTCAGCAGTTGAAGAAACAGATGAAGAACCCCAAGGATTTGATGCAGATGATGAGTGGCGACTTCCCCAACCAATTGATCCCCTAGCACAGATGAATGCAATGAATCAGTTCTATTGTACAAAAATCAGAGTAGAAAGGATTTCAATCAAAATGATGAAACATGCAAAATCTTACTCACTTTGGAACAATTTCCACGTTTGGATCCATACCATGGTTTTCCAACCTTCAAATATTACACACCTCAATAAGCATATAAGTCAAAATATGTAAAGTATAAGTTGATAAATAAAAATTAAGCATGAAACTGAGCAAAGAAGAATTGTACTTCTGGCTGGGCAAATTCAAAGGTTTTGGAACTGCCACCTTCCCTAAAACAGTCATGCCAGTTCTTCTTGCAGAAGCCCATCTACACAAATTCAATGTCACCGGTAAAATAGTTATCCATCAAGCATAGAAGCAGATTTGAATAATAATGCACCTGCAAACTGATAGTTCTCCAGATGAATAAACCAAAACTGGCTTTCAGCCAACAGTCTTAGATTAGACTTGTACCATATTAATGAAAAGTATATTCTCTAACTATAAAGGATTCACACACACATAAAAAAAATATTGGAGACTAGAACACAGGCTGTAAAAGTACTAACCAAAGTAGGCTTGAACCAAAGGAATGACCTTTTTTTTTTTTTGCTTTCATCAGCTATGTAGTGCAATGGATATCAATGACACACCAAAGAAGTTTTTCTTTTTCTTTTTTTGAGGGGCCAAACAAAATTTTAAAAAGAAATACAAGGTCTATACCCAACAATCAAAAAGGAGCCCACTATCAAGAAAAGAAGCAAACCTACATTCAGAAGGGATATGCGAAAAACCCTGGCTCTCATCTTTTTCCACATGGTTTTGACATACTACAACTAAAGCTCTTGAGAGGGTACTCAAGAAAACGAATCCACGTTTCTAAAAGTTGTAGTAGACTAGTTTACCTAGCTCACAAGATAAAGAAAAGTATCCCATGATCTAGAATCATTGAAGGGTCTGTTGAGCCCAACAGTAACTAACTGACTACACGCATTTCAACAGGTTTAGTGCCGTAGACAACTGCATACATAAAAGAAATTTCAATCTATTTTAAGAGGAAATAAGAGCACCGAGTTCACCTAAGCGAATAACTATTCAGCTATCATACACAGAGTGTAAAATAGTAAACGGATTTTCTTTGTCTAGATAGACAAATTCCGCACAAAATATGCAGCTTATCATCATATTAAGCTTTAATTCTCAAACCTGTGCATCTAACATTACATACACATCCAGCTATGGGGAGCACCTGTACAATATGCGAATCTCCAGAAACGTACATTTAGCACTACTTGGCATATTTCAGTAAATTTAACATAACAAGTAAAGCCTCAAGGGAAATATCATTTAATACCTCCGTTCGCCTGCCAAAATATTTGAGGTCATCTTCCAAATAATATACCAAGCTAAGAAAACCTACTTGGCGGTGTACTGTATAATAACAAAGGAAATAAAACTCATTAAATAATAGTGAACACAATGTTAAAAAGAAAGATGCACCGAATTACTTTTTGATGCAACTTCCTATCAATATAATACTTCTGTGCTTAGTCAATTACAGGGACAAAAGACTAACATGCATTTTAAAATTTAAACCGCCTGTCACGTAAGTGATCTATTTCCGTTGATGCTGGTAAACAACTAAATGCTTATTTCTTCCAAGATAAGATTAAAAGTGAGAATATACAATATTTACACAATTCCTAATTTCTTTGCTTGTGAAACACAATATTGATAGAAATGTCATCTAAAGAGAACCAACACTGGTCAAAAAGTTTGAATATTGAAAAGGTGGAAATAAATCCCCGAGATTAATGATTGGCCATATTTTGTCAGCTCTTGGTTAACGTCAACTCAAACCCATTGCTGCAGCAACTGCCAGCCTGCGGTCTAACCAACAGAATCCTAGACTAATTTAGGCACGAAATGAAGAACTGCCTACAGTAAGAAGAAAAGCATTCTAGCACAGACAATGACCCATGCATCAACGAATCAATACAAGACAATTGATCCAGAAAATGTCTCTAAATGCCTCATCTTTCACCTTTGCGTCGCATCCTTATACCAACAAAAACCACACAAATACAGCCAGGCAAGTAAATACCCAAAATTACTCCCGTTAATTTACACCAAAATCATAAACCAGCACTAACAGAGCTAGTTTGAATGTTAATAGCTCAAAATCAACTTATAAGACCCCTATCAAATCCCTTGAGTTCAATAAGCACCATAAGAAACCTAGTTACCTTTTCCTACCAAAAACGCTCTAAATGTGTGTATATATATGCATCTATATACGTACATATATGCTACAGATACATATATGTAACTTACAGAAATATGAAGAAGATATTGTACGTAGAATCCAACTACAATCCTCAAAGTAAAAAAGAAAACAAAAAATTTCTACCAAAAAAATCCTATAAGCATATACACCATACCGATAAGGGAATGGAATGGTGCCGATCTGTAACACACTCCGATCTGTTACACAGTTCGGCAGCAAAATCAATACTATCTTAAAAATAAGGAAAAATCTGAAATTAGGTTAAAAATATATAGCAATTTCAATGCGATGATTGAAACAAAATCAAAAATATAATGATTCCGATTGATAAAGATCGTTTTCAATTGGTGATTTACGGCGTGTGATGATGACAAACAGTTCCGGAAAGAGATCGGAGTAACGGCGATTGAACGGTGAAGTCGGGGGGAGAAAAAGGTTAGGGTAGAGAAAAGGGCAACGTTTTTAACTCCGGTAATAATAATAAGACGAAAGTATATACGCTTTTTGTTTCCCAATTTGTGTTTGAAGTAGAAGATTTCGTGTAACACGGTAGTACTCTATCTAGTTATTGTTAGTTATAGATAGACATAGTTATATATACTTCGAATCGTTAATCGAATAAAGTCGAGTCGGCTAATTAATAAGTTTGTATTTGATTTGTTACCGTTAGAGATATAAACGATCTAGATCGAATTTAATATTTTACTTATCGAGACGAATAACCCTTTAAAACCGGCGATGCTTGAACTCGGCTTGAATTAGTCCTACCAGAGGAAAAAAATGGTCGAGATCGGTTTGATGAAGTATTAATCATACTCGAGTTCAGTTCGGTTATGCTGGTCTTTTTTTTTGAGCACTTTCAAGTTTGAACTCTAGCTCGAGAAGCTTGAAAAAAAATAATTCAAATTGCTTGAGTTCGGGTCGAGATTGATTAAAATATATTTGAGCGAGCATTTCACAAGCGGAACACCGAGATGCTCGTGAGCGGCTCGGCTTGTTTTACACTCCTGGTTAGCGTTCGTGATCGATCATTTATTTCGCTTAACGAATCAAACTTGAACATAAATATTAGCTTGTTTCCTAAACGAACGAGAACGAATTTGACTCACAAGAGTTTGATTATGTTTGTGAATGTAATATCCCACTTTGGTAATGTGCGAGAAATATCAATTTGGAGAGACATGATGAAATTGTTAAGTCGGTTAACCTTTTTACTAAATAAATATAAAAACGTTCGTATTATGCGTTATTTTTTTAAGCATCTCCGTAGAACGGACGCTCTACGACAAAATCTAAAGTTACTCTGATATCAATTATTTTTTTACCATATAATCGATTTTTTTAAAATTCGATTTTTGACTAAATAATCAATTTTTGAAAGTTGATTGTGATGACCAGACTTATTTAAAATCGATTCTAAATCAAATAACCAACTTTTTAAATTTCGATTTGTGTAATGCCATTGTTATACGCGATAAGTTTGAGTGTTATAGTCTACGTAGATATAATGGGAATACATCTGTTACTCTTGTGGTGGACAAATTCTAAACGGAGCATTTATTTCCATCACACCGAATTTACAGCACACCAATGCACACACCAGAATTGACCACTAGAATCGACATTCCGAAAATCGATTCTTTTGTCGAGAACGGACTTTCCGGACGTCGAATGTGAGAATCGACCTTTAAAAACCCATTTTTAGATGAAGAATCGACCTTCATGAGGTCCATTTTTAGCTGAAACCCAAATTTCAGAATATCGATTTAATGTGATATATGATAAGCTCGTGGTGTACTAGTAAAATAGGCGTGGTGAAAATAACGTTCCCATTCTAAATATTGTAATACATCATGAATCACTATTCTGATGGACAAATATATATATATATATATATATATATATATATATATATATATATATATATATATATATATATATATATATATATATATACTAGTGGGATGATCGTGCTTTGCACGATGAGAATTTGATGAGAGAAAAATACACCCACTAAAATATTGGTTCCCGGCAACTGGCGCCAATTTTTTTTTGATGAAGCGAAAAATTCACCCACTAAAAATACATTTATAAAGACTCGCAAAACCGTGGGTAAACTAAGCTCTCTAACTCTGGCAGAGCACTGGGTCGATTCTTTAGGATAAAGCTACAGGAGCACGAGGTCGTCCCAAGAGAAATGTGGTTGTGAATACCAAAGCGACGTGTTTCTTAGTCTAAGCGATCAAAGTTGTTGGTTATGTTTGTTATAGCTAAAGCAGAAAATAAATATTATTCTAACGAGTTTAACTAAGTGCTTAAAAAGCATAGCCGAGCCACGATCCAACAAAGTTATTTCACGGAAAAACTTGATAAGGAGTGTGTTTAAACCAACCTACCTTTCCACAAAGTATTTTAACGACATCCACGGTGCCAACTCTAATTGCGGTGTTAAGATTCGAACAACTCTCACTCAACACCCTATGTGAAGTTAATTAATTTTCCTTTAGAAAACCGATTAACCTAACATGATTACGCTCTTTGAGTCGCTCGAACAACGATGACAAACCTCAGTATTGGAAACGGTCCCAACAACTAGGCCGAATCTACTTAAGCGATCCTAAAACCCTTTTCCCACATCTCACCGCAAAATGCATTTATAGGTTCGATGTGTGTGACGATGGACTAGATGATCAATCTAATTCAAAGGCGTTTAGAATAAGTTTTAGGGCGTGGATTAATCATTAAAACATTATATTACGTGCTACACAACTCCCATCTCGTCTCCGAGGGTTGATTTCACCCGTTTTCACATAATTCGGCTATGTAACGTTTAACTACTCATATTACTTGAAAATAACAAACGAAAATAACAAAACGAAAGAAAACAAAGCGAAAAATAACTACAAATTTATATAGATATACGTATAGATATATATATAGATATATATGGATATAGATATATATATAGTATACGTATATATATATATATTTATACTAATTGCATAAAAATAAAAGAAAGCAATAAAAGACGGAAACGAAATTATATTAAAAGCTATAACTAGTCGGGTTATTACACGACATTATAACGACATATATATTACATATAAAGTTTCAAAACATAAAAATAAAATGGAAGAAGATGAAGGAGAAGAGGAGAAAAGGGGGCAACCGTTCTGTTGCTGCTGAGCTTCTATTTATAGAAAATGATTCAAGGCCGGACCGGTCCTTGAAGGAGCCGGACCGGTCCGGACTCATCATTGCTAGATGAGTCGGCTTTTACGGATCCTTCGATTATATATTTATTGTAATAAAACTTCTAAAATTCATATCTTGAGTTGTAGGCTTCCAATAATTATGATTCAAACGTCAAAATTAAGCTCTCGGAAAATTCTTCAACTTTCATGAAGGACACTTCTTCAGAAAACGTCGTTTGATGGGCCATTCCCATTACGTGTCGTTTGCGACATTTTCCTTAATACAAATCAATTAGCCACTTGACCACCATTTGAGTTGTAGAAGTCCGATTGACTTGATTCAAAATCCATTGGAAAGCTTTCTTGAAGATATACAACTTTCATGAAGGATTCTTTTTCAGAAAACGCCGTTTTGATGAGCCATTCGTATGTCGTGTCGTTTTGGGATTTTTACTATTACGAATCGATTAGCCACTTGGTCATAACTTGAGTTGTAGACCTCCAATTAACATGATTCAAAATGCGTTGGAAAGCTCTATCAAAGATCTACAACTTTCATTAAGGCCACCTCTTCAGAAAATGCCGTTTTAATGGGCCATTGGTTCGTCGAAGATATAAATCGTTAATATTCTACTAACCACCGATCCACTTGACTTTTTAGCGCGCAAGACACTCTTATATCCCTAAAAACACCTCTTTTAGGCCTCAAAGCGTGTCATTACTCGGGATTTTGGTTAACCTATAATTCGCAATAAACCACCAAAATACCAAACGTAAATCGACACAACACACCGTTGCGATTCTAAAACCGGTACAAAACTATAAAAACATGCTAAAAATACGATATTTTATATAATAGTTATTACTTCTATATTTTTATGAAACTTAGGAATTAAAGACTCGAAATGATACAAAAGTGCTCAAAATGATATCGAAGCGGGTGAAAAGTTATAAAATAAGCGTGAATTTTCCGTTATCACAACCCCACTTAGCTTTTGGTGCGTCTCGAACAAAATAAGCGGTAAAATAAAATGAATGAGGAAAAATTCATGAAGATGTAAAATATAAAGGCCAACCGGATGATGTAACCAATCGAATCATAACCACACGTTAACCTTAATATAAATGTATAACAGGGTGTACGTGTGTGATAAAGCTTTCGATTTCACTATCTCTCTTGAATAAATCAAGCAACGCACTAGTATCCATTCGAGACCGATCCTAATGATTTTCCTAGGTATGGCGAGTAATAGTTCCACACAACGCCCCTCCTCGTGTACTTATTAGGATAATCCCTAAAGATATCATTCGATTCATACTGGGGATAGTCGAGGAAGATAACTTTTTTTTTTTTTTTTTTTTTTTTTTTTTTTTTTAGCTACTAACATATCTGAACTCATTGCCAAAATCGACTATCTTTCAAGCGTCATGAGGTGAGATCGAATACATCAATACTTATCTAACTTTTCACTTAATTTCACATGTGTAGCATATGCCCTCATTCCCAGCAATAGGATGTTTCGTGATAACACCCTAGTGGACTACTATCATCAGGCAGTCGGGAGCTTTTAAACCTCATAGTGATATAGGACGTTTCGTGATAACGCCCTAATGCACTCAAATCATTGGTAGCTACAACCGGCATATAAATAGCTCACTTATTTTGACATTCTTTCTATCACATTCAAACCTTCGGATATTCAATACATGTTGAAATTAGGTACTAAGCTACTGCTATTTCTAGGATGAACCACTAGAATCTTGAATGAGTCTGATTTAAAATTTTTGCTTCAATATCAAAGGCTTTTGTGAAGGAATTCATGTTACACAAATAAATTTAGGCTAAAATGCACTTACGGTTCACGTTGGTTATACATATCCAAATTGATCATTACATCTTTAAATCCATGAAATATATACCTTATACAATTTATTTTAATCAACTAAATAATACTCAAAAAAGATCAAAAACTAAGGGTTTAAACACTTACCGCCATACTAAACCAATCACATCTCTACCCCCACTTACGATTTTGCATTATCCCCAGAGAGAGAGAAAGACTTAGCTTATAAACCTGGCGGAAAGGTGCTATCGAATCCCGTAATGACCATGGGAAAGCACATCCCGAATCCCCTGCACTGCAAAACAACCAAAACAAAGCCAACACGGGACATGGTCCTCGTGCCAAAATATTGAACAGGGATATGGGAATAATGAGATAATGGCCTCATCACGTCGAGAAAATTCGATAGGCAATATAATAGCTTTAGATGGAAAAATAACCATACTTGGTAAAGCACAAAACATCTAAGCATATACGTAGCATAGAGAGCACCAATTCATAGTCCACTATTCTAGACTCATTTGTTTATTACACACGTTTTATTAAAGCGGGAATACTCACCACTATGCTTTACAACGACCAGAAATTTGAAGCAGATTAGATCGTAAAATGAAATGTGTGAAAGAGTATTGAGTCTTTTATACCCAGATCCTCAAGGTTCAATAACCTAAGTCCAAGAAATGATACATTTGAATTTTTTATCTTTTTCTCCATCGGGATTTTCGGATAACCACCTAATCATTCCCTCTTAATGTAATTCAAACATTCATCCCGAGACTTGGTTGTACTTTGTGTTCATCTTTCATCTGATTCTACATTTCATTAAGACTAGGCTTATTCAAATTATCTTTATTATTATTATTATCGGGCTGCCTCCCGGTAGCGCTTTTGTTTAACGTCGTTTGCTCGACAAAAGTAGTATTTACAAGTTATCAACCAAAATCGAACTTAAGAAGATCAATAGCTTAAGAAAAATTAACAATGCGAGAACCAAAGAAATTAAATTGTCTAGAAGCATTACCTCGTTTGGCCCTCGATGCTACCTCCTCCAACCAGAGAATCTTCTTTTATCGATTTGTCGAACCATCTTCTTTTGAAAATTACCATAAAGCTCATCCATTGGGAGTATATACAACTGGACATGAGAAAATTCATCCTCACAGAGTGGGCGAATGTAGTAATCCGGGACCAACATATCTACTATTACCAACTCTCCCGGTGGCTTTACTAAAGATGGCCGATCACTCTCCCGCTCTTTTAACTCACGAAATCCTATTAAAGCAAATCGAATCCTCAACCTTATTCTCAACTTTGAACTTCTTCAATGAGCACTTCATCTTTCCCAACCACCTCACATGTCTCGCCTCTTTCACATACCTCACTAATTCGATCAATTCCCCACCTTGTCCTCGAAGATTTCTTATGGCGAGTCGGTGATTTACCTTGAATTCTGCATGTCCAACGATCGCTCTTCCAAGATGCGGTTCAATCGCTCGAGTTGCTCTATTTGACTGTCGGTGAATTCTTCTTGTGGCATGGGGCGCACCGATCATATTGACTTTGATTCATCGGAGGTGAGTAGTAGTCCTCTTGCCATTCCGATAATCGATCGGATGGTGAATATGGTTAAAGTTATCAACGTCTTTGAGTATGAACAACGTAATCTCGATAAGCATTAGGGTTAGGACAACCTCGTAATATTGTGGCTCATAACTCGAATAACCATAATTACCGGTCCTGGTATGCATTCGAGCAATCGATAATCCCATGAACCGCTTAGTAATACCATCCGCAATGAAACGATTTATGGATCTAGATCTATAAACTACACGTAATAAAATAACTAGATCTATATCTACACAAGGGTTGTAGAACATACCTCTTGGATCTCAAAATCCAAGTTGAAGAACCGCAATAGGATGAACGAAGGAAAGCGTGAAGAGCACCACGATCTTCCGTGACGTGTGATCCAAGCAACTCCGGTGGAAGGAAATTCTCGACTCGAACCCTTCCGATATGCTACCCGGAAAAATCTCCAAGATTTTCCCTTGACTCCTTGGGCGAAATTTTCCTTCTCCTCTCTAAGAGGTAGAAGTCGAAAATTACATGTGTGTTAAGGCTTGGGAGAACTCTCTTTATATAGGAGAGTAAAACTTAGCCTCCAAGGATTTAATAATTAATACAAAATCAATTATAATAATCCCATTAAATAAAAGATAATCCCATAATATTCTAGAACAAATCTAGGATAATATTTATCTTTATTTCTTTCCATAAATATTTATCCAATAAATATTTTATGACACGTCTTATTAATCACAAGAAAACTAATTTCTTGTTCATTAAACATGCTTGGGGTCGAAAATCATCATCATTGACCTAGTCAATATGATTTATTTCACACACACAATAATTGGCCAAGATTATGGAAAATGCCTTTTTCCACATATTTAATTATTTAGCCCAACTAATTTAATAGTCCATTAAACAATTAATTCACATATCGCTTTAATAAAGTCCAATAAGAACTAAATTAATATTATTAGGATTCGACGTCCGAGAATAGCTATGCTATATTAGGAGGCACGTCGGGGACCATGGACTAATAATCGTGACTCCGATAAATCAAATAAATAATTATAGAATAATTATATTCGATAAATCAATCACAGGAATATGCCACCATAATCCCGTGATCGCACTCCTCCGATTATGAGATTATATTTATCTCCTCACGAGAATGATAATAAGCGTCCATTGATATAATCATTACATATGGATTAATCCTCCATAGATCGTTTCATTCTAAATCGGGAAGTTACCGTTAACCCTTTTAGAACCTCTTATCCTTATTTACCATTAACCCCTAGTGATCAATTAATTCATACAACTCACTGGTGATCAATCGGTGTGATATGAACTCGCGCGATCGATCGCTTTAGGATTAACAAACAAGAGAATCGTCTATCTACTTCCATAAATGGAAGGAATGGATTCCGTATCCGTGATAAACACGACTACTCACTCAATCCAAAGACAATGCCAAGATGGGGTAATTCGGACCACAGACTCGAGTGTAATCCTTAACCGTCAAGTCAAACTTCATAACCGATTCAAGCGGTTGATCGTGATCACCTCAGATTAAGATATATCCATAAATATGATCATCCATTGATTCGATAAGAGACTTCGATACGGAATTATATCGTGAACTCTAATCAAATCGGTCCAAATACTATATGATATATCTATCATATATAAATGCCCCATTAGGTTCTCTTAACCGAAAGTCCGGATAAGACAATCACACCTATTGTGTTGGCGCATTAATAGCACGTTAAAGGGAGACCCGATACTCTCGATTAACTTCACTACGGGCTAATTGTATTTTAAGTACATCTTCACTAACTCAATCCTCTCCTGTGTATATCCCATACACTCGAGTTAAGTGATTACATAAACGATATACTTAGGGTTTTACGTAGTGTAAATACTATTGTCACATCGGTGATTATGAGAATAATAAATATGAATAACAATATCATTTCATTTATTAAATAAAACAATTACAAAATTGTCTTTCGGGCATCACACCTAACAATCTCCCACTTGCACGAAAGCATGTGATTAATTGTTTTAGAGCACACCCTATTATTTAAAATACAACAAACTACATCTCCCACTTGCTCTAAAGCAATGGAGACTCATCCCGTATTCTAGTACCCACTAAGCACATCATAACCATTTCAGATTCCAAAGTACACTCCGAGTATGCCGTCGTAGGATAGGTCAGTGACTCGGGGAGCACCTACATCTAAATGTCATGGGTCTTAATGATTAGTCAGGTTGTCGGCTCGAGACGATCCGTAGAATCAAAACGTTACCGGTCCATCAAATCATGTGGTACTGAGTAAACACCGAGCCCGAGATCGACTTAACGATCATCCTCAATCTGACTTAAAGTCAAAATCAGTGTTCACACATATCCAAGTTCACACATGAATATGTCCGCATATTGTTCCTCGTTCTCTTCAAGATACTAAAGGACATACTAAACTTGCTTTGTTAACCGCCGAATCTAAGATTCGATCAAAGTTGACGCTCAATAACTCGACCATCTCTTACTAGAAAGAGAATCTATCCCATTTCTCTTGATCCGAAGATTTGAGATTCATTCTCGAGGCATAGGGTAGAACTTCCTCGTTGAATGTTGCATACACAGATGCATCATCTTAACCAATAAGATGGATGGGAAACCATGGATCGATTCTAATGAATTCGACCGAGTCAACGTCTTAAGAATGTTGTCCAAATCTCTGCTGAGAGAATTGTGGTATTGTCGATTGTGACTTGGATAACACACCCATGTTGGTTCCAATCTAGTGCAAGTGTTATCCTTCACAAACACTAATATATATATTCACTCATTGTACTAAAATTGATATCCAGTCTACAAAAGACTTATCAATATTTCGGTCAAATCCACATATTGTAGAAATATATGACTTCCGGTGACCGAGAGGTTTGCTTTTTATCCATAAAGGACATAAGCCTTTGCGGTCATCCCGTCATAAGTTCATAAGTCAATACCCTTTTGTTTGAATGAATCCAGACTCCGCTTGTTTGGCAAGAAAGTCTTAGGGAATCACCCTATTTTCTCGCTTTTGAACGAAATCATGCAATACCGAACTCATTCTACTCTTTTCCGTAGATCCAATTACTCCCATCTGGGCACGAGACGCTCGGTGGTTCTACAAGAGCATGAAATGTAATTGGAGTACCGAACTCCATTCACAGTGGTTATGGCCATTAAACCAACCTCTATTATCGTAATCCTATATCGCTCACAAAAGAGCCATAGGTCATCAATCGATCCTCGGACTACAAAGTCCACGTAACCCGTAATGGGTAATTGGTAAACCATACTCCCACTACATTTCGGGTGGATCGAAATTCGATCTAGTTTAGTAGTATTTAGTGTTATCACCAACAACCGATGTTGGATGTGGTGTGATTTTAATCAGTTAGTAACTACCTTGAGTTACCGTACTCCAAGGTTCAAGGTTTGTTGTTCATAGCTCTATCAGAAAGGACGCAACAGTATAACTGTCCCTTCCCGATTTCAAGGATCTTATAACACACCTTTTTCTCAATGCTACAAGATATATAACGATTGGTCACTGACCGAACGTGTTCGCGAAATTTCCAGACCTACCTTCAAGCACCGTGTGCTAAATGCTTATATTTATGGAAGTGGGGTGAACCTAATCCACACCTTATCCGTAAATTCCAAAGCATATCCTAGGTAGACTTCTCGGTCTTACATTTCAATGTAAAGCGATATTTCGCTTCTAATATCTTTATTGAGTTATGCAGTGTATTGTAGCACATCTAAAAACTATATAAGGCAATTTAACGGTTTCTCACTTAGTGAAAACATTTCACTATGAGGCGAGCCGAGCATCATCCCTAGGACTATGTGATGGCCCATTTCTGAGTATAGAATACTCTATCTCTGTTGAAAACAGAGAAACCTCAAAATATTTTGGATAAACTTACCGGAGTGTTTGAATAGTTATCAGACAAGAAGTCACTACTCGGAAGCTCCTACTAGCTTGTATCTTTCATCAGACCCCGAAGGTCGTCATAAACAAGCTATGTTACTTCTTTATAACCATTATCCTTTCCCGATTGAAAGGAAACTTAGTCATTGAACCTTTGAGACAATATAACCGGATCGAGAAAGGAATCACCCCTGAGCCGTCTTGAGTCATGTTATTTAGGGACTATGCACTAACTATGGAATATGAAGAAGCGTTTATCTAAATATAGAAACCAATTGCTCTTAATAGTTCTTAAGATGTGTTTTATATACATATTTCAGCAGTTCTAAGTGGTTTTGACTTTATCAAACAAAAGTCCGAGTCTTGGATTCGTACTACAAATGGTATATTCACTTTATATACGAGAAACAAATTATCGAATAGAAGGTAAATCCATTCGTTCCAACGAATCGTAAACAGAAAATAATTTTTCCGCGATATCCAAGGATTGAATCCGAGATTCATTTCCTTATATCACTCCCACTATTCTAGCTAAAATTAACTGCCCGTTGTTTACTCTTTTAATCGTTAAATGCACTGCTACCTTGTTCTTCCAAAGAACTTAGCTCGAGAAAATCACCAAGGATTCATTGGTTGGTGATCCAAAATCACTTTCCTTATCCTATGATTTTCAGTTAATTAATTTTCGGTTCAGCCTTAAAGTTTTCTTAGTTTAGGTGACTAACACTTTTAGACATATTCTCCCATTCTTGACTTTCCGTGAATGGAAACAGTCTTGAACCAAATGTTCGTTTGAGTATACACTACTCTTGAACCGTGGGATGTCTATTTCGAGTGTTACTCGTCGAGACTTCTCGGATTTTCTAATATACCGTAAAAACAACAAATCATAACATTAAAGCTCCCACTAGTTTATCGGTTCCAAATACCGCCTAACGAGCAATGCTTTATTTTTATGAATTTCCGATTTTTCGATTAGAAAATCTTTCGTACATAGTTCTATTGTTTCCAGAAAAACAACAAATCATAGAAACTCCCACTAGTTCATCGATTCCAAATATCGTCTAACTAGCAACATTTCATGACTTTCCGGTTTTTCAATTAGAACGGTTACGTGTGTAGTCAGTTACACTTTTCTAATGTTCTAGAAAAACAACAAATCATAAAGCTCCCACTAGTTCATCGATTCCAAATATCGTCCAACTAGTAACACTTCATGATTTTCCAATTTTTCAATTAGAAAATTACTCGTGTAATTACTACACATTCAAAATTCACTAAGAATTTCAAAGTCCGAGATCACCTTTGATCAAACTAAGTTTGTCTTCCGCTTGACACGAACGACACTTAGTGACATACCTATATGTCACTCACGGTTTTTAAAAGGCTTAAGAGAAAATATCTCTTTCGAAAAATAATTGCATTATCGATTGACTAGTTCAACGCCCTAGTTACTTTCCACTTTTTAACGAAGTCAATACTAGTCAATTATAAATTTTAAGCAATTTAGTAAGGGATAATCTTGTAAATAAAATGACATATATTAATTCAAGTTTAACACTACTATATTTATTTTAGGAATTGTAAACTAAAATTAAGTCTACTCTACCATTCCAAGGTTTTAACCTCGATCTCATGCCGCGCTTAGGGTAGGTCAAAGAGATGACGGTTAAATCGAGACAATCTCATCAATGAATAACTTGTGAGAATCGAACATCCCACGAGAATCGAACATCCCTTTATTCATTGACTACCTTCCTTTTTTAGCCTAGATATTATCAAGAAAATACCCATGATGAGTGTGACCTACTATATCGGATCTCTTAGTACGCCCGAGTATGCCGTCTTAGGATAGGTCGGTGACCCGACGAGTACCTGTAAATCCTATCCTTTGGAGACCAAGCCATGAATGTTGATAGGGGCAAACACCATCCTTAGGGGACGAAATCAAAAGCGCCTCGAGGCGCCACCCTTCTCTCACTTACTTGTATCTATAGTAGAGGCCGTGGGGTTGGTGTCGCCTCCCCGCTCCCACTCAATATTTTGGAAGTGGTTGTGGGTTAACTAACCACGTCTTTTGATGTTAACATAAAAGCACATCAAATCAAGGATTCGAATGGTGTCGGTAACGTAGGCAAGCCTACCCGCCCTATTCGTTGGAACATATGTGATGATCGGACGGACGAAGTCGGGTCAAGACGGCCCCATTGAGATAAGAAGGAATCACCCCTCTCGCTCTCCGGTGTAGCTTAGTCTTGCCGGACCCCGTGCATACATCACACTAGGAGGGTTAAGTCGGTCGAGCGAAGCTCGGTTGACCACCCAACCTATAGGCGAACCGTTTTTATCCAAGATTTATTGTTCTTTGACCATCATTCAATCTCGTAGACTCTACGAATCGAAAACGTGATCTCGTTTGGGCTTTAAGGCGGTTCACCGAGAACAAACACCGAAAGGCCTAACGATTTCATAACCCGTCCTCGGATCATTAATTAGTTACTAAATTTATTAATTACCGTATTAATTAAATTTCAACTAATTACACGAGTTTGTATACATGCCTATTTTAATTACCAAAATTAAAATTCTACATGTATGCATGGAGTGGATTTATGATATGATGCATGTCATGGCAATTCCGGTTTTATATCTATTTTATGATCAAACACATAAAAAATAAATGCGGAAAATTTAAACACCGAGATGGATCGTCGTGGCACTTCGTGTATCTAATCTATTTAGAAAATAAAAAAAACCAAAACCCTAACTAGGGTTTACTACTTTCTAACTAAATCTGCAGCTGTTCGAACTCTTCGATGATCGGGAAACCAAACGAACTCGGATCGGGACGAAACTTTCCAGATCTTTTCTTCACTCCTTGAACTTCAATATGGACGGTTGGATCGGTGCTTTGACTTACCAATTTTCTCTAGTAAACCGCCAAACTTGCTGCTGAATCTGACTTTAACTGCACTGCATCAAGGACTTCCTGAGGCAGATCGGGAATCGAGATGAATCCCGATCGACCTGAAATTTTTATGGTACGTCCAAAACTCAAATTTGATCAATATGAACGGTCGGATTTTCTTTTCAACGGTCCAAACTCTCCCAGAAAATCGAGGAAGTCACAGATAGTGTTTCTGTGAATCCTGCGTTTTTCTGTTACAGCAGCCTCTTCGCAGCATCAAACGGATATCGAAACGGACTCTGATCGACGCCAAAATTTGTGGAGTTGATCATCATCTTCTAATCTTGATTCTGACCGGAGGGATCTTTGTTTCAACGGTTCGATCAACGGGAAACACGAAATAACTAAACAGCTACTAAACAGATCTATTTTTTGGAAATTAAAATTGCAATAAAAAAAAAAAATTACATAATTTCCTATACTCATATGGACGAATTTTCATCGTTTATATGAGTTTTAATAGATCTAACGGTAAAACAATGATCAACCCCAATCCATCTCTTCAACCACGACATTCATAAGCATAAAAATAATCATGCATGCGCCCCATTTAAAAATTGGGACAAAAACTACGTGTTTTACCACTCCCAGATCTAATATTTTATACGTATAAATATAGATCCCATGGCGATCGATACCATCGTTAGTAATACCATCCGCAATGAAACGATTTATGGATCTAGATCTATAAACTACACGTAATAAAATAACTAGATCTATATCTACAAGGGGTTGTAGAGAACATACCTCTTGGATCTCAAAATCCAAGTTGAAGAACCGCAATAGGATGAACGAAGGAAAGCGTGAAGAGCACCACGATCTTCCGTGACGTGTGATCCAAGCAACTCCCGGTGGAAGGAAATTTCGACTCGAACCCTTCCGAGATATGCTACTGGGAAAAATCTCCAAGATTTTCCCTCGACTTCTTGGTCGAAATTTTCCTTCTCCTCTCTAAGAGGTAGAAGTCGAAAAATTATGTGTTAAAGCTTATAAGGGCTTATATATGAGAAGAAACTTAGCTCCAAGGATTTAATAATTAATACAAAATCAATTATAATAATCCCATTAAATAAAAGATAATCCCATAATATTCTGTAACAAATCTAGGATAATATTTATCTTTATTTCTTTCCATAAATATTTATCCAATAAATATTTTATGCACACGTCTTATTAATCACAAGAAAACTAATTTCTTGTTCATTAAACATGCTTGGGGTCGAAAATCATCATCATTGACCTAGTCAATATGATTTATTTCACACACACAATAATCAAGCAAGATTATAAAAAATGTTTTTCCACATATTTAATTATTTAGCCCAACTAATTTAATAATTCACTAAACAATTAATTCACATATCGTTTTAATAAAGTCCAATAAGAACTAAATTAATATTATTATGATTCGACGTCCGAGAATAATTTATCTTATATTAGGAAGCGCGTCGGGACCATGACTAATAATCACGGCTCCGATAAATCAAATAAATAATTATAGAATAATTATATTCGATAAATCAATCACAGAATATGCCACCATAATCCCGTGATCGCACTCCTCCGATTATGAGATTATATTTATCTCCTCACGAGAATGATAATAAGCGTCCATTGATATAATCATTACATATGGATTAATCCTCCATAGATATTCATTCTAAATCGGGAAGTTACCGTTAACCCTTTTAGAACCTCTTATCCTTATTTACCATTAACCCCTAGTGATCAATTAATTCATACAACTCACCGGTGATCAATCGAGTGTGATATGAACTCGCGATCGATCGATCGGTTCTAGGATTAACAAATAAGAGAATCGTCTATCTACTTCCATAAATGGAAGGAATGGATTCGTGATCTGTGATAACACGTACTACTCACTCAATCCAAAGACAATGCCAAGATGGGGTAATTCGGACCACGCACTCGGTGTAATCCTTAACCGTCAAGTCAAACTTCATAATCGATTCAAGCGGTTGATTGTGATCACCTCGGGATTAAGATATATCCATAAATATGATCATCCATTGATTCGATAAGACTTCTCGATTACGGAATTATATCGTGAACTCTAATCAAATCGGTCCAAATTTTATATGATATATCTATCATATATAAATGCCCCATTAGGTTCTCTTAACCGAAAGTCCGGATAAGACAATCACACCTATTGTGTTCGGGCGCATTAATAGCACGTTAAAGGGAGACCCGATACTCGATTAACTTCACTACGGGCTAATTGTATTTTAAGTACATCTTCACTAACTCAATCCTCCTCGTGTATATCCCATACACCGTTAAGTGATTACATAAACGATATACTTAGGGTTTTTTCGTAAGTGTAAATACTATTGTCACATCGGTGATTATGAGAATAATAAATATGAATAACAATATCATTTCATTTATTAAATAAAACAATTACAAAATTGTCTTTCAGGCATCACACCTAATGTAACCTTGGTTATTCTCTTTGTTGATATTGAGGCCGAGGCACGAACTGTTGTTGATAACATTGTTCAGTGCTCGTGATTGGTAGGAATATTGTTGTTCAGGTGAGTAGTTTTGATTGAAAAATCTATCCATTTAAACTCAATCTGCAAGATCTCGTAAAACAACAGAAAACAATAAAATTTTTTTTCTTTTCGCTTTTTTTAAACACACGATATTTAGACCCTCAAAAAGTTATGGTAGCCGAAGGCCCTAATCCCCGATTTTAGCTTGGACTTACAAGATATCACCTCCAGAAGAGGCTAAGTACCAAAGTCGTATTCAAACCGAGTTCAGACAATATCACTTCAAAGATCCATAGCTCTTTGTCGACATCTAAATAAAACAAGAAAATAAAAACCTAGGCCCAAGCCTTCGGTTCACTTACAAGATATCACAACAATATCACACATTTCCCCGGCAACGGCGCCAATTTTTTTGATGAGAGAAAAATACACCCACTAAAATATTGGTCCCCGGCAACGGCGCCAATTTTTTTGATGAGCGAAAAATTCACCCACTAAAAATACATTTATAAAGACTCGCAAAACCGTGGGTAAACTAACTCTCTAACTGGCAGAGTACCAGGTCGATTGCTAGGATAGCTACAGGAGTACGAGGTCGTCCCAAGAGAAATGTGGTTGTGAATACCAAAGCGAACGTGTTTCTTAGTCTAGGCGATCAAAGTTGTTGGTTATGTTTGTTATAGCTAAAACAGAAAATAAATATTATTCTAACGAGTTTAACTAAGTGCTTAAAAAGCATAGCCGAGCCACGATCCAACAAAAGTTATTTCCCCACGGGAAAAACTTGATAAGGAGTGTGTTTAAACCAACCTACCTTTCCACAAAGATTTTAACGACATCCACGGGTGCCAACTCCTAATTGCGGTGTTAAGATCTCGAACAACTCTCACTAACACCCTATGTGAAGTTAATTAATTTTCCCTTTAGAAAACCGATTAACCTAACATGATTACGCTCTTTGAGTCGCTCGAACAACGATGACAAACCTCAGATTGGAAACGGTCCTAACAACTAGGCCGAATCTACATAACGATCCTAAAACCCTTTTCCCACATCTCACCGCAAAATGCATTTATAGGTTCGATGTGTGTGACATGATGGACTAGATGATCAATCTAATTCAAAGACGTTTAGAATAAGTTTTAGGACGTGGATTAATCATTAAAACATTATATTACGTGCTACACAACTCCCATCTCGTCTCCCGAGGGTTGATTTCACCCGTTTTCACATAATTCGGCTATGTAACGTTTAACTACTCATATTAACGAAAATAACAACGAAAATAACAAAACGAAAGAAAACAAAACGAAAAAATAACTACAATTTATATAGATATACGTATAGATATATATATATATATATATATATATATATATATAGTACGATATATATATATATATATATATTTATACTAATTGCATAAAAATAAAAGAAAGCAATAAAAGACGGAAACGAAATTATATTAAAACTATAACTAGTCAAGTTATTACAATCGACATTATAACAACATATATATTACATATATTTCAAAACATAAAAATAAAATGGAAGAAGATGAAGGAGAAGAGGAGAAAAGGGGCAACTGTTCATTGCTATTTCTTGAGCTTCTATTTATAGAAAATGATTCAAGGCCGGACCGGTCCTTGAAGAGCGGACCGGTCGGACTCATCATTGCTAGATGAGTCAACTTGTTTCTGATCCTTCGATTATATATTTATTGTAATAAAACTCTAAAATTCATATCTTGAGTTGTAGGCTTCCAATAATTATGATTCAAACGTCAAAATTAAGCTCTCGGAAAATTCTTCAACTTTCATGAAGGACACTTCTTCAGAAAACGTCGTTTTGATGGGCCATTCCCATTACGTGTCGTTTGCGACATTTTCCTTAATACAAATCAATTAGCCACTTGACCACCATTTGAGTTGTAGAAGTCCGATTGACTTGATTCAAAATCCATTGGAAAGCTTTCTTGAAGATATACAACTTTCATGAAGGATTCTTTTTCAGAAAACGCCGTTTTGATGAGCCATTCGTATGTGTCGTGTCGTTTTGGGATTTTTACTATTACGAATCGATTAGCCACTTGGTCATAACTTGAGTTATAGACCTCCAATTAACATGATTCAAAATGCTTTGGAAAGCTCTATCAAAGATCTACAACTTTCATTAAGGCCACCTCTTCAGAAAATGCCGTTTTAATGGGCCATTGGTTCGTCGAAGATATAAATCGTTAGTGACACTCTGAACCACCGATCCACTGACCTTTTAGCTTTGTGGCAAGACACTCTTATATCCCTAAAAACACCTCTTTTAGGCCTCAAACGTGTCATTACTCGGGATTTTGGTTAACCTATAATTCGCAATAAACCACCAAAATACCAAACGAATCCTGACACAACACACCGTTACATTAAACCGTATAAAACTATAAAACATGCTAAAAATACGATATTTTATATAATAGTTACTATTTCTATATTTTTATGAAACTTAGGAATTAAAGACTCGAAATGATACAAAAGTGCTCAAAATGATATCGAAGCGGGTGAAAAGTTATAAAAATAAGCGTGAATTTTTCCGTTATCGAGCGCCTCGGTTTTGTTGTTTTTTACGTGTTTGAATGGCGAAGTTGTTTTTTATGTGTTGCGTTGTGGGGTAGGGAAGATGTGGTTGTAATATATCAAAATACGTCCGTTATGCCTTTTTTTAATGAAAGTAGTTGTGCCTAGAAACAAAGATACTGATTATTACTACTTAAACATCATAATATCCAATTGAAGTTGACCTGATTGTCTAATAATCATCCGGCTTATCAGAGAATGCCTAATAATCAGCTTACTATCTTCTGTTACTCGAATCCAAGTCTCAACAGATGATCTCGATGAGACTTTGGCCTTGTTATATGTTTGCACATCCTGAATACCATAACATGTCAGATTCTTCCACGTCGATAAACTATTTCACATAATGCTACTACTATTAATAAGGTAAATTTGTAAATAGAGGTCCAAATCATTCATATCCATCAAAAACCATCTGCCTCCTACTTAAATTTGTAAATTATGCATTGTATAGATTTTGGGGTAATTCTGCTGATTGTCACGTATGCAAACAAACAAAACAATTATGTCTTTTACTACACATGGCAATCATCCGACAGTCCATTCGAATAGGGGTCCGTGCATCAGAATTTTCCTAGATTTTGATGCATTTCACTCTATAAAGATTTTGTAAAATCGAGACAAACGATGTTTGATTTCATAAATTAAAGAATCTGTCAACCTCACATCACATACATAAGTGACATAGCTAAAAGGACAACAAAACATTTGCTTGTCTTTGTAGGCAATGACAAATCTAAGAAAGAAGCCAAAAATATTACACAGTTATCTTTAAACGCTGACGTACCCAGTTTTAGTTAAATTATGCTGCAGGCTAACTTGGCCTGAATCCAAGTTCAGTTATAATAATAATAACAATACATGCACTAACCAGTTTTTTATTTATTTTTTTTATTTTAATCATCCATTAAATAATCCCGCCAACCCGAAATGTAAGTCGTTTTAACTTTTTGGTTTCCTCCCATAATATAAGAATACCAATGGAGCATATTATTAATACTTACCTTTTTCTCATATTACCCCTAACTAATTATAAATCCAATCATTAGACTTGTTTTTTAAAATTTATAACGTTCAACCAACTTTCTTAAACTGTGTGAAACTTCTAAAACGACTTATAATTTGGGGCAGAGGAGTACGTAATAAAGCATAAAACATACGCGTTAAGCGCCTCGGTTTTTCTCTTGATTTCACCGACTGCAGGCTGGTTCAAAGATGTTTTGGCAAAGAGTCCTGCTCTTTGGGTTAATTCTCGAAGCCACTGCTCGCTTTGTTGCATTCAAGAATGACCGCAAAGCAAAGAGGTGATGCCATCATAACCAAAGTCATCAAACACAAAAGTGAGCTTATGGTTCATTCGAAAATTAACTTACAAAGATCCCTCTCACTTGATGGAAGCGCCGTCTCTGCCGCCATCCGATGCTCCACAATGCAATTCAATAAATCCTTGTTGATTGTGCCCGGTCTCCCATCCTTGTATCGAAGTTCAATAGGATCCACCATTTGGTTACCATTATTCAAGCAGGGAAAAAGAAATGTCAAAAAATGGGATGTACAAGCACAATTAAACAAAGCGCCTAATAAATAAGTATAATAAAACTCTCACCTTTCTGAGGTCTTCTAACTTTTGGTCAGACACATGTTCGGACTCATCATCTCCATCTTCATAGAGCCACTCCTCTGTCTGTTGTAAACTACTTGAGATTCCATCCTTTTCGGCATCTGAGGCAAAGCTTCGGTATGTATCCAGAAGTTGTACACAAAGATGTTTGTGTTCAACGTTAGAACTGGAAGGTTACACGCTTTTGAATTTTTTTCGAAGACCAAAACAAGAATTGTGCCCTCTCCCCACCCCCCACCCCCCCTTTTACCCCCAAAGCAAATAATAGTTGCCTGTGAAAGGGGAGGGAGGAGGTGGGAAACAAAGTAGTCCGACGAGTATCAACACTAACTATGTAAGACTTAAAAATCAATCTTAGCAATTTTAAAACAAGCCATGAGACAAGAAGAAGAATAGAGAAAACAAAGTGCCATAAAATCAAAGTAGTCAAGTGAATATTAAGAAATGCTCTTTGCATGATTTACTATTGTGTGCTAGCTATATATTGGGAGGAAAAAAAGAGGAAACAATAAAGTGTCCACATACCGGGCGAGAACTAAGCGCACAATAAACGAATTAAAGCAATGACAATAATCAATATCAACCATATAATAAAACAGATTAAAACTCTAAATTAAGATGTAGTAATGTAGTACACTAAACCAATTTTGAGCTAAAAACAACACATGATCTCGCTTAGATTTTGAAAGCACACCTTGTGCGGGTTCATATACATAAGACTCAAGTGAGTTTTTCCTATCTTTAGTTTGTTCCATCTTTAAGTCATGTTGGGCCAATCGCACTTCTTCTTGTTGAGCTTGAGACAACTCTAATGGTAACATTGCACCGTATACAATCTCGCTCACCGGCAAATCTCGTCTCCTGCTGTTTTACCCTCTTTGTTTCTTCATCTGCGTGAAGAAAATTGAAATACTAAGTGTTGTAAAACACAAGAAATGTAAATAGGGATCTCAATTAATGATCCTCACAAACACTTGATTCCTTTAAATAAATATTACAAAGAAAAGTGCCCAAGACATAAAAACATAAAAGACAACAGTTTATTAGTCGCCAAATGATAAAGAACACAAAAGGTTGCCTTGCCACAAGAGCTCCTAAGACGAGGCGTTTGATTTCATTTATTAGTCGCCAAATAATAATGAACACAAAAGATTAAATATTGAAGTTAGCCGTTACCTTTTGAAAATAAATTTCATGGTGGCCAAAGAATATTGAAACAAAGAAACAAAATTCACAAACAACAAATTCCACGAACATTGTAACTGACCCCAGCATCATCAGAGCCATTTGCCCGATAAGAATCTTGACTGCATCCATCCATCCTCTCATGTAAAGCATTAGCATTATCAGTTTCATGTGCAAGATCTTCTATCAAATGAAGGACAGACAAAGATCCATGAGAAACTACAATAGCACAGTCAGAATACGGTCCGCTTCAGAATTACGCTCAATTTGACAACCCGAAATACAGAGCAAGCAACAGTGACCAAATACAAAAGTACATCTCAATATAAAGAAGCATCTTGTCTATACAGGTCAAGAAATAAGACAGAGAAAATGTAGCCATAACCATATGAGTATATCGAACTTTATATAAAAATTTGACATTTGAAGCAGAAAGAAAAAAAAGACAACAGATTGAACACAAAATGGTGATACAGCAGTTAACCCTTTGACATGAAAACATTCTTTTGTCAGATCCATCTTTTGCGGTTTCTTGAGCTATGACCGCCTTGAAACCACCTATCCCAATCGTTCTTCATGGGCCCTTTCGTCTTACACGAATACATTACTACCAAATTCAAAACAAACCGCGTTTTCGAATTTCAAGTACCCTTTTTTACATTGCAAAAATCGAAAGAATTGCTTACATTGGCATTATTGCATCTGGAGATGACTCCACACTTGCTAAAACTCTGCATTCACATGAATAACAAGATTAGCAATTAAGATTACATTACATTCATATACACACACACACACACACACACACACACACACACACACACAGGAAAATGGTAGAGGCAATTCATATGAATCATCTATATTTGTTTTAACAATGGAAACTACTCATTGATCAACATTTTAAGATGACATTGTGTATTCACTATGGTGAATCGACGTGTCACGTGCTTGAGGATTATCGATGTATTTAAAGACATCACGGTAATTTTGACGCGGCACGAATCGATTGGATGAAAGTCGATTCTAGTCTTTGGTTGATTCCAGTCTTTGATAATCCATCTGTGAGAAAGTTGTTTGAAAATCAACCCCAGAAAAAGTCACAATCAAACCGAAGAAAGTCGATTTCATTTCAGAATCGATTATCACCAAGTCGATTGTGAGAAAGCCGATTCTAAGTAAATTTTTGTATGTAACAAATGAGCTCATTTGGGGAAGCAAATTTTGCTTAATTTTTGGAAGGAAAAAAAAATTGCATCGTTTCAAGTATACATACTCTCTGCAAACAATTGAAGATTCACCAAGGGTTTCACGTTGATCTAGCTCCTCCTGAATCAAAAATCATACAGCAATCAAGATCCAAACTTACAGAAATTTAATAATATGATAACAAATAAAGCACAAAAATCGATCATTGTAAATTGTCAGGATTAAAACACACCCTAATTTAACACTTAAGCAGCAAAAAAACCTAAATTAGGGACAAGACACTTACAAAAAAAGCAAGTACGACCACTGAAATTTCAACATATGCAGAGATAAACAAAATGCCATGCTACCAGAGAATAGCGCTTGCGAATCTCGTGAATTGAAGCCTCGAATCAGCATCGGATATTTCATCAAGACAGCACCTTTTCATGCTCCACCTTCAATAGAGGCAGTAAACACAAAATAAAGGCAGATTCCAAAGCATATCGGCTAATAAAAGATAGAAAATACGATATTAAAAGGAAACGAGTGCATGTTTATTGTGAATCAAGCGAATCCAGCCTCGTAATCCACGGTGAAACATGATCGAAATCGAACATAATCAACACTTAAGATGAAAGCTTTACCTCCTTCGAACCTTCCATGAACATTTTGAGGAACGTGGTGACTCGAATCGAATATATCGCGAAGATCTTTTCTATCCATATCAGGATTTAGACACACAAGGATGAAGGAGAAACCAAGAAGTGAAAATTTGCAAAAGATTTCAGAGAAAATCGGAAATAATGACTGGGAATTAAAGCAATAGAGGTTTCTATGGAAGGGTTCGATCTTGAGAGAATAGAGAACAGAGAAGAATAGCGAAGGAGAAAGAGGATGCAACCCTTTCAGTGGGTTGCAAATGATAAATTAAGAAGAAGAAAGCGGTTTCTATGGAGAGAATATAGGGTTTCTCGGCGGCAAATGGTTTTGCAAATGGAGAACAAGAGCGATGAGAGAGGCCAGTGGAGGACGGTGGTGGATGAAAACTGATGATCTCTAAACGACGTTTGCTTCACGCAAGACACAAAAAAAAAATAATAATAAAATAAAAAACCGCCGCAAGACGACAAGATAGTCAACATGAAGATCCGTAAATAATAGGATGCATGCATACTAAATTGAAGATATATATATAAAAGTTTGCAGATGCAAGTACTAAGTGTTAAAGATAAATTCGGATGGTTTGAATTTACAAGATAAAGTAGAAAGTTCATCAGATAAAGAAGAAGAGCAGACAGTGGCGTAAATGAAGCAGCTGCAACTTACCAAACATCTTTGAGCTTTTGTTTATCATTTATCTCTTTTATAATTTATAATTGTAATTTAAATCGTTTCCATTATCTATCAAAGCACTATATAATAATATCTTTGAAGAACAATGACGATCATTGAATAAAGCAGATTTCTTTTCATTTATTTTATTTTATTAAATCTTTCACAGATCGTGATCTTTCTCCTAACTAACGTCATAGATCCCAGTCGATAATATAATGAACAGTTTGGGTGGGGGTTAAATACATCGAAATGGACATGAACCCTCACCCGTCTTCTTCTCCGTCCACCACCCAATTTCCTTCCTCCACCATTAAAATAATACCCTGCTATCTCCTTCTTCCTCACATCACTCTCTGTTCTTGTCTGATTACTCACAAAAAAAAAAAAAAAAAAATAATAATAATAATAATAATAATAATAATAATAAATAAAAATAAAAATAAAAAACAGACTCAGCAAATCCCTCCTTCCTCTTCTCTTCATCCTTCTGCCCTCTTAGATTGCTTAAAAAAAAAAAAAAAAAAAATTCAGTTCGGATTCCGGGCCCGTTGTTCTCTTCGGACGATTCGGTTTCATTCACTCCGGCCATGTCTCAATCGCCGACTCCTCCGTTGCCGTCTCCTTCGTTGAGGACTCTGATCCCGTTTTCGTTTTCCGACTTCGTTCCTCCATTCTTTCTCCCGCTTCCGTAAACAACTTTTTGTTTCTGAAACTCCTGTTCCGTCAATCTTCTTTTGCCACAAAACCATCTTCTCCGGCTGCTCTATGGTCCACACCCATCTCCTTCTGTTCCCGCTGCTGCTCTGCTCCATCCTATTCCTGCACGTCATCCTCCCTCTCCACTTTGGTCTATTTTTCACTTTTATGTTAGGTTTTGTTTTTATTTTTATTTTTTAATCAAATAAATTATTCTTTTGTCATTTTTATCTTCCATGCCTACAGCAATACGTGTTCACTCTTTCTTTTATTCTAATAACAAAACAAAAAAAATGGTTCAAGTTCTTAAGAACCATGATTTGATGGGTTTCGTGGATGGTTTTCAACCATGCCCATCAAAATTTACAATTGATAATATAGGCATGTCTCTTCCGGCGACCAAGGGGTTATCAAAAGCAAGATTCTGGTCTCTTTCAGACAAGCTTCCAGTTAACTCACTTCCTGTCAGCTTGCGGGGCGGTGTTAAGATAAATTCGGATGGTTTGAATTTACAAGATAAAGTAGCAAGTTCATCAGATAAAGAAGAAGAGGAGACAGTGGCGTAAATGAAGCAACTGCAACTTACCAAACATCTTTGAGCTTTTGTTTATCATTTATCTCTTTTATAATTTATATTTGTAATTTAAATCGTTTCTCTTATCTGTCAAAGCACTATATAATAATGTACGGGGGCAACAGTTGATCATTGAATAAAACAGATTTCCTTTCATTTATTTTATTTTATTAAATCTTTCACTAAGTGGCATCAAAGAAGCTCCAAAAAGAAGGTAGCTTTAGGATGAAGGCCTGCATCTTTAAGACTCATTCCCATTTGATCTATGCCATACACCTTTCTTGGGAAATTTGAAACTAGCTTGTAATTTTCGATCCCGGGTAAGTTCATCCAATCGTTGTACTTAAAAATAGCTTGAATCTTGTCTGAACTGAGAAAACTATGCTCTTCCCTTTCCCCGTTTGGAAACCGAATCAAAATCTGCACATAAGAACATCATAACAGAACTCAGTTAGCCTGAACATCCACGCGGAATAATAATATATATACGCCCGTGTGCACACACACATTATTGGATATTTAAGATTCAAACCTTAAAACTTCAAAGTATGGCCCTTTATTTTCACCACACTCATTCTATTCGTGCACTACTCTACTTGTACATCATTGTCGAACCGACCTTCTGAAAGTCGTTCTGGAGCCAAGAACCGACTTCTCGTAGGTTTTGGAGCAATAACAGATTTTTCCAAAGTCGGTTCTCACAATGCACCTACGGGAAGTCGGTTTTTGACTACATAACATACTTTCACAAGGTCGATTCTACTGTGGTGCACAGGTAGAAGGGTGCACGGGTAGAAGGATGCACGAATAGAATGAGTGGGATGCAAATAATAGCCCCTATTTCTTTTTGGTAATGTGTCGTGCGTCCAATACGTAACCAACATGGATACATATCAGATGCTTTGGTCACATCACATGCGCATGAAACAAATCCGCAATATTTCAAGGTTGGATACGTGATCCGAATATGCACATGATCAATAACATGGATAGATGTAAAATGAAGAACCTTATTGGAAATTGAAGTCAAATCATGAGTAAATTAAATCAATGAAACCGTTAAAGTTGTCCCACATTGGGCACTTGCAATTGTATCACCCATCATATTAAGAGATGAACTTCCCTCACCTCACAACTTAGGTTTTGGGGATGAGACTCTCCTCTTATATGAGCTTGGGCCTATGTTTTCCACATGTTATCAAAGCCACCCATTTATTATTCAAGTGTTGGGCCTCTTTGTTGGCCTTGTGTGCCCGGCCCACACTTGAGATGGCGTGTTAAAGTTGTCCCACATTGGGCACTTGCAATTGTATCACCCACCATATTAAGAGATGAACTTCCTTCACCTCACAACCTAGGTTTTGGAGATGAGGTCCCTCCTCTAATATGGGTTAGGTCCCCGTTAAATATAAGAAAACTCTACATTTTATGTGTAGAAAAATATTTTAGACCCCGTGAAAAATAAAATTTACTCTGAAAAAAAGTTACGGACCCCGCTGAATAATATTTCTGGATCCGCCACTGATTAGGGCCTATGTTTTCCATAGAAACGCGCTATCCAAAACGAAGAAAAACCACTAGAACTGCTTTAAGAAACGATCTCTAATATTTATAATTTGACCCTTACAGTTTTATCGTGTATAGCTCAATCCCTATACCCTTAATATTTATGCAATTCTCATCCGTACCCGTATCCTATATGTTTCATAAATCTCGTGCTCACGTATCTCATATACGTACACATTACAAAATGCATGATTTATCTCAGATATATACCTGTGTTATTTGAGCATTTCCTTTGCCAATTGGTGGCTCTTTTTCCCCACAATTTTCTACTATAGCAGTTTCTTTTCCTTTGCTACTTTGCTGCATGGGTTTTTGTTTGACTTTTTCTTGGTTGGATACTGAGTTTGTAGTCCTCAGCTTTTCTTTTTTCTAGAACAAATAAGTAATTTTATTCAAATGAGATAGAAATATGAAGCTAAAATTATAAAATTCGTCTTTTTAACTTGGTTTTATGTAAGGATTTAGTCTTTTTTTATTTCATCGTTTTCAATTTACATGCAGAAGTTGTATTCATTTTTTCAATTTTAGTCCTCCAACGCCAGAAGAGACCTACGTGGCAAAAAGTTGAAAGAATTTTGCTGACGTGTCTTTAAATTTGAGTAAAATTGCAAAATCCGTCTGTTAACCTGGTCTAAAAAGAAGGACGGAATCCTTAAATTAGGGCGAAGTTCAAGGACAAGTTTTGCAATTACACCCCATATTCTTTGTGTTGTCGGTGCCACGTGGAGTCCATTTCCCGTCAAAATAATTTTTTTTCCTCACAAATTCAGCCTCCTTAGGCGTCCAAGGACTAAAACCGGAGAAATGTACAAGTAGTTGTATGTAAAAAAGGACTAATTTCTTAATTAAGCTAAATTAAAGGACTAATTTTGCAATTTTGTCGGAATATGAATAACAACAAATTGAAGAAAAAAGAGAACCTGGTCAAATTGGAGGGCAGCAATATAAGCTGCATTTTGCTCTTCTTTTAATCTTTTGTCTGCACTTTTTTTTTTTCTTCTTTCTTGAAATTTCCAATACCAAATGCCATTTCTTGTTCTTCTAATGTCTTTTGCATTATTTCCACCAATTCATAAGGAGTAACTGGACCTTCCAGCTTTTTCATCATAAATAACAAACAAATCATGCACTGACAGACGACACGACACAGACACTAAAAAAACCGTTTTTTGAACGATCATAATTGCTCTCATGGCACGCTAACAGTCTATTTAACGTGGTATTTTTGTTTCAAAAGTCTCTATTGCATCACACCACAAGAACGGATGAATAACATTCATGCAAAAGAACGGAACCTATTTCACGGTCCAGTGTAATACAGACTCTCTACATACGAATCTCTTCGGTTCAACATCTTCTATCACCTGGAATACGAGTCCAAAGAGGGAGGGTGGGGGAGGGGGGGGGGGGGTCGTCCTCGTGTTTGGAAGATCAAATTGACCAATCTAAGGTTTACTATAGATAGATATAGATATATATATATACTTCGAGTCGTTAATCAAATAAAGTCGAGTCGGCTAATTAATAAGGTTGCATTTTATTTGTTACCGTTAGGGATATAAACGATGTAGATCGAATTAAATATTTTACTTATCGAGACGAATAACCTTTTAAAACCGGTGATGCTTGAACTCGGGTTGAATTAGTCCTACCGGAGGAAAAAATTGTCGAGATCGGTTTGATTAAGTTTTAATTATGCTTGAGTTCAGTTCGGTTATGCTGGATTCTTTTTTTTATTTGAGCACTTTCAAGTTTGAACTCTAGCTCGAGAAGCTCGAAAAAAATAATTCAAACTGCTTGAGTTCGGGTCGAGATTGATTAAAACATATTTGAGCGAGCATTTCACAAGCAGAACACCGAGATGCACGTGAGCGGCTCGGCTTGTTTTACACTCCTGGTTAGCGTTCGTGATCGATTATTTATTTCGCTTAACGAATCAAATTTGAACATAAATATTAGCTTGTTTCCAAAACGAACGAGTACGAATTTGACTCACAAGCGTTAGATTATGTTTGTGAATGTAATATCCGACTTTGGTAATGTGCAAGAAATATCAATTTGGAGAGACATGATGAAATTGTTAAGTCAGGTTAACCTTTTTACTAAATGCATATAAAAACGTTCGTATTATGCGTTATTTTTTTAGGGGTCAGAGTCCATAAGGACAGGTTTTAATCTTAAATGGTTGAGAATGACAGTTACTACATGTGTTACTACATTTTTGTACATGTGTTACTACATGTTTGTCCTTCTCACTCATTTTAGATTAAAACATGTCCTTTACAACCTTTAACATATTTTTTTAAGCATCTCCGTAGAACGGACGCTCCATGACAAAATCGCAAAGTTACTATGATATCAATTATTTTTTCACCATATAATCGATTTTTTTAAATTCGATTTTTGACTAAATAATCAATTTTTCGAAAGTTGATTGTGATGACTGACTTTTTTAAAATCGATTCTAAATCAAATAACCGACTTTTTAAAATTCGATTATGTGTAATGCCGTTGTTATTCGCGATAAGTTTGAGTGTTATGCAAATAATAGTCTACGCAGATATTATGGGAATACATCAATTACTCATGTGGTGGACAAATTCTAAACGGAGCATTTATTTTCATCACACCAAATTTGTAATGCCATTGTTATACGCGATAAGTTTGAGTGTTATGCAAATAATAGTCTACGTAGATATTATGGGAATACGTACATCAATTACTCTTGTGGTGGACAAATTCTAAACGGAGCATTTATTTCCATCACACCGAATTTATAGCACACCAATGCACACACCAGAATCGACATTCCGAAAATTGATTCTTGTGTCGAGAACGGACTTTCCGGACCTCGAATGTGAGAATCGACCTTCAGAAAACCCATTTTTAGCTGAAGAATCAACCTTCATGAGGTCTATTTTTAGCTGAAAACCAAATTTCAAAATATCGATTCAGTGTGATATATGATAAGCTCGTAGTGTACTAGTAAAATAGACGCGGTGCAAATAACGTTCCCATTCTAAATATTGTAATACATCATGAATCGCTATATATATATAAAAGTTTGCAGATGCAAGTACTAAGTAGCATCAAAGAAGCTCCAAAAAGAAGGTAGCTTTAGGATGAAGGCCTGCATCTTTAAGACTCATTCCCATTTGATCTATGCCATACACCTTTCTTGGGAAATTTGAAACTAGCTTGTAATTTTCGATCCCGGGTAAGTTCTTCGAATCGATGTACTTAAAAATAGCTTGAATCTTGTCTGAACTGAGAAAACTATGCTCTTCCCTTTCCCCATTCGGAAACCGAATCAAAATCTGCACATAAGAACATCATAACCGAACTCAGTTAGCCTGAACATCCACGCGGAATAATAATATATATACGCCCGTGTGCACACACACATTATCGGATATTTAAGATTCAAACCTTAAACCTTCAAAGTATGGCCCTTTATTTTCACCACTCATTCTACTCGTGCAGCACTCTACTTCTACATCATTGTCGAACCGACCTTCTGAAAGTCGTTCTGGAGCCAAGAACCGACTTCTCGTAGGTTCTGGAGCAAAAACCGACTTATCCAAGGTCGATTCTCACAATGCACCTACGGGAAGTCGATTCTTGGCTTCAGAACCGACTTTCACAAGATCGGTTACAGAGGTGCACATGTAGAAGGATGCACGAGTAAAATGAGTGTGGTGCAAATAATAAACCCTAGTCGTGCGTCCAATACATAACCAACATGGATACACACCGGATACTTTGGTCCACACACGAAGCAAATCCGCAATATTAATTTCAAAGTTGGATACGTGATCCGAATATACACATCAATAACATGGATATATGTAATGAAGAACCTTATTGGAAATTGAAGACAAATCATGAGTAAATTAAATCAATGAAACGCTATCCAAAATGAAGAAAAACCACTAAAACTGCTTTAAGAAACGATCTCTAATATTTATAATTTGACCCTTATAGTTTTATCGTGTATAGCTCAGCCCCTAAACTTTTTAACATTTACACAATTCTCATCCGTACCCGTATCCTATATGTTTCATAAATCTCGTGCTCACGTATCTCGTATACGTACACATTACAACATGCATGATTTATCTCAGATATATACCTGTGTTATTTGAGCATTTTCTTTTTTCCCACTTTTTTCTACTATAGCAGTTTCTTTTCCTTTGCTACTTTGCTGCATGCGTTTTTGTTTGACTTTTTCTTGGTTGGATGCTGAGTTTGAAGTCCTCAGCTTTTCTTTTTTCTAGAACAAATAAGAAATTTATTCAAATGAGATAGAAATATGAAGCTAAAATTGCAAAATTCGTCTTTTTTGAACTTTTGGTTTTATATGTAAGGATTTAGTCTTTTTTTATTTCATCGTTTTCAATTTACATGAAAAACTTGTATTCTTTTTTTCAATTTTAGTCCTCCAACGCCAGAAGAGACCGACGTGGCAAAAAGTTGATAGAATTTTGCGGATATCTTTAAATTTGAGGAAATTTGCAAAATCCGTCTGCTAACTTGGTCTAAAAAAAGGACGGAATCCTTAAATTAGGCGAAGTTCAAGGACAAATTTTGCAATTTCGCCCGATATTCTTTGTGTTGTCAGTGCCACGTGGAGTCCATTTCCCGTCAAAATAATTTTTTTTCCTCACAAATTCAGCCTCCTTAGGCGTCCAAGGACTAAAATTGCTAACAACAAATTGAAGAAAAAAGAGAACCTGGTCAAATTGGAGGGCAGCAATATAAGCTGCATTTTGCTCTTCTTTTAATCTTTTGTCTGCACTTTTTTTTTCTTCTTTCTTGAAATTTCCAATACCAAATGCCATTCCTTGTTCTTCTAATGTCTTTTGCATTATTTCCACCAATTCATAAGGAGTAACTGGACCTTCCAGCTTTTTCATCACAAATAACAAACAAATCATGCACTGACACACGACACGACACAGACACTAAAAAAGCCGCTTTTTGAACAATCATAATTGCTCTCATGGCACGCTAACGGTCTATTTAACGTGGTATTTTTGTTTCAAAAGTCTCTATTGCATCACACCACAAGAACGGATGAATAACATTCATGCAAAAGAACGGAACCTATTTCACGGTCCAGTGTAATACAGACTCTTTACATACGAATCTCTTCAGTTCAACATCTCCTATCACCTGGAATACGAGTCCAGAGAGGGAGGGTAGGGGGGGGGGGGGGAGGGGGTCGTCCTCATGTTTGGAAGATCAAATTGACCAATCTAAGGTTTACTATAATAGACAATAAGCAATGATACTCTTGAGAACTGAATCTGATATAGTGGTACATGTCATTGTATTCCCTAATGAAACCAGGATTCAATTCTCATTCCCGTTCCCAATATAATAAAAACCCTCTACCCAAAACACCAAGAACATTCAAAAACTTTAATTTATAATGACACATCAGGCGGTAGGAAAAAAATACTCTACTTCACTCCTAGGCATAAGAGGCCTTTCCGTAAACCCTTGTGTTTGTTTTGGGATGAAGTTTTTTTGGGGTTTTTTTTAGATAAAGTGATTGAAATAATGATTAGAAAGTTAAGATGTTTTTTTGAAATTTGTGTAGATTATGAAATGATTTGTGAAATAAAGTAAAATAATGAATAAAATAATAGTAAAAAATGTAATAAAGTTGATAAAGTGAAATGATGAGAGATAATTTAATATTTTTTTATTTGTAGTTGAAGATTTGATTGGTGGGAGAATTGTAAGAAATGATTGATAATATGATGTAAAAAAACTCCCAAAAAACTCTTGGCAAAACAAACGGAGTTTCGACTCCAATCATCATCTCAAGCCATACCCTCTGCCTTAGGGCTCCTCGAGCATTTAGAGGAATATTTGCAGATCACACACGAATACAATCATATTTTGTCGTAGAAATCAAACACACGACCTTATGAAAGAATATTTTCAGATTACACACGAATACAGTCATAATTGATGGTAGGAACAAACACACGACCTCATGAAAGAATATTTACATATTACATTTACACATGAATACAATCATAATCGATGGTAGGAATCAAACACATAACTTTAGTAAAGAATATTTATAGATTACACACGAAGTAAAGAATATTTACAGATTACACACGAATAAAGTCATAATTGATGGTAGGTCTCAAACATACGACCTTATGAAAGAATATTTACAGATTACACAAGAATACAATCATAATCAGTGGTGGGAATCAAACACACGACCTTAGGTAAGAATACTTACAGATTACACACGAATACAGTCATATTTGATGGTAGGAATCAAACACACGACCTTAGGTAAGAATACTTACAGATTACACATGAATACAGTCATATTTGATGGTAGGAATCAAACACACGGCCTTAGGTAAGAATACTTACAGATTACACACGAATACAGTCATATTTGATGGTAGGAATCAAACACACAACTTTAGGTAAGAATACTAACAGATTACACACGAATTCAGTCATAATTGATGGTAGGAATCAAACACACAACTTTATGAAAGAATATTAACAGATTACACACGAATACAATCATAGTTTGAAGGTTACCTGCTGCAGAACTGCAATGCTATCATCACTAGCAGGAGCAACCAAAGCACAAAAAGGAAAGCTTGTAGCTTTAAGACTTGAACCCAATTTGTAACCCTCTCCTCTATTTGCAAGAGCAGCCCAACAAACAAAATTAGCATCAAGAAACTGAACAACAAGCTCAGAACACAGAGTCTCCCTACAAAAAGATTGTGTAAAAGGGTGCTCAGGAGAATGAAGATACAAGAACATGAACTTCCCTTCATCTTTTGCAATCTTTAATGCATCCATGTAGCTGCAAGCATAGAAAAAGGGGTGTGTAATCCCAAATTGCTGCTCAAAACTGTCTAAAAAAAGATATTCCTCTGGTAGTTGTGGTTGTAAATGCATATGTTGAAAAGGGGTGTTGAGTGAATCATGTAAAGAATTATGGTGGTTGTAATTTCTTCTTGTTCCAAGTCCTAAGAGGGTTATTCCTTGATCCATGGCTCTTGAAATGCCTCCAAGAATGTTTCTTGGAAGGCTAACAATTCTTCTATAGGATGATTCAGCAGCTGTGGACCTTCTTGCATTTGTTGACATAGTTGAAGAGATTAAACTGTAGCTGAAAATTGGTGTTGAAGGAAAGTTGTTGAGGCAATTTGTCGAACAGCTTGCGTGAAAGACGGGAAGGGTGCAGGGGCTAAAGGAATCCCAAGAAATGATATCTTGGGCATGGTATTTTTGGTCAAAGATTTACCATTATCACTGTCTACTTTAGTTATTTCTTACCATGTTTCAGCTTTTGTTAAAGTTAAAGATGCAGGAATAATGAACAAGATGATACACTTTTTTTTTTTTTTTTTTTCAAACTTTTTCTAAAGATTTAAGAATAATGTTGTTTAACGAAAAAGCCGTTTAAAAATAAATTTGTATTCGACTCATTAGTATTCATGATCGTTATTTTATTTATTTTATCGAATCAAGTTTGAAAAAGATTATAAGCTCGTTTTTCAAACGAACGAATACGAGTTTACTCGCGAACGTTCAATTATGTTCACGAATCTGTCTATATAGATAAATCAATTTACAATCTAACCCAGACACATAAAACGATAAGTCACATATAAATAATTTAATAAAAAAATTAGAGAGTTATCCTTATTTTTTTTAGTATGATGTTAGAATATTGCTTTGTACTTTGTTATTTATTCATTTGAAATTGATTTATATACTTTAGCGAGCTAAACTCGAGCTGAAAAGGAAAAATACGTATAGCTAGCCAAACTCGACACGAGTTCAAACAAATTTTGTTCTTTTATTAAACAAATGTTCACAAACAAACTTGTAACCTTAATGAACAAAGCATCAACTTTTTGTTCGTTTGCTAAATGAACGAACACGAACAAGCTCGTTACTTAAACGAACACAAGTTTGAATAACCGATTCTCAATTCGGCTCGGCTCGATAACAACTCTATTCAAGAAGCCCATGTTAGTTTCGTTCACGAGTTTATTCTTGATCATTCGTTTAATAAATTACAAAAATTATGTTCAAGTTAGTTATAACTTATATTTATATCACAAGTTTATTCACGATCATCCGTTTAACTAATGAACAAATAATTATGTTCAAGTTTGATTTTTTTTTAAAATATAAATTTTTCGAGCTCGTATTCGTGTTCGGCTTATTAAATTTATATTTTTTTTCCAACTTAAGTTCGGCTCATATCTTATTTAAAATTTAAAAAGACAGAGATACTGTACAAATGTTTGACGACAATGATACACTTTGGCTGTCTTGTTGGAAGTGACAAAATAATGGATGTCACACTTAATAAAATTTCCAATTATTGCATCTTCCCACTAATCTCATGTTGATCATCCATATTAAAAAAAAAAAAAAAACGCAAACATACTAGAATCAACTTTTTAAAAGTCGTTTTGAAGCTGAAAACCGACATCTCGTAAATGTATTGTAAAAATCAATATTCGAAAAATCGAATTTTAATTTCAAAAACTGATTTTCGAAATAGTCAATTTTGTGTTGTAGGTGTGGTACACCGATAAAATCGATGTGATACACTGATAAAATCGATGTGTTGCAAATAAGAATATTGATGGCTAGCTAAACAACACATTGGACTTTAACAAAATTGCTTATAGTGATGGAATGTATAATACAGTAGTGAACGTGGGCACCATAATTGGACTTCTTGTAAGGCCATGATTTGATACTTTTCCTTTATATATATATATATATATATATATATATGGGTGTGTGTTTGTGTGTGTCTCTGAAAGAGTGATGATTTGTTACTTTTTCTAGGGTGTGGTGTTATATTATTACTTTGTTTGATGAAGAGAATTAATTGAGTTTATGTAGTAATGAAATTTGTGCAACATTTCAGAATTTTAGTCTTACGGTGCTATTTGGGTTCATGGTTCTGGTTTGGTTTAAAATTATAACTCACGTTACCAAGTAATTAATCTGTCTCTAAGTATTCAAAATATAATATACGACATTTATACTTCTTGATTATGTGCTAAATTATAAGTTGTTCTCACAATCTAATGCAACATGTAATGCATTGTTACATATTTCAACCTTATTATCTACCATAAATTAACTTATAAATATGTTTTGGTATTCCAAACTGTAAAACTCATAAAATTATGAAGGGCGGTTTAGCCCTAAAATACTATAAAATAGTTCAATTACTAACTTCCTTAGTCAATATGCATAAGACTAAACTGTCTTGAATTTCGGGGCGGATAGAGTACATTAGTTATGTCTCAACATTATATTTCGGTATTGTATCTCTTAATTTTCCGGTATGGATGCTACATTCTTTCCAGCTTCAGGAACCATGGGACTCTGTAGAGGTAGTCTTAACCGTTTATAATGCTATGACACTTAGTTTCATCTGCAAGTCGTCTCCGATACTATCGGTACCCATAAACATAGGTCACATGGGTGAGATCGGCCATCATATGCGAGGTACGCATCGGACCTCACAAAGAGTATATGAGAGCAACGTCATCATGATTCATCTTCAACATGGCACATGTCTCCCTTGTATCGGTAAACCGACGTGACACATATCGTTCACGGTCCTTAACAGCCGGCGTGGCGCAAGTTGCCCACGGTCCTCTATAGTCGACGTGATGTTCGGCCTCAAACAATCGTTACACCTCATTAAACGAGCACTCAGGACATTACGCCACGACTGTAACTGTTCCGGTATATTTGCTCCACTAATTTAATGTGTGGTAACGTCTATGCCCACGATGGTACACCATATAAATGGAATGGGTCATTCTCCTCATATTACAGGTACGCACATTTTTACATTCTGAACCCACGGTCTCTATAGAAATTTCCTTATTACCGAACTGACTTGAGCGTCGAGGTGGCTATCCGGATAACAAACTCTGTCCCTCTTACGTATTGTTTGTTTCGCAGACTTCTTGGATCATCATTCGAAGACCCAATTATCCAATTACCAACTCAAATTATACTCGAACGGTTTCTGTATCGTCAATAGGTCTAACAATACTACTACTAGAGGCTTCTATCCAATAACTAATTAAATTCACGGCAGTTTTATAGTGGTTCAATTACACCATGTTATACATGTAACCAATAGTATTTCTTAAAATATGTAAATACCATGTACAAAATAGAGGTTTATCTATTTATATAATATCCTATTGGTTTCGAATCCCAAGTCATACTTGTATCAAAATAAAGATAAAATTAGCCTTAAATTTATCGCCCTTATTTTTTCATATTTTTCAACGTAGGATATTACAAACACATTGTTTGAAAACAATATCTAAACAATGTAATAGAATCAAGAATCATCATTTCTTCCAAAAGGACCACAAAATTAGTTATAACCAACTCAAAATTGTAGTGGAAGTAAACTCAAGGTCTTTGCAGGGTTGTGATGTGGGAATCTTTGAAATGAGACCAACTTTAGAAAAGGGCATGTTTCCACCGAGATATATAGTACTATTATACACACAGTGCCCTAAAGTGCCTTGAGTGTGACACATTATGGGCCATTATTCCATAATAGTTTGCTTACCTTTTTCTGCAGAGAAATGGGTGGCAATATATGAGTGGGTTTTTGTTAAAAGATGTGAACAATTAATTAAATTAGAAGAAAAGAAATGGATGAATCTTGAAGTGGGCAACATCTACACCACTTAGAACCTTACATAAGGTACCTCCTGGTCCTAAGGGCTGCTACCTTGGTGCTAGGCTCGACCTTTATTCCTCTAATTAAAAGCCGTTGTTATGACTGCTAGATGCCTCCACTCATATACAGGGGAATGAGGACCCTATTTTTTTTTTTTTTTTTTTTTTACATAAGGTACCTCCTTTTTTTAAGGGCTGCTACCTTGGTGCTAACCTTTAATAACTAAAACGTGCTAGATGCCTATACGTATAACTTTGTGGTTAAAAAAAGGTTGGATGTTGTAATATAACTTTGTTTCGAGTTAGAGCGAGTGAGATTGTTAGGCGATCACTACTCGTTCTAACAAAAGACGTGTACATACCACCACTAAGCCATATATATAGATTACGCGTTTGGTGGGCAGGGGGGGATCTACCTTATACATATGGGGTTCACGGATCCCGCTAAAAATAAAAATACTTTAAATTTTACCTATAGAAAAATATTTCGAACCCCGTAAAAAAAATTATTTACTGTGTTAAATATTTACGGACCCCGCTGAAAAAAAATTATAGATCCGCCACTGCTGGTGGGGTAATAATGAAACTTTAGGTTAGGTTGATGATGAGCTTTTCTTTTCAAAACGTGCTAGGTTATTTAGTAGTTGGGTTCTCGTTTTTCCATCAATTATTTGGGACATTTATCTTATTTCTTAGGGGTGGAAGTCATTTTCAACTAGGATGTGTTAGTGTTAAGTCTGCATAAAGAATAATGATATAGACACAACTGTTATGACACAACGAGTGTCACAACATTTATCTACATCATTGATTATGATGAATGTAATCATAATCAATGAGTTTACATTAGAAATCAACGGTGTAGATATACGCTATGGCACTCGTTGTGTCTGTATTATTACTCCTGCATAAATATCTCATGGACTTACTTACCATGCAAAACATGCAACATGCTAATTCGGTTTCTACCCCTTTACTAGCCGATGTGCATCAACTCATGGTTGAACTTGTAGAGACTTATTCACATCCATCACTTTAACGACAACTTGTTGGCAGCCTACTATATTAATTATTTACTCGACCTGACCTTGTCTATGATGTCAACAAATTGTCTCTGTACATGCATTCTCCTATTGTACATCACTGGATTTTAGCCAAACGCATTTTACGTTATCTGGTTGACACTTCTCATGAAGGTTTACAGGCATATCGAACGTCTTCTTCTATTTTATTACATGCTTTTTCTGACGATGATTGGGGTGAAAACAATGATAACTATTTTTCAACGAGTGCTTATGTTGTTTTCTAGGTAAATATTTAATTTCGTGGAGTTCGAAGAAGAATACAACGATTACTCGTTCGCCCACTAAAATAGAATATAGAGGAGTTGTTGCTACTGTTGCATAATAAATTGTATTGTATATTTATTGCAGTATCTTGGTCAGTCCTTGGCACAAACACCTGCCATTCTTTGTGACAGTATTGGTGCTACACAACTTTCTGTCAATCTGATATTTCGTTCGCATATGAAGCACGTTGTCATAGATTATCACTTATTCATGATTAAGTTTAACTTTATTTACCCGTATAAGCAATTAACTTTTTTAACAATGTTCGGGGTTGAATCCCTCCTACCACTAATTGGACACTATGTCTCCTGTAACGGATCGATTGGCGGATGCTTTGACTAAACCATTACTAAAACTCCATTTCAGCAGTTTCGAAGCAAGCTTGGACTTCATTTTACTTGTCTAGCTTGTGGGAGTGTAGTAGAAAATAAATATAAAAAATATGCTTGTATATTTTTTTATATTTCTCCAATCTTTTAGAACACTCTAATTAAGGTATAATCAATTGATTAATTCCTTGATTTTAGATAATCGGATTCAAACTTCTAAGATGTTTATGGTCAAATGATTCATATAAACATAGTATGATTTCTATTTTCACCGTTTGTTGCTATCTCATATTAGTATGTGAATGCATAACAAATTAATTTTAATTTCTAATTTTATTTTTTTCTATATTAATCAAATTCACATCCATTATTAAGCTTTTGATTCCATATTCTTATAACTTAAGTGTGCCTTAAGTTATAACTTTATGATATAATTGGAGATTTTCAGCATTAATTGCTCAAGGTATTATAATAAATCTTGATAACTAAAAGCAAAGGATTCCGTTGAAACTTCTTTGGCATCATCTAAGAAAACAAAAAAACAAGTACTACCTCCGTCCCCAAAAAAGTACTATCTCCGTCATAAAAGTGTTCATTTAAATTTCCAATACATCATTAAAAATTTTTTCCAATCATACCCTAAAAACATTTAATTTTCCATAAGAAATAAAAGCGATTTATGATTAGTTAATATATTTTGTTTATTCATTCTTAAAATATACACATTAATTATTTCCTTAATCTTATATATTTTATTTTTTATTTAAGACGGAGGTATCTTATCTCCGTCTCAAAATATTAGAAAATGGTAAAAAAATATTGCAAAATGATAAACAAGCAGATGAAACGTTATCTGTAACCGTTAGACATCACCAAAATACAAGCCAAAATCCTCTTAACCAAAATAAAGCCCAAATCCTCTTGTTATATGTGTACAACTTCTCTTAAACATTGTCGGTATACTTTTAAAACATGCCATATATAAAAGTTTGAGCTACATCCAAAATGCTTTCAGGTCCCGTCTTAAAGTTTTGAGGATGATGTAAAAAAAATTATGTCTCAGTAATTCCGTTTGTAAATATTATCTGTATATTTTCTTTTACTACAAAAGTCTATAACATGATCTCAAACTCCTATAACACAGCTAAAAAAAATAAGACTGTCACTACAACACTCCTACTCGTTTACCGTTAATCTATCCGCATGGACGTTAAAACATGCCATATGCTATCACACATAAAGAGTATACTGATACATGATATTGAATTTATGAAAAGGATTTCTCGATCAGATAATGTACAGTACATGCGTTTATATACAACTACGGGATTATTCTAGACTCAATCAAGATATATATACAAGACCGATATTTCATTTGGTCGCCGCGTAGTGCGTCGTCGTCATAACATAAGACACGATACATGACGCCCGACGACACCGTATACGATACGTGTGGATAATATTATTTAAAATTTAAATATCCGACACATCGTCTATCGTAATTCCTCTCGACACGGCACCGAATAACTCTCGAACCCAATTTTTTAATTTTTTTTTTATTTAAATTTTCTTCGATGGAAACGTTAAATACATGATTTTCATTTCTATAATAATTAAAATAAATAATAAGCCGTATCAATTTTATCTATTTTTTTTTATAAACAATCATTTTTACAATTTGTAATATTTTGATTCTTGAAGGTCAATCACAATTTTTTTAAGACCGTATAAAGGTTGAATATATATTCTAGATATTCATAAAGTTTATGTAATATCTATCTTATTTTTTTTAGCTTTTTTTAGGATGTTTTGAATTTTTATAAATTGAATTTTATTTACATTATATTGAATATATATTTATATATATATATATATATATATATATATATATATAATGTAAATAAAATTCAATTATATATATATGTGTGTGTAAAGCTTATTTTTACGAGAAATTCTTATAGAATAACTCCAAAAATGAAATTACCACCCCAAAGCTACCCTTTTTTATACATCAAAACACTATTAATCGATTTAATCCAAGAACATATCCCTTTGCCAGCTGTCCCACCAATTTTTCCCATTTTCCACATGACAATAAAGGTGTATAACCCGACCCCCCCGGTCCCCTCCCCGTCCCCCTCCACTTACCAAAAGAATCCATTTTCGAAAACTACCACCCCTTTAAAAGGTTCTCTGCCTCATAATACTAAAAAAAAAAAAAAAACCACTTAAATCTCAGTGCTTAATTCTGACAGATAAACACACACTTCTTTATTTTATGCCCCCTTTAACAAAATTATATTCTTGAAACTGGTGACTATTCGGTCTGTCCTGTTTTTTCTTTCTTTATATTTATTTTTCATGAAAAAAAATTTGGGATAAAAATATAATACTCTGTTTTGTTGTTTTTGTTCAGTTTGCAATAGAGTAGAGTACAAAAAATTTCCAATGCAAAATACAAAAACAGAGACATAGTTTAAGCAGAAAGAAACAAGAACACACTTCCAACTACTTTCTATGGCTTCTTCTTCTTCTTGTTCTTGTTCTTATTATTATTATTACAAAAACAACAATTTATTGCAATCATTTCAACATTTGTTGTTTTCTTACTTCTTGATTCATTTAGTACAACAACAACAACAACCTTTGTCTTGTCTGTTAATCCTGATCTTGTTGTTGTCTCTGCTGAATCCTTAAAAATGTCCAAAAGAACCAAACTTTGAAGCCATTAAAAGAGTTGCAGAGGTTGAAGAAGATTAATGATTACTTGAAGAAGATCAATAAGCCTTCAGTCAAGACCATTCAGGCATTTTCTTTTTCTATTTAAATACCCTTTTTTTTTTGTTGAGGGATTTGAACCTGAAAACCTCCAGTGTCCCGAGCTCGATCTTTCCCGAGATACCGAAAGTTTCATTTTATTAGGCCGTTCCGTCAGATGAATGCACCGTGTATTAATTCACGTCTATGTGGCGGTCCTATCGGTTCAATAGGTATCAATAGAGCTTCGATTAGATGAATGCATTGTGTTTTGTGCAGACGTCAATCTAACCGTCGTGTCATTGGCGGTCCTATCTAATCAATAGGTACCGTACCAGAGAGCTTTGGTTAGATGAATCATGAATGCACTATGTGTATACATCTTTCTAAACCATCCCATCAAATCAATGTATATACTATAGAGCTTTCGTCAGACGAATGCATACGAGTATGCAGACGTCTATCTAACAATAATGTTAAATCGATAGATACTAAAGAGATTTCTTTAGATGAATACATCGTGGACCCATGTTTGTGTTCAAACACCTAGAGAGTCTTCGTGTTAGAATTTCATATATCATATATATATATATATATCTAACTATATATACTGTTTTATTTGTGCGGGTGCAGAGCCCAGATGGTGATGTGATTGATTGTGTTGCAACTCATTTACAACCAGCATTTGATCATCCTAAACTCAAAGGCCAAAAGCCATTGGTAAAAATAATTAAATACAGTTTTTTTTTAAGAAAAAAATTGAAGCTTTTGATTTGTAGATTATTTATGGATTAATAATTAGATGTGTGTGTATATATATATAATGAAAATATGCAGGAGGCGCCGGAGAGACCGAAAGGGTATGAATCTGAAGATGTGAAAATAGAGAGTTTTCAGCTATGGGGCGATTCCGGCGAGTTTTGCCCAGATGGGAGTATTCCGATCAGAAGAACTAAGGAAGATGATGTTCTTAGAGTCGGATCATTTCGACGATATGGCCGGAAAATCGTCAGAGGTGTTCGCCGGGACACCATGAGCAGTAACCATGAGGTTCATTCATTTTCTTTTTATTTTAATTAATAAGAATTAAAAAACAGTCGCGGAGGAAGGGGACGCTTTTTGGACCCTCCGCTGAATTAGGTGATCTATTACAACGTTAAAATATCGTATTGATGGCGTCCGCTGAATTAGAAAAAAAGTTTGTTTTATTACGAACTTTAAAATATCGTATTTTATGGTTCAAAAACACCGCTAAAAAAATTCAAATTTTGAGACAAAACCGTTTTTAAAATTTTTGGTTTTTTCCCAAATCCCCCCAATTTTTTTTTTTTTTTTTTTTTTTTTTTTGAATAAAGTTTGCTCTGCACACGATCCGGATCGAACTCTGAATTAGTCGAACCAGTGGGTTTCGGATACCGGAAGTTTTAAGCAAAAAATATATCGTATTGTAACGTGTGTTTAAAATACGTTGAAACACGTTTTTATAACATATTGTAGTACGTTACTGAATAAATCGACGCCACCCCGATTAATAGAGGGTAAGAAAAGTAGAGAAAATGCCTCGAGCCAATATTCGAGTATCAAAGGGGAGCCACTACAAGAGGGGGGGGGGGGGGGGGGGTTTGAAGGAAGCTTAGACATATAAGAGGTATATGGGATGAACAGATACAATATATCCAATTCCATCCACGCATACCTTTACTAGTGACGGATCCAGAATATGGATTAAATGGAAACATCAGAACAAAACTGAAAAAGCCAACAAAAAAATCAAGTGTACATATATTATTTTTGACAATAAAACTGTATCGTTTTAATATTTTTTTAATCTGATTATAATAATGTGTTGTTATTTTTATGTGTAGCATGCAGTTGCATTTGTGAATGGGAACCAATTTTATGGAGCAAAGGCAAGTATAAACGTATGGTCACCTCGTGTTACAGACCAATATGAATTCAGCCTTTCACAGGTTTGGATCATATCCGGTAGCTTCGGCAACGATCTTAATACCATCGAAGCTGGCTGGCAGGTTCGTACAATGTTATGTGCATTTTTTCGGTGTATGTATATTATTGATGTGTTGATTCGATGCGTGTTATATTCACGTCGTTCATTCACATATCCTAAGAAGTAATGTTATTGTCACAATCGCTCCGACATAATGAATTTCACAAATTAACTGTATCACAGATTTGATCACTTTAGGTTTTGGCATTTGTGTGTCGAAATAGTTGTGGCAAGAGCATTAGTCTACTATATAAATCAATTAGTAAGTCGAACATCATTTAGTTAGTCTATTATGAGAGGTTCTAGAGCTGGCCGGTTCCGGTTCAAAATCCGGGTTGGACCCGGCGGTTTCCGGGTCCAAACAGACGGGTTCACGGGTCTGCCGGGTCCACGGTTCCACAAGTCCAGCTCGATTCTAGATTCCACCGGACCTGGCCCTGGCCCGAAACCGGCGGTTCAAGGAACCGGACGGGAAACCGGCGGTCGAACCGGCCGGAACCGGCCCGGAGGACCCGAAACGGCGGTTTTCTAATTTATTTTTTTTCTTCTTTCAATTTTTCCTTCCAAGTGGATCAAAGTTTGGTCACCAAACACTCCAATATTCCAAGTTTCCAACGTATATATTTTCAAAAAATTTGAATAAATTTTTTTTTATTTTAAAATATCACACACTCATCACACTATAAATACATATCCATTTCATCACTTTTTACCCACAATTTTATTCTATATCTCATATTCTAATTCTCATACGGTTCGGAACCGGCCCGGAGGACCCGAAACAGCGGTTTTCTAATTTTTTTTTTCTTCTTTTTTTTTTTTTTTTTTTTTTAAATTTTTAAATTTTTCCTTCCAAGTAGATCAAAGTTTGGTCACCAAACACTCCAATATTCCAAGTTTCCAACGTATATATATTCAAAAATTTTGAATAATGTTTTTTATTTTATTTTAAAATATCACACACTCATCACACTATAAATATATATCTATTTCATCACTTTTTACCCACAATTCTGTTCTATATCGCATATTCTAATTCTCATATTATAATATTATCTACCATTATAATATATTTCGGATAGTGATTTGAAGTTGTTCTGAATAAATTCGTTTACTTTATCACATTCGAAATATATTATTTGCAATGTCTATCATTGTGTCTGGTTTTCATTTTTTTTTCAAAAGAAAATGTTACTGATGAAACTACTGGGGAAGTGAATCATTCAAAATTTAATGTTATTTGTAACGTTTGCGAAAAAAACGTATCATTATGAGCGTGGAATCGGGTTTGGTTTTTATATGCGACATTTACGAACAAGGCATTCCGAGGAATATGAAATCGGGCTTGGTTCTTATATGCGACATTAAGATATAAAATCAACTCATATACATAATATTATAAATATAAATCATCGTAATCACTATATGAAATATAAGTTTAATTTACTTACAAATCAATCATAAAAAATAAACAATTAGAAAACTATTCATTATTCTTTAATTTACTTACAAATTATCTAGAATATAAGTTATGAAATTAAATATTATATATAGATTTAAAATTAAATATTATACAAGCCGTGTTTTTTATAATAAATATAGTTATGAAATTAAATATTATATATAGTTTAATAACCAATTAGAATTTATTATTAATTTTACCGTAAGTTATATAAATTTTGTAAAAAAAAATTGATTTTTTTTTGGAACCGTGATCTGAACCGTCTGGACCGGGGAACCGCCGAGACCGGACCCGGACCGGGGAACCGACAAACCCGCCGGTTCCCGGGAACCGGCGGAACCGGCTAGAAATTGGAACCCGGCGGTTCCGGTTCTATTTTGGACCCGAACCGGAGGGTCGTGCCATGGACCCGGAACCGGTCACGTCTAAGAGGTTCTTCTATAATTGCTCCATTTGATGAGTAATCCGATGTGACATCCTCATGATCTCATGCTGTAAATCATCACAACTTGTGGCAAGAAGGATATTATGTTGATTCACTCCTCAAATGGAGTGATAATGGAAGAACTATCCGTTGCAGTCTTTTATGGTTGCTCCATTTCAAGAGTAACCCGACATGACATCATCCTGATCACAGACCGTAAATCATCACAGTTTGTGGCAAGAAGGATACCATGTTGGGTTACTCCTCAAATGGAGTGATCAAAGAAGAACTACATGTCACCATCTTTTATGAAGTGATCAAGAAGGATACAATCATTATCATTTGAGGAGTTACTCGATGTGACATTATTCTGATTACATACCGTAAATCGTCATATTCTGTAACAAGAAATAAACAGAGGTGATAAAAATAAAAATCAATAAACCAGAAACATCCCGTAATTTGATTGGCAATTTCTCTGTATTGTCTATAGTTCACCAATATTTTCGGTAAATTTAGAGCTCCAATGCCCTATTTTGCAGGTAAGTCCAGAACTATATGGAGACAACTATCCAAGGTTTTTCACATATTGGACAGTAAGTACTATATACATTAATTGCAATGTTTTTTTAAAAATTAGTATAATATTAAAATTTATTTAGTGTATAATAATCAAACAAAGTTATAAATAATTAATTTATTTTACAGACCGATGCATATCAAGCTACTGGATGCTACAATTTATTATGCTCAGGGTTTATTCAAACAAATAATAAAATTGCAATAGGTGCTGCCATCTCACCAAGGTCATCAAATAATGGCAGACAATTTGACATTGGTATAATGATATGGAAGGTAAAAGTTCTAAAGCCTCTTTTAACTTTTTATTTAATATTTTCCCATTAAAACTTTGTCATAGTTTAGTGTGGATATATATTTATTTATAGCTCGTTTAACTCACGAGCTATTCGATTAATGTAGTTTGAAGCTCGAGTTCGGCTTGATTAATTATTTGAGTAGTTTGAGTTCGAATAAAACCGAATCAAATCAAAACTCTTTATGAATCGAATACGAGTAGATCAGGACAGGAGTAGATTCGTTCACTCACACCTCGGATACCATTTGTTCCAGTGAATTGGTAGATTAATTAATTTCAAGCCATGTTATGGTATTAGTGTCAAGATGATTATGATAGTAGCATTACAAAATTGATACGATTCTCACTGAATAAATCAATGATCAATGATATACAATGATACAATGTTGTGATACAATGCCACATTCTGATCATTGAGAGATGTTTGTTTCACAACAACAAATGGTCATAACTAAATACCACAACATATTTGTTATTATTTTTTTGTTTATTTTTAATTATAGGAATCAGTGACATATTGGCACAATAGTCAATGACAATTGTGTGTTGTTGACCAAAATATGACCCCTTAATAATTAATTAAAGCCACTAATTTTTTAATGGGAATTGGTTTTTCAAGTACTGCTGTTGATATAGTATTAAATTGTGGGATTCTCCATTTTGAGTGGTGGGGGCCCTTGAAGATGCTACTAGTTGACAACAAGTGGCTTTTGATGATTTGGTGTGTTACAACTAATCAATTATATACAAAACCCCTCACTTATTTATCAATAGTTAATAATAGTGTTCTTTCTTTATTTGCTTTCTCTTTAACAATAGTCAACACAATTTAAGACCAATAGAAGTAAAGATCTTAATAAGTAGCCCACATATACTAGGTCCCTCTGCACAGGGGTTGAAGTATGATTGTGATATCATGATCCTATCAACTTGAGTAAATAGTCATTTTATAAATGCGAGAGAAGCATTGTCTTTTTATAAATGCGAGAGATAAAACTCTTATCAACTTGAGTAAATAGTCATTTTAGGCTAAGGAGGACGACATTCTATAAGTAGTTAACCAGATCCTTTATGACTCATTTTGCGCTTCCAAACCCGAGGTTTAAAGGCGTTACGATGGTATCCTAAATGGTGTGTTTAACGGTACCACATAATATCTATTATGACATCATATCAAGAGGGTAAAATTCGATTTTTGAAGGTCGATTATCAAATTGGATTTCTGTAAAAATCGAACCTCACATGTAAGATTAAATATCACGGTGGTGAACTGAAATTAGTCATAATATCTATTATGACATCAAATAAGAGGGTAAAATTTGATTTTTCCGAAGTCGATTATCACATTCGAATCTCTGAAAAAATCAAACATCGCATGTAAGGCATGTGGTGCCCTGAAAGTAGACATGATGTGGTGTTAGTAAAACTCCTTGTTCTAAAACACTAAGCATAAACACTATCTATACTCTCAATAATTGCATGTCTTCTAAAATATTTAATATTATTAGTTTGAGTATATATAGTGTTTGGGGACGTTATTTACTCCCCTTCGTATATAGTGGGAGGCAGATATTTAACATTATACTCAGGACCTGCTGATCTGATACCATATTAAACTAACATCTCTCCTAAAAGCTTAATATGATGGAATGAAGATAATTAATATATTTTATATATCTCGATAAAGGTCTCATTTATCTTTAGTTAATTATACGAATCAATGTATATTTTCAACTTTTAATTATATAATTTTTACATGTGTAGGACCCACAACATGGACATTGGTGGCTAGAATTTGGACCAGGTTTATTAGTGGGATATTGGCCAGCATTTTTATTCAGCCATTTACAAAACCATGCAAGTATGATACAATTTGGTGGAGAAATTGTGAACACAAAATCAATGGGATATCACACATCAACACAAATGGGGAGTGGACAATTTGCAGATCAAGGTTTTGGAAAAGCATCATATTTCAGGAATTTACAAGTTGTTGATTGGGATAATAGTTTAACCCCTTTAAATAATTTGCATTTATTGGCTGATCATCCTAATTGTTATGATATTAAAGCTGGTAGAAATAATGTTTGGGGTAATTATTTTTATTATGGTGGACCTGGTAGAAATTCTAGGTGTCCTTGAAATAAAATTTAAATTGGATTTTAATTAAGTTTGTAAAGTAGTAGCCAATTGTTGTTGTTGTTGTTGTTGTTATTATTATTATTATTATTTTGTTTTAATTTGTAAAAGTTTGGTTTTTGATTTAAAGTTTTGGTGTGTTTGGAGATTTTTTTGTGTGTAAATTATGCCCTAAATGTTCATTTTGAGGAACCGCTCCCTTCTCTCTGCTTAGATCGAAAACCTCTCCTTGGCCAGTCCTTGTTTTTCAGATCTCCGGGCGCCGGCGGTACTAGGCTGCCCGCGTCCTATCATTTCCGTTCTATTTTTTCTTTCTTTCTTTTCGTTGTCGTCTGGTCACCGTCTTTTGCTCCGGTGGTCTTCTCCGACATTTCATCGATTTTTAATTCAAAAAAGCTTTTGGGCTTGCATGTGGTCGGTGTTTTCGGATCGGAGGTCGGCTGCTATGGTTTTGCGATGGTCGGATTTGTTTGTTGCTATCAGTTTTAGATCATTCCCGGTTCAGATCTGGTTGTCTGTTGCTACCTATTTTGTGGTTTGTTGGTTTTGCTGCGGTGCTTGTAGGCTGGTGTCTCGGTGGTGGTGGCCTAAAGCTGGTGGCTGGCGGTGGTGGCACGGCATCTAGAGATGCCAGTTGGAAGTTTGCTATTTGCTTTATGTTTTTCTCATAGGATCGAGTTGGTATTAGTCGGTTGTTCCAGATTATGTGTTTTATTTTTCTGTTTTTGTGGTTTGTTTGTAGATCCCGGGTGGCCTAAGTACTCATTGGGCTTGTTGGTCATTACGGTTGCTACTTGGGGTGGTGGTGGTGGTGGTTGTTGATTTTTGAGTTGGTTATGGACATCTGTAATATATCGGATTGTGTCCATTTTCGTCTTTTACCAAATCAAGTTCTCTTTAACGAGGCGGTATTTGGTCATATTGGGGTTCTCTCAATCTCTTTTTATTTCCTTAATGTTGTTATGTCCAGTAGTGTGTTGGTGTTGATCTGATGGTGTTCAGTGGTGTTGCGGAGGTTGTCCGATTGTAACTATGTTGGTTTTTAATAATATTCCTTTCGTTTGTAAAAAAAATGTTCATATTGAAGTTTGAGGGATTATTTTATGCAGTAAATCATTTGTCAAATTTACAAGTGGATATAAATCATAATGTCTATTATGCACGGATAGTTATATCGGTTGCGTATCTCGTACTTGACACGTATACGCATCAGATATTTGAGGACGAATTCGTAATTTTCAAATGGTGGCTACGAGAGATTCGGATTGGAATATTCATAACCGGGATATGTGACATGACGAACTACATAGAAATTGAGTTAGAAATGCTAGATAATGGATGTCTCAATTGATGAACAACTATCCTTATATTTTTATTAGTTGTGCATATATTGTCCGTATCCGTATTCAATATTTCTTCTCGAAAATCTTGCATTCGTATCTTGTATCTACGTATAATGTATCCCATATTAGCGTATGGTATTCGGTACAACATGTTGGAGATACAAGTCAAACCCATGAAATTGAGGCTTTAAACATGTGTTGAAATCAGTCAACTTTAGTGCAAATTTCGGATACGCTCCGGTGAGATTAACCGGGATCTTATTACATCAAAAAATACTACTCACGGATTAGATGATGTTTGAATTTGGAATCACTCGATTCAGATATCGGGTGAATGAGAAGTTAATGCGTAAATTTGATATAAAACATGCGTGGAGAGGAGTTGAAGGTGTGATCAACTCAAACTCTCCCACATTGGAAAGATGGGAGACTTGAGCTCCATATTTAAGTGCTAGTGTGACACTTATGTATGTGCCCTAAGGGGTAAAACATTTTTGTGCATGAGGGAGAACTTAAATAATTCCACACACACGCACGCTCATTGCTTTCTGGCTCGGCTCGTGCTTGAGTTGAGTTCGGTTCGGGTGTTACTATTAATTTTTTGGACAAAATTTCTTTATGAAATTTACCAAAAATTAATTTTTGGAATGTGATTGTGTCATCCGACCAATCAGAATTCATTAAGTCATCCGACCAATCAGAATTCAAATATGCATATCATCCAACCAATCACATTGAAGGATGAAGTCGGCTTAATGCAAAGTGTGGAATAGGGTCGGCCATTATTTTTCCAAGGGGAAAAGTTAGCCGACTCTGATCATGTATTTCGGTCAATCAGATTCAAGTATTTGATCTTCATCTCCACTATATAAAGTACCCCAGGATCAAGGTTGGAGCATTCAGTTTCTATTGTCTTTTCCACCACAAAAAGTCTCTCATATAGATCTAGATTTTGAGTCGAAGAGAAGTCGGGAAACTCTGTAAGTTCGCCGGAGCTCAGATTTTTGAAGTGCCTCTAAATCCGAGACGTAAACCGTTGTATTTGGGAGACAATTGCTCCCACCGTGGGCATCATACCAGAACAATTTGTCTTAAGGAAAGAATAACATAATCGCCTTGATTTGATCTCTAGCTTTTTATTTTGTGCATTGTAATTTATTTTTCATCATTTCTTAGTCAGATCTGTACGGTGATAGTTATGTTGTTATATCTATTTAATTAAACAAAATTTCTTTTCATGTTATTTATGTTCTTTAATCATTGTTCCGTAATTACTTCCGTTAATTACAGATCTGTTCCATAAATCAAAGTGTATTGTGTGTTGTGTTGAGAAATTAAAGTGTATTGTGTGTGGAGTGATTTACAGAAATACACTTTAATTTCTCAACACAACGTATAACTATTGGACAATGTTAACAACACTACACTAAATCTACTATTGAGGCACTATAACGAAATTTGACATCTTCAGAGTCAAATTTACGTATAAAAATTCGACTATAGAAGGATTAAAAACAGATTTGGATCCATGCAAAATCGACATTTACACAAAGTATCGACTGAGGTCCATTAGCTATGCCCATAACTATTTGATGATGTATATATTTTCATTGGGTCAATGCTATAGAGAAGCAAAGCGTAGTTAAAGGCTTAAAGCACATGCTCAGCATGGGGAAGCAAACTAGGAAGCATCTTTCTTCGGCTTCATTTAAGTGGACTTGTCAATATTATAAAATTAATTAATATAATAAAAATCTGACAAAATAACACTTTGTTTACAGTTCTGGCTGTGGAGGACAAAGAATAAAACAAAACTGTATCTCACTTAAACCATTTTAATAATTTTGAAAATCTTAATGTAAGACAAATTTCTATCTAAATTGTTTTTTATTTTATATTTTAAAGAGAGGACTATTTACAATACATTAATCAATGTGGTGGAGAAACGAGCTTTTGGTTGTTAAGGAAAAACTTGTGCAGTGTCTCCATACGTGTGAAGACACCGTTTAGTACCATAAAGTTTTATTATTTAAAGTGTGTGGTTCTGATCGTTTCACCCGTTACTTTACCTTAAAATACATTCTCCACACAAGTATTTTCTGCCAAATGGATCTTTCCCAAAGTGTTTTAGTGAAAAATATATATACCACTAGGAGGACTCGTGCGATGCCCGGAGAAATCTAAAATATAGACAAAACAAAGTAACATAATATACTTTTACAACATTGATCTATATATGACACTTAAGAAACGGTAGGTTCCACTCTCACCTCACAATCAATATTGTAAAAGTGTATGAGCAATTTGTTGCGGTCATTTTGTTGTGACACTACACTACTTTATATACTACCTTCGTCTCAAAATATAAATACGTTTAGATTTTTTTACACAGATTAAGTGAATTTTTTGTGTTAGGACCCTTGATTGTGCAGAAAATTACGTTGTACCTGTTATTTTTAAGGTATACGATGTACAGATTATTAAATATATGAATTGATTTGATTATTATTAAGTTTTCATTTAAGTAGAAACATATATATATATATATATATATATATATATATATATATATATATATATATATATATATATATATATATCTAAAATAAACTACAAGTATATGAAAGCAGATTCAAAAAATGTCAATTTTAAGGGGCTGGACTGTGAGCTTGTTGGCCCTTGCCCAAGTATGCTCATGCTCTATATGGTAGCCTTGAGCCTAAAAACTATGGGTCAATACAACCATTGAAGGTTGAAGTTGAACGAGAAGAAATAGCACTTGTGAACGTAGTTATTATTTATTTATTTATTTATTTTGCTTAAATGCCTCCGGTATCCAAACAGGGACGAAACCAGAAATTAATGGTCGAACGGGCTAATCGACTATACTTGTATGGCCAGATATGTTAGACTAATACAACTAACTATGTTTGACTGAATTATATAAGGTATTGTGTACCTAAAATGAAAACCGTGTGGGTTGCGCCCACCCGAGCCACCCCTTGGGTCCGTCTCTGTATCTAGGATCAAATGGCTCGACTAATCTAGAGTTCGGCTCGTGACGTGCCTGCAGAGGCTGACTCCTACTCAGGATTAAGCCCTGACCAAGAGTTCTATTAACATGGCGCCTCATATGATAATCAAACTGATGTGCTAAAGAGCGTGGAGGTTCGAGTCCTCTTCAAGGCGTTATGAAATACCATTAACTTTGTGTGTACTATCAATATCTCTACGTGTGATTCGGTGAAATCCTTTATTTCACCTACCCTTTCTTTTGAATTCTGATTTGTTAAGGAGTGGGATTCAAGATTCACCCGTTTTTGTACATCTGATCTAAGATCTCTTTGGTTTGTTAGATTTTTTTTAGACGGTATAAGCCATTCAACTTTTTTGTTCTCAATGATGATCTCTTTAGACATTATCAATTCTTAAGTCACTTACTACTCGAAAGCTGGTTAGTGCGAATTATTTTTATTGAATGTATGCATCTTGTCGTACGGGATCATGCGAGGAAACAGATTCTTGCTAACTTTGATTTATTTTATTTTTAAGGTTGAATATATGAGGCTCAAGGGGATGTTATTAGATGCACCTGCCATATGCGGAGTGCACGCATGTGACAAAGTTGTATGTGGACATATCATACAAAAACTACCCATGCTCAAGTGCTTTCTTTTTACTCTTTATCGTTGATATTAATTAGGTGGGTATAAACGATTTTTAAAAAGATAAAAAGATGAATTCTTTTGTATTAAATTGAATAGAGCAAACATGAAAGAGTGTTGTGCATGTATCATAATCATTGTACATGTTTTTTATAAACAGTAAAGAGAAAACATGTACGTTTTCTGGAAAACAATACTTGTATTTATTCAGTTGATATAACTTTACTCCGATCATTATAGCATAAACTAATATTTCTCATACAAAGTGTAACGAATTACCAAGTGAGCCACAATTGATATTTGTATAAATTTACCTCAAAAATCACAGGAAGAAAATAATAAAAATTGGACAGGTTTCCAGATAATAAATATTTTTTAATGAATATATATACAATTTGATGTAAAAGTTATCATTTGTTTTAATTTCAAGTGGTGATATCAAACTCCTAAGGAGAGAATAGAAAAGTATATGGTTCATCAACCGGTATGTAGACTTCAAAGGTTCAATTGCAATATACAGCTGCAACACTATCTATTCTTTTTGGTGCAAACGACATTGAAAGTCCTTGACCAATTAAGATCGTAAATATTTCAGGACTCTTTTTAGGCGCTTTCAATGTCATTTGCCCCAAAAAGAAAATACCCGCTGTATATAGCAACGGAACATCGGGAGTCCACATACGGTTGATAAACTATATACTTTTCTGTTCCCTACACCAAGAACATTAGGGTTAGATATCACCACCTGATAATAAAACAAACAAATTACAAGAAGAAATAAAAAACTACTCACGTTCCAATTTGCTACGTGCCAACTTAGGCAAAAAGTCATTTTGCATGAAACATGCAATAAAAACAAAATCATCGATGTGTCGCTCGATTGCATACTTATCATACTCATCATCAGAATCAATGCTTATCACGACTCTGATTATAATGTCTCTTAACTTTAACATTTTAATTGTCTGCAAAATAATAGAGAAAAAAATAGAATAATAAAGATCAATTAATTATGTGATAAATAAAAAGACATCGTATACTTTTTCTAATAATTTTTCAAATAAAAAGATGCTTCCATTGCACCAGGATCATTGTTAGTCTAATAAGAAAATTGGAAAGAAACATTTCACACATCATTAATGATGAAAATAAGAAAAAACTCATAAAATCTAAATTTTTTTTTTTTGTTTTGGTAGGGGTGTGTGAAGTTTTTTCATTCTTTATCATGATTCTTTTCAAATAGAGCACTAGAGTTATAATTTATCATGATTCTTTTCAAATAGAGCAGAGGAAAGAAGTTTGATTTTTTATAATTATTATTTATTAGTGCACCTACCACATCCGACAATTCAGGTAGACAAATAAATCGTAAAATAATAAATAAATATATACCTTACTACATGTAAGCATGTTGATTGCTCATACCATCAGTTGATATGCATTATTATCTTTTGCTCACCTTCATCCGGTTCATTTGAGTTGGATATGACTATCTGAAAATAAAAATAAAAATTTTAAATTTAAATATAAGTTATTGCAAAAACATGTATTTATATTTACGAAAAATAATATTATTACCCGGAAGCCGGTCCAATTTTCACCGCATATCTCAATCTTTTTAGAGATTTCCTCGGTGATATAATCTGATATATGTACCATTAAGTCCGTCCCGAGACTTGATTCATAGCGATAAATAACCTCAATTCCTACGTCATTTCTTTTTTTAGGAATATCCCCGTTTTTTTCATCTTTTATAGCATCCATGATTTCTTCGAAGACGCCCTGAAATGATTACATGTTATAAAAAATATTATTTCTTTTAACAAATAGATATAAATTTGATGATTTACCTTAAGTAATAACTCGGTGAATTGTTTTTCGTCATGAACGTACGTGCCCCAACAGCGTGATCTTTGTATTGAGATTTTTGCAATAGACGACACACCATCTACAAATAAATTAGGTCATAAATTAACATATATTCTTAAATGATGTACGTTTCTATGATATTTATTTTATAGACAACGAGTCGCTTTTCAAACAGCTTTACAGAAGAAGTAAACTCAGCAGGGAAAAAAACACATTCATCATCTACTATCTAAGAACCAAGCTAGATGAAGACATCGGCTCTTTCAACCACCTTAGACAAAAACACAAACGTCGGGCATATTTTCACTTACCGAAGCATAGATATAGAAGCTTTTTTGGCTTCATCATTAGAACATGATTTTCTATGACTTCTAGATCTTCACACATTTCTTGAAATAGTGTTCTATGACCCTGCAAAATAAAAAATGAAAAAGAACTGAAACACTGTTTGGTGTGTTGGGAGGGTAGAAACCCAATTTCAAAGCTAAATATCATTAACTCAACAACTAATTATCAGGTATCATTTTATTCCCTATGGATTGTTGGTTGGAGCTTGGAATAAAAAACCGTTTAAAAACCAATTTTGGCTGCCACCAACTTCAAGAAAACCTTTGTAACACTATTCAATTTTATAAGAATTTTAGTAATGCAAGTACAATGAATCATTGGCAATTCAAAGCTCATGACCAAGAGAAATTACAAAATGATAAAATAAAAACAAAAAAAGAGAAGAATAGTTTTATACAAGAGAAACTAAAGAGTTAAAAATGAAGGTAAAGATGGTTATAACCGGTGATCAATTATCGTTTAAGCACGTTTTCTATTGCCACAACGGTTGTGTCACAAACACACGTTTTCTATGACCACACTTTTCATTGGTTGTGTTACAACAATTGTCCCTGTAGCATCACTCCAAAAACAAAGCCCGAATTTGTAAAAATCCGTCACATAGTTAATGATCCCCTCCAATGTCGTTTTTTGTATTTTTTAAGTGCATGAGAGAGGATTTTTTTTCCGTTAATGATTGCCCGCAAAAGAGTCCATGAGCATTGATCGGTACAGTATATGTAATATATAGTTTCATAGCCTTCCATACACTTCAAACTATAACATATTTTTTTAACATTTAATCTCAATAAGTTTCATGAATCCCCGATGATTTTGCGTTAATCACAATATATATTTATATAACTCCGATAAAATCTTACACCACAACAAATAAAATTACTAAAAAAAAAACATTGTTTTATAACCTTTTAAAGTTTTCCTGATTTATATGGAAATGATAGCATACTTAGTAAAATCAATATGAATGAATAAAAACAACTAAAAAAAACATTGTTTTATAACCTTTTAAAGTTTTCCAGATTTATATGGAAATAATAGCATACTTGGTAAAATCTGTAAATATGAATGAATAAAAAGCCAGAAACAATACCTTTTTATACAGGGAAAATCGTGTAGCATGAGTAAATTGAAAATTCAGATCCGTGATGTAAAATAACATGTCCATGCTTCTAGTTCCCTGATCATAAATTCACATGAGAGAACGATAATGAACATTAGTGTGAAGAATGTCAAAGTGTTCTACGTAAGTAGTAGATCTAAACCAAAACAAAAGACCGGAAAAAAGAAGAAGCGAGGGTTATAATTAAATATGTGAGATTCTAAGGACTGATAGCTCGTTTTTATTCCGTATTCATTTAAATATGATTCAAAATTAAACACAACATGAAATTCTTAAGGTATGAAAGACCAACTTTGTGAGGATAATAATACCTCTCGAGTGTCGGCCATGGGTTGAAATTCAGCAAAAAAATTCAACAGCAAACATATTGCAGCAGCATTTTTCTTTCTTTTCCGAAACGTGATGCCGGTATACGACACACGATCAACTGCGATATACGTAGGTATGTGAGTATAACAAACCAAAACAAACGAGCGATGGTTATAAAGATTAAACATACATTCGGTGCGAAAAAATAAAAAACCTCACCTCAGATGAAAGAAAATGGAGAAACTTTTTGTGTGTTAGGGAGAAACAGGGTAAATAAAATACTACGGGCACAATCTAAAAAAGAACAATTTTCACATTCTCGATCTAAAACAGAAAAAGTTTTACATTTTCAAAGGAAGAACAATTAAATAGCTCATATATTCATTACATAGTAAGATCTAAACCAGAAACAATCGAGCTAATTAGTAGATCTAAACCAAAACAAACGAGCTAAATTAAATAGCTCACATTCATTACATAAGTAGTAGATCTAAACCAAAACAAACAAGCTAAGTAGCTCACATTCATGTAGATCTAAACCAAAGAACAAACGAGCTAATTAGGAGGAGATCTAAACCAAAACAAACGAGCTAAAAAGCTCACATTCATTAGATAAGTAAACAAACGAGCTAATTAGTAGATCTAAACAAAAACAACGAGCTAATTAAATAGCTCACATTCATTACATTAGTAGTAGGACGAGCTAATTAGTAGATCTAAACCAAAACAAATGAGCTAATTAAATAGCTCACGTTCATTACATAAGTAGTAGATCTAAACCAAAAACAAAACAAAAGCAATGGTTTTAAAGATTAAACATACCTTCGGTGTGATTAATATTCATCGGCAAAACCTCATCTCTGATTAATTGGTAGACAACCTCTTATTTGAACCTTATGGTGGATGAAGACAGTTGCAGAGTGGTGGTGGTGGTGGTGGTGGTGGTGGTTGTGGATGGCGGAGGAGATAGATTGGTGAAAGTGAAAAGGAGTGAAGGGTGGGGGTTAAAAAGCAATTCGAGAAGCCAATTAGAGGTTTTTTTTAGAGAAAAAAGCCAATGAGAGTTGAGCTTTGATACTATCAATGCTTAGACTTGTTATATATATTCAAGTTTCCATGTATCTGTATTCCTGCATACATATATATTTTATATATAAAAACAATATATAAGTTGCCATAACACTGCATACATTATATACAACATTTGTCCGTAAGATATATGGCATTGCACATATGATACACAGAAATATATATAATAATGTCATTGTCATCATTACCCCATATATATAGTTACACATGTTATGGCATTATCACATTAATACATATTTGAAGGTATTGGGTAAGTGAACTTTAAACAAATATTGACCATGAAATTTCATTTCATTTTAAAACAGACGGTGTAGATCATTCACTCCGTGTGTTTGACGTTGTCTCGTAACGTGTGACATGATACATGTTTTTTTTTATTGATTATGATGTATTTTCTTTTGTTTGTGTAGAACACTTATAATCAAATGTGTAAAAATATATTATATCATTCGTTGTGCCGTAATCGTCGTATATGTATCATTACTCGTCACGGGTATGCTTTACCCCGGAAAAAAAGGTAATAATATACAACATATTTCATTACACGTTTTCTAGCGATTAATTAGAATGAATTCATATCATTCAAAAAATCTAACTTAAATGAAAGGCTAAAAAAATGTGCAATGAAACATATATACATCATTTTCCTATAAGAATATATGTCACGAGTTTCGGACTGTCCGGCGCACGAATTTTACTCGAGTGTCTCCACGACGTGCACAAATATTTAAAAATACTCATGTTTTAAAGCATTTTTAAGAGTTTGTTTATTTGAATAAAAAAACGCTGAGTGTTTTTAAGTATCTCAGCACAGAACAAAAATATCATAGAAAATTTTCATATCACACCGTGATGAGAAAACTTACTTACAAGACAAAATGATTACTACAAAGGTTTTTTTATTAACAATCATAGACTATATATCACGGGCAAACGTATGAGAAATGACACATTAAACATTTTAGACATTTTATATATATATATATATTGTTTAAAAGAAATAATGATAGGAGCATAATCGATGCGTAAAAAGGATGACACAACAATTATCAGTATCTATGTAATAACGGATGACACAATGGTTACCTGCACCGTTGATTATGATGTGTTTATATCATGATCAATTTAAATTCATCGACGGTGTACTTGATCATTGTGTTAATCATCATGAGATAAGGATAGTGTCCGTAATACCATCATCCCATAACAATACACAGATTACTGTGATTTTTGTTAGAATTTATTTTTGCTAGTTTTATTTTGTGTGTCAAGGATTGTCACGGGTGTACTCTTTTTTTTTTTTGAAAGGTCACGGGTGTACTGTAGTACATTATGGAAGTTGAACAGACGACTTGCAAAGGTAAGTAATAATTGGTTAAAAGAAATGTCACGGGCAGAGAAGTGTAATCATACGGATACAATATTTGTGTCATAGCGAGTGACAATGGTGATCTATGTCGTTAATCATATTAGATTTAATTATATCAATTTAGACACATTATGATCAACAGGGCAAATCACCGTTATATCGTTCGTGGCACAGTTGTGTCCGTATAATTACTTGGTAGAGAAATAGTACGGTATACGATATTTGTGTGAATAGACGGGCGTAAACATAATATATATAGAACATTTTGTATTAATTACGTAGGGATCTCCAGAGTATTATTTGAAGTGTATATATATATTATACATGTAATCTTTTGGGGGGTCAATAGAAGAAATACTTTTTGTATGGTATTAAAAAATATTCTATACATATTATGTTCACACCGTCTGTTCACACTAATATCGTAATATACGGACACAATCGGGTTGTCAAAACGTATGACAACATATGTATTTATCATTGACAATTGATCTATCTGGGTAGCATATATTTCGGAAAAATGTCAGAGTTTGTAATTTCGATTCCTCCAAAGTCGATTTTTTTTGTATAATTTCGACTCTTGTAAAGTCGAATTTCACTTTGATGTTCAAATTATAGATTGATTGTGATCAAATTAACATTGTCATTTTCTCATTGATTATGATGTTTACTATAATCAAGGGTCGTGGTGATCGAAGGTGTGATGTGTCATTCGTTATAATATCACAACTGTTTTGCCCGTACAGAGCGAGTACATAAAAACCGTAGATACTCTAATTTTATGTTATGTAATCACGTAAAACCCGTATTAGAATGTTACGAAATGACAGAGTCTACGCACTAACACCATCAAACTAATTTAAAAATTCAAAAAAACATTTAATGTTACGTAATAACATTAAAATTCATTTTTTCTTATATGATAGATTAATGATAAGAGCGCAATCGTTGTTTCACAATGAGAGGACATTGCATGGGACCGGAGAGTGAGAAGTCATTGGTATAATAGCAAACTCATTACACCGAATCATTAAGTTAAAAATTAATGTTGTTTCTTATTTTAGGAGAGAGTAGATATATATAGTAATGATATAATTAGAGGGTAATACACAAAGACATTTTTTTTATAGAACATAGTCAAAATAATCTTCTTTAAATACTACAATAACATTTGTTTTGGGTTAAAACACTTATTTTAAGAGAGAGTAGATATATATAGTAGTGATATAATTATATTCACTTCATTTTAGAGAAGTTTGCTAGTTACCAAGTGGCATACATTAGGCTCTCTCATTTTTACTCTCTCATATAATACACTTTATATCACATGAGATGTTAGAAATGAGTGGTTGTAATATATGCCACTTGGTAAAACCTTCATACAACGGTTGTATTTTAAAATTTCACCACTTCATTTTAGAGAGTACCAAGAAAACATAATATACACCATTATTATTATGCGTATAAAAAGAGAACAAATAAATAAAAAAAACCAAGTCACTCCATTGGATTGAAACGATACTCCATTAAACAGGACTCACTTCATTCGCTTTTCGTCGGTTTTTGTTTTCTTAAGATACGAAAATTCGATTCTAAACTGAAAACCTACTTTTACAAACCGATTTTGTTATGGTGTATAAATAAAATAATACACGAATAGAATGAGTGTATTGCAAATAAAAGAACCTAAAAAAATGTGAGTGGTTGGACACTTTAAATTCAAAGTCAGTGTTACTTTTTTTTTTTTTTCACGGGTAGTACTTCCTCTTCCTCATATCATTTTCATCTCAGGCTATTCATTTTCAAAGTAGTAGTACACTAGTACTACATTTTTACAGCCAACATGTGAACACCGATTAATAATGTCATCAAAAGATAAATTTTCAATTTCAATTAAAAAAACAAATTTGATCTCAAGTCAGACTCAAACAGATTGTTATAGTAAAGTTGAATTCGAACACTTAAAAGCTTGATTTAAAATAGTCACGAGTTTATCGAATATTATATATATATATTCTTTACAACATTTATTGATAAACCGAGCTCGGGCACATTGAAACTCAATATTTTTTCAAGCTAAAAAATGATCAAGATTATTTAGAGCGTAATCGAGCATCATCGGAACTTGATCAAGCCGGTTTTTAGCAATATTTTTCTTAGTCGAACGAATTAACTCGAGCTGAGTACGAACAATAATGTTTTTGAATGATGCTTGACTCGATAACTAAATATTTAAACGTTCTGGATCGTTTACAATTCTAAGTATGACACTCCTTTTGTAATTCTTATGCATTATTATACGGAATTGAGGGCCAAAATAAATGCAATGGCATATTTGGCAAGTGAACACTAATTAATAGATCTATCAATACATACATGTGTTATGACGGATTGATCAGGAAGCGATGATGATTGTGAGTAAAGATTATAGAAAATAAACAAACAATAAGTACAGAAACAAAAAGAACACATATTTAACATGGTTTCCGGCAATGTGCCGACTACTTCACGGTCAAATGATGATTATTTTATTATCGCCATAAAAGTTACAATTTACATACAATTAAGATGATATTTGTATGCCTTGGGAACCCAACTCTAACCGCCTTAACAGCCAACCCAGATAATTATTGAAATACCTCATAAGTAACTTAACAAATTACGGAAATCTCATGCAAACGTGTTTTCAAAGTAACGCTGAGAACCAACTCAACAACGCACTGCTGCACTGAGCAGACCACGTGCTTCCCCTAGACTCAACTGAGTATATCACCCACCTGACCAAATTCAATATGCATAGTTTAAGTCACTTTCAACATGTGTTATACATAGAAATATCAAGAATGAAAGTCCATTGTTAGAAGAAAAAAAAATTAATGAAATGTTGCAAACATGATGTTGACAAGACAAATTTTATTTTCCAATGAAGTATTCCTCTAGCCGGCAACGAGTTATTAACTACTGAAAGTATATATTTTCTTATCTACTGACTCGCAACCATCCTATGGGGAAAAAAAAATCAACACTAAATTTTATATATATACACTGGTGAATGTGAGCCGTTCAACACACGACGGGTCCAATATAAATCGTTACCAACGATAATATCAAAGAATAGATTTTCAACGTGAAATAAATCGCTGTTTTAAACCAGTAATAAATCTAAGTGATAAAGAAAGAAACAACATAAACATATCACATTCTCTCGCAAGAGTTTAACTCTTTTAGAGGCGTGAAGATTATGAATCATTTCTCTTCCAAATTTATTGGAGTTTCCACCTATAAAATAAACCACAATACGTACGATGATCGGAGAACAATGTCATAAAGTTGATCTTTTAACTTCGACTTTACATAGTAAACATTATAGAAAAACAATAAGCGGACAATAACTACACTGGTCAAATCTCTCTCGACGCCTTAGCTTCAGGATCATTAATACGCTTGAAAATGTGTTTCTCTCATTTTTTATACTGGCATTTCTCTTTTATCATTAATGAATACGTTTGTAATCTCGTGTTCATTCATTTGGTGGAAAAAAAACGTGTCAAGCGGTGCGAAGAATATAAAAGTGATTTGAGACACTACACAAAGACAACGTGAAATCCATCGGTCTTTCTTCTTCTTTTTTTTTTTCAAAGACAAACTACTATCTGCAGTTGATTTCTAAAAATAAAAAACAAGCCACAAAGGTTTGATAAAAAAAAACGAGAGTAATCGTGGACCGTGACTATTTTCGTGGCACGGATATTTGTTTGGCCAATTTTTGTTGTTGTTGTATTTTATAGCTAAACTTGTCCCCGTCTTCTATCGTATATTATACAACAGAACTTTAAATCCGTTGGTCTTTCCTTTTTTTTTTCTTTTTTCTGCACAAACTACTAACGGCACACGTTTATTAAAAAAACTCGTCACGTGTCAAGCCACGAAGGTGTCCACGTGGCAACATGTGGGCACACCTTCTCGGCTTCTTATAGATATAACATTTTGTCCGTTAAATATATCATTCATTTTTCAGATTATGTAAAAAGGTGTAAAATAAAATGCCAAGATGAAAAGACAAAGTGTACATCAAACCTGTGAGACTGAAACTTAAAAGAATGATGGTACCCGGCATGTGTGTCAAGGGTCTTGATTTCATGAAAATATATTGTTTATGAAAATTCTACCGCAAGGACTCTATATTAGAACAAGCCATGAATTCACTACCATGTGTGTAATAATACAGAACAGTTTTATGTTTTATATATGTAGCAACAATCCGGCAACATGTTCTAATAGCGAGTATGTACAAACATTTTAGTATCCATTACAAGAATACGGTACGGGTGTTATTTCAACGAAAATGATATATTCACGACCAGATGTGCCACAACATGTGATCCAGAGCATCCACTATGGATGAATGTGGTAGTAAACAAAGTTTATACGATAGTAATATAACGTATGTGGTTCTCATCACCCTCTCGTTATATATCGTGTATGGTTTTGATCATTCCTATCCTTTCATATAACTCGTATGTTTCTGATCATCTCTCCGCCACTTCTCATCATATGGAGTTTCTAACTATAAATTTTCCATAGTTTACGGTAATGCCCCTACACTTGTGTTTGACATCGTTAGTTGAGAGACTGTTTGGAAAGTGTATCGTGTGTGGAGTGATTTACGGAACATGTATGTTATTTACGGAAGAAATTACGGAAAATAAAATAAGAAATTAAATAACACACAAAAGGAAAAATAATTGTTTTTATTAAATAGATCTAATAAAAAAACTACACGGTACAAATTTGACTCGAAACGAGGAAAAAATACAATGCATAAATAAAGGACTCGAGATCAAACCGAGGCAAGTATGTTACTTTTTCTTAAGACAAATTGTTCGGTATGGTGCCTACGGTAGTAGCAACTGTCTTCTAAGATACAACGATTCCACGTCTCGGATTTAGAGGCACTTAAAAATCCGAGCTCCGACGAACTTACAGAGTGCTCCGACTTCTCTTCGACTCAAGAACTAGATTTATATGAGAGACTCTTTGTGGTGGAAAAGACAAGAGAAAAAATGATGCCATAACCTTCATCCATGAGGTTCTTTATATAGTGGAAGGGAGGAACCAATGCTCGAATCTGATTGTGCATATGACACGGTCGGCCGACTTTCCCCTCATGAAAATCCATCCTGGCGTGTCCAAGTTGATGGCCGACCTCATTCCACACTTTTGATTGGTCGGATGACATGTAGTCTGAATTCTGATTGATCGGATGACTCAATCACACGAATTCTTGATTTCTGATTTGTCGGATCGTTTGCACCCGTAGATACGACCACAATCAAATGACACAGCCAATTGACATAGTATTAATCTACATCATTGATTATGAGTAATGATATATACACAATCAATTTGTCAAAACGGATGATACAATCTAATCATCCACCCATGATTAGATTAATCGTGTCTCCCGTTGTGACAGTTATGCCCGTACAATTGCTCATTGATTATTATGGGACCTAAATTTGTTGATCTAGACCCACAACAATTAATGATGTAGATTAATGTTGTGTTATTCGATTGTGGTTGTATCATTGTTCGGTGTACACTATGAGGAAGGGTAGATGTCACGGGTATTTTTACCCCGGATAAGTAAATAGAATGAGCACAACGATTGTCTCGTAGGACCCTTAAAATCAAATGTGTAAACATATATCGTGTCATTCGTTGTGTTATAACCGTTGTACATGTATCATAACTCGCCACAGGTATGCTTTACCCCTGAAAAAAAAAAGTAATAATACGTCCACAGGTCCACTTTACAACATGATTCGCTACACATTTTCTAGACTTTAATGAAAGGCTAAGAAAATGTGTAGTGGAACATATATACATCATTTCCCTAGAAGAAGATATCATTTCCCTAGAAGAAGATATGTCAGGAGTCTCAGACTGTCGACGGTTGGGAATTTTACTTGAAGTGTCTCCACATCATGTAGAAATATTTAAAAATGCTCGTGTTTAAAAGCATTTTTAAAGAGTTTGTTTATTTACATTAAAAAAAACGCAAAGTGTTTTGAAGTGTCTTTGCATAGAACAAAGATATCATAGAAAAATTTTATATCACAACAATCACGTGATGAGAAAACTTACTTACACGATAGAACGACTACTACAAAGTTTTTTTTACAGAGTATATATCACGGGTGTAGTACGAGAAACGACACATTTAACAATATAGACATTTTATATATACTGTTTAAAATAATAATGATACGATCATAATCGTTGCGCAATAACGGACGACACAATAGGTATCTGTATTTCATGTAATAACGGATGAAACAACGATTATCTGTACCGTTGACATGATGTATTAATATCATTATCAATTTGAACTCATCGAGATCAACGGTGTAAATGATCATTGTGTCATTTATCATGACATTTGTGCCAGTAATAACAACATCCGATAATAATACACAGATTACTGTGAATTTTTACGGACAATTCATAGATTACTGTGATTTTTGTAATTATTGATTTTTGCAATTTTTATTATGTGGGTGAAGGATTGTCACGGGTGTACTGTGTGCAATATGGAATTGGTTAAAAGAAATGTCAGTAAAAAGTAATAGAGGTAAAAAGTAGGATTGGGAATAAAAAAAAAAAAACAGTAGTATTACTGATATCATGATATGTAAAAAGACTTTGGAATTGGTTAAAAGAAATGCCCAGGGGAGAGAATCACAAAAAGTAATAGAGGTAAAAAAAAGTAGGATTTGGGAATAAAAAAAAGTAGAGCTTAAACCCACTTACTAGGGCTTACCTTGGCCTCCAGTAGGAGTAGGAGGTCCAGGGTTCGATCCTCCTTTCCTTTCTTTCGTTTTCGAAAAACAATAAAAAATAGATAAAAAAGGGAAGTTCTTATATGATAACTTCATATCCGTATGGAGTTATCATATAGTTTAATCTGCACCACACAATTTGGAGTAACCATATGATATTATTGAAATTGTATGATTCAGATTGAACCACATAATAACTCTACTTGGATGGAGCCATACAAAATCTTCCCCTAAAAGACATGACATTCCGTAGTAAAAAATATCTGAGGTACCAACAATAGCATTGCGAATTAATCACCATCACAACTCATCACAACTTATCTGTTGTACATTTTGGAGAACTCATCAGGCAGCCGATGTACACTATACACTTTTGTACGGTGTGGTTTACAAGAAATTTTAGGTGTTGACTCCATATAGAATGAAGTGACGGATAGAGTGATCAAAATCACAAAGTTTATATGATAGTAATATAACGTATGTGGTTCTCATCATTCCTCCCACCATATATTGTGTATGGTTTTGATCATCTCTCCTGTCATTTCACTACATCTAGAGTTAATAACTTAAAATTTCCGAGCTAATAGCAAGAATGATCCTCAATCATTACCGAAAAGTTGTGACTTAGTTCTCATCTTTTGTTTTGGTTTGAAAAGTCCCTCATCTTTCATTTATTATTTTTGCAAAAATAGTCTCCATCGTTACCGAAAAGCTGTGACGTAAGTCTCTTCTTTTATTTAGGTGTGAATAGTCCATCATCTTTCATTTTGTTTGAAACTTTGGTCTATTTAATGTTATTATTTTTGTAATGTAATCCATGAATAAAAAACAAAAAGTAATAAGTTGTTGTGTGTCACGGTCATCTAACACTCTTCCCAAATTAATTTCAATTCCACTTTTTGACTACTTCCCAATCCCATCTGTATAATGCAGCAATGAATTCTACTCCAGCCATTCCTTTAATAAATTCACTTTTTGACTACTTCCCAATCCCATCTCTAATTGCACTCCCAGCAGAAACTCTATATAGTGTCTGTGGTAATTGAGTATTGTATTATATGTGTTAAAGTATTACAAGGTTACAGTATATATACTAGTACAAGGGTTATAAAAGTAAATACACATTAACTAGGTATTGTTAATTATATCTTCAACACGCCTCCGCAATCTCGTGGGTAGGGAGTAGACACAGAGATTGACCTTCAAGTCAGTGAAACGTGGATTTCCCAAAGGTTTCGTGAGCAAGTCCGCAAGTTGGTCCTTGGAAGTGAGGAAGGCAACATTGAGAGTCTTGGCCGCAATGAGCTCGCGAACATGGTGGAAGTCGATCTCAATGTGTTTGGTGCGAGCGTGGAAAACCGGGTTGTGAGCGAGGTATGTGGCACCAATATTGTCACACCAAAGAGTCGGAGTAGGAGTGACAATGAGCATATCACGCAGAAGACTACTAATCCACTGAATTTCAGCCGCAGTGTTGGAGAGAGTCTTGTACTCAGCCTCGGTGCTACTTTTAGAAACGGTGATATGTTGTTTGGACGCCAGCTAATAAGGTGATCCCCGAGAAAGATGCAATAGGCACCGATGGAGCGACGATTATCAGGGTCAGCAGCCCAATCTGAGTCGGAGTACGCACGCAAGTGAGTAGTGGAACGCCGGGAGAAGAATAAGCCGTCAGAGATCGTGGCTTTAAGGTAACGGAGTAAGCGCTTGACTGCTAACCAATGAACCTCGGTGGGAGCATGCATAAATTTACTGGCCTTGTGGACCGCAAAGGCAATATCTGGACGAGTAAAGCCTAGGTACTGAAGGCCACCAACAACAGTGTGATAAAGAGACGGATCCGAGAATAAAGGACCCGGATCATGGTGTAGTCGGGTGGAGGCAGCCATAGGGGTGGAACACGGTTTGGACTTATCCATATTCGCCTTTTGGAGCAATTGAAAGATATACTTACGTTGCGTGAGAAAGAGACCATCCGGTGTATGAAGAGCTTCAATGCCAAGAAAGTAGGAAAGAGGACCAAGATCTTTGACCGGAAAGTGATGATTAAGGAACTGGATGACCTCTTCAATGTGAGCGGCATTGTTGCCAGTAATAATCACGTCGTCCACATAAATAAGAATGTAAAGCCGAATAAGTCCACGAGAGTAGATATAAAGTGACGTATCCGCTTTAGAGCCAGTAAAGCCAAATGAGGTGAGTACATCGGTGAAGCGAGAGAACCATGCCCGTGGAGCCTGTTTCAGACCATAAAGACTGCGTTTCAGGCGGCAAACATAATTAGGATGATCGGGATGGGCAAAGCCCGGGGGTTGGGCTATATAAACCGTCTCGGTAAGGTTGCCATGAAGAAACGCATTTTGAATGTCAATTTGGCGAAGTGGCCAACCTTGTGAAACAACAAGTGATAACATAACGTGAATAGTACCAGGTTTAACAACCGGGCTGAAGGTTTCAGTGTAGTCAATACCTTCAGCTTAATGAAAGCCTTTGGCCACAAGCCGGGCTTTATGTCTCTCAATATGACCATCCGCATGAAGTTTAGTACGAAACACCCATTTATTTCCAACGACATTCATATCGGGACGGTAGGGCACAAGGTCCCACGTGTTAGTACGAAGTAAAGCATTAATCTCGTCTTGCATGGCATCACGCCACACCCTGTGTTTAACGGCTTCGGTGTAGGAGGTGGGTTCAGAGGAAGAGGCGGTGGCGATAAGGGCTTTTGGCAGAGGGTAGCGAATAAAGTCCGGGTTATGTTTGGGTTTGAGTGTTTGGGTACGAGTGCGGGTGATCATAGGGTGATGAGTTTAGACAGGACTACGAGGAGGGACGTTGAAGTGGTAGAGACCATCGTGGACAGATCCTTTAAGAAGAGTGGTGCCCGAAAGATCCTTCACAAGAAAGAAAGAATCATGAAATTCAAAATAAACAGAGTTGTCAGCACAAAAACGTTGAACTGACAATAGATTTTTGGTTAACGCAGGGGAGACAAGAACATTAGAGAGGTGGTACGTGTGCGGAGGTGTGGAAAATTGAGATGAGCCAGAGTGAGTGATAGGCAAACCTGAGTCATCGCCAACGTGGACTTGATCAGTGCCATCATAAGGTTCAGAGGTAATGTTTAAATTGCGAAGGTCGTTGGTAAGGTGATGTGTGGCACCGGTATTGGGAAGCCATTCAGAATTAGGGTTGGAGTGCGGGTGAGTAGCATACGCTTGAGGTGGCCGAGGGTTACGGGTGGCGTTATGTGGGGGTGGGGTGGCTGCAGGGTCTGCAGATTCGCTATACCTGTAATAACACGCATGGGCAGTATGCCCTACTTTCGGACATATTTGACAAATAATAGAAGGGTCGTTACCAGTGTTGGTTGGGCATGAGTTACCACGTCCGCGACCACGACCACCACGACCTCGATAATTGGGTGAATGACCTCTGCCACGATTAGAGTTGTTGTGATTGGAACCACTGTTATTCCTATAATTATTATTACCATAATTGCCACCATTATTACCAGGTGAACGAACGTAATTGGCCTGAGGCGGTGGAGCAGCAGTCGGGGACGCAAGCAGAGAGGGCCGGTGACGCTGAATTCATGACTCGGTGGTGAGAAGAGACGCATAAAGCTCATCGGGGGTAATCGACTCTTTTTGAGTCACCATGGTAACCAGTGAATCATATTCAGGCCCGAGGCCGGCGAGTAGGTAGGTTACGAAATCATCGTCGGAAAGAGGGTGACCAGCCATATGCAATTCGTCCGAAAGGTTCTTGAGTTTGAAGTAGTATTCAGACGCGGACAATTCGTCTTTTCGGGTGGAGGCCAATTCAGCATGGAGTTGGACCAGTTTTGTGCGGCTTTGAGATGCAAACGATGTCTGCAATGCCGTCCAGATTGCGGCGGAGGTGGTTGCGGTATACACTTGGAGCAACACTTCATCGGATAGTGACGAGGTTATGGTGGAAAGGGTCATCTGATCCGTCTTGGTCCAAGTTGAAAGGTCGGATTCATAGTCAGGGTTGTCTTCTATTTTTCCGTCGGCGTTGAGGAGCTTCGGCAATGGAGGAGCGATGGAACAGTCGATAAAGCCGTACACGCCCTGTCCTCGTAGATAGGGTAGAAGCTGCGCTCTCCAGAGGTTGTAGTTTAGGTGTGTCAGTTTGGTGATATGAATGGAAGATCGGGGTGTAAACGTTGGGTAACGTTGGGCAGCAGTGATGGAGCTCTCATCGTCGGACATGGTGAAACTGGAGGAGGGATCGGCTAGGGTTTGTTTTTTTTTTTTAAGAAGAAGGTTGCGCAGGGTTTGTGGGATAATGGATCAAAGCTCCGATACCATGTGGTAATTGAGTATTGTATTATATGTGTCAAAGTATTACAAGGTTACAGTATATATACTAGTACAAGGGTTATAAAAGTAAATACACATTAATTAGGTATTGTTAATTATATCTTCAACAGTGTCATATCTTTAAAATGAAGATAAAAAATAGAGTTTACCTAAAATTGCTGTATATGGTGTCCTATCTTTAAAATGAAGATAAAAAATAGAGTTTACCCAAAATAACTTCCACAACAGAGTCCATATCCCTATTTATTTTTAGGAATATGAACAGTGCATCTCTACTTGTGGGGATGTACTATTCACGCCCTAAACATATTTAATTATTAAAAATTATAGAGATAAGGATAGGGATGCTGCTGGAGTGAAATAATAAATATTTAATGTGTATAAATAGGGTTGTGAGTTAGAATATGTATTATTTAATATTATTTGAAATGTTATAGGATAAGGATAGGGATGCTGTTGTGGAAGTTTTTGGATTGAGTTGTTGTAAAATAGGGATAATGTATTATTTTATATTATTTTAGGGATGAAATTTGGTGCTTCTTGGGAGTGCCCTTAGTCCCTCCATTTGGTGAGGAGATATGGTGTAATTTCTACCATTGATTTTTAAATTGTAATTAAACTATGTGGTGCAGATGATCCCAGGCGTCTCCCTGGACTCACATCCAACAGTTTCTGCCTACCAGATTTACCTTAAAGATTTTGAAGCCTCCTGTTCCTCAGCTCATTAGGGTCCATCATGGTATCTGCAAAAGGCGATGACAGTCAAATAGCGAATACAAAAGAGATAAATAAAGCAAAAGGCTAAATACAAATAAGCTAACGACGAGAAAAACAAGCAGTGAAAATAAAGTTTACTGGGTGCCCGCATAGATGGATCGCCTTTGCATATCTGACTCTTCGATGGCACGAACCTCTCAAAGTGGTGACATTCCCCGAACCAATCGATCTCAGTCCTGAACCTCTCAACCTTCACTAAAGGTTGTGCATTGATAGTCCCATTAATGCCCATCATACAGCAATAGGGATCATTCTTGTCGAGCATAATCCTCCAACTAAAGGTCTTCGTCTAAGACACGCCATCCCAATCTAAAAGCTTGTAAATGTCATTGATGATCAACGTCTCGTCGTGATTAAGATTGGGAAGTTTAATAGAGTAAGACCTGGTTCAAAAACAAAAAAATAGAGTTAGACCTATCTCCACGAAGTTTATATTTTGGGAACGGCCAACCCACAACGGACCTAACCTTCATGCCGCGGACTTTCCATTCCATCACCTTCTCGGTAAGCCAGAAAAACAATCTTGGTTTCTTGACTCTTGCGGAAATCAAACTATCGTTGCCGGTTTTGCTGAAGACGTAAAATCGCAAAAAGACCCCAGAGAAGGCTCACGTTTCAAGATCCGGCACAGTACAATAAAAGCCATGATCATTCTCACCGCCCCAGGGGTGAAATCACAAGGCAGAACGACCAACTTGTCCATAATCTCGACAAAGAAAGGGTCGAAGGGCGGTCAGAGCCCCGTGACGAAGTGGTCATAATGGAGGACCAAAGAGTCATTCTTCACGATGAAAGGTTCGGTCAACATCCGCACCGCCAAAACTCGAAAATGAGTAGTTCTCAGAGATGTCGTATTCCTTTCAAACATTGTCGAGGCGGGCCCGAATGGCATCCCACTGAGCCTCAATGTCCTTGTCTAAATCCTCTTGCAGTCCGTCCTCTCGGATCGCCTCAGGATTGTTCGGTGAGGGAGTTTTATTCCTTTTCTTCGATTCATCATCATCGTCGGTTTGCTGTTTAAATCCATTCGCAACTGCAGTTGGACGTATAGATCATCTGGCTGCGGCGACCTTCTTACGTCTTGATTGCGCCGGTGTCAATTAGGCCAACACTTTCTCGCCGCTAACACTACCCTCACCACAGGAAGGACTTACCTTCTCTCCGCCGACGGAATCGTATCCGTTAACGTCATCGTTGTCGTCACTTACGGTCCTAGAACTGTCGGACATCCTGAAAAACAAGAAGGTAAGGAGGAAAGTCAATCACCCAGGACAATGGCAGTCAGGCCGAGATGAACGGACTCACCCATCTCGACTCCTCCCTTCCCGTTTTTCCGACTCGACGAACTTTGCAGGTTATCTAGTATTTCATAAGGGAAATAGCATGCAAAAGGGAAGATGAAATCACTATGCTAGGAAATGTCTAGGAAATTCTCGTATTATTCGGCGAAAGGATCTACCTTTAATCTCGGAATTAACTCAGAAGCAAAGGCGGACGCAGGATATCGTGTAGGGGGCAATTAAATTTTTAAAGTCAAAAATTAAAATTTTAAGGGGGGGCAAACGATATGCTTTGTACATATATTAGTGTAATTTTCCGGATCAAGGGGGGTCAGTTGCCCCCTTGGTTGTATGTAGCTCCGCCACTGTTCAGAAGGCAATGAAATGAATAGAAAGGGTATATTCAGAGAGAAATCACATGAAAAAGACAAGAATCAAAAGGAATCTAAGAGGTTACTTGAGAATTTTGTAGTGGATAGCGCCGGAAACTGGAAAAATCGGAGAAAAGTGGTCGGAATCTTTAAGCCCTCGCTAGAAAACTCAAATCTTGAACGAAAATCTCAAGAAAATAGCCGGAAACACCTTGCTCTCCGACAGGAATTCTTGCTAGAAAACCGCAATTGCCAAAGTGTTTAAAGATTTAGGTTTTGCCCTTTATATAGGCAACGATCAAAGTGATCCAACGCCCAAATTAAGGCATGCTGTTGAGATTTCAAAATTCAAAACCGTCATCATTATGGGATGGTCATCGAAACTATCCAACCAATCTGAAGCCAGAACTTTCATGTCAACCCTCACGATCAACGCGTGGTGGAAACGTATCCTCAAATCCCGCACTCAACCATTATGGTTATTAACGGCCGAATCGGCCACATAAAAGGCATTTCTCCGCCAACCAAAAGACCATCTGCTTAATAGCGTGACACCATACGGGTCCGTCCGCTTCATAGCTCGGCCTCATCCTTAAGACCGTCCGCTTAACAGCGCGGCACTCCGACTCTTCTGCTTCATAGCGTGATCCCACGGTGAGTCGTTTAACGACATAATAGCCGTAAAAGACCGACTATAAGTCCGGCAGCCAGGCAAAAGCTAACAGGCGACCCGTCACATAGCGAGCCATCATAGTACCACATAGCGATCCGCAAGCAACTTTACTCCCTGCCTCGCATTTCTGAAAAATGCTCAAGGCATGGAGCAGGGGGCCATTAATGCGCCCAAACCGTAATCCATCCTGCGAATCCTCACTCGGTCCGTCTGGTGGCCACATGAGTGGACATAACCCCCATCTCGTAGAATCTACATTTATATAAGACGGATTGAGGCCGGGTATGGTAGAGTCCACCAGAGAGCCTCCGGACCGACTTCCACGACGCGGAGCGCAGCTAGGGGCCAGTCCGCCTGGCCCTCAGACCAGAAAGTCCGACTTCGGATTGAGCCCGCAATATCAGGTGAACGCGCTAATGAGAGAAGATGACAAGACAGAGACCTAGCAAATGGCCAAGTGTATCGGGGCCGCCCAATTCCAGATCGCCGAACAGCCAGCTATTTTAATTAGCACCGAATTGTATTTAATTATGTCTCATTGTCATTAACTTAACTCCAATTAGTAGCTCGCCTATATATAGAGGCTCAATGTAACATTTAAAAGAGGTCAATAAGAAAAAACACGAGCAAACTCTACCAAATTCTCTACTATTTTTCTCTTTATTTTCCGGCCACCGCAATTACCACATCTCCGTCTTGCACCACCGACAAACACACAGTCAGATATCTACCACAAATCACCGCTATTTACACCGCGATAATTTCAACATTATCACATTGTAAAACATTAACGTTTTCCAATATAATCATGGCCCGTAAGTGAAAATTTTTGTTCTAGGGCCCTTGCTTGTGTAGAAAATTATGTTGTACCAATTATTTTTAGAGTATACGATTTACAGTTATAGAATATGTATATTAGTTTGAGTATTATTAAGTTTAATTTAAGTGGAAATATATATATACATTACACCACAGATATTATGAAAACATGACCCCAGAAATGTCAATTTTAAGGGGTTTGAGTTGTGGCATTGTGGGCATGTGCCAAGGTCCGCTCATGCTCTAGATGGTAGCCTTGAGCCTAAAAACTATGTGTCAATACAACCATTGAAGGTTGATTTTTTTAGTTTTTATTTTTTGCTTAAAAACCATAGTATCCAAGTAGGGACGGAACCAGGAAGGCTGGACTTTCGGGCATTTCCCTTGTAAGTTACTCGTGTTTAACATTGATATATACGGCTCTTTGCTTTGAAAATTGTAAGCGATTCGATTTTGGGTATATCTTTATGGGTTTATTAGTTGTTTGCCTTGTAAGGAAAACAGAGAAAAAGGGGGACGACGAAGGCAAAGAAGGGAACATGTTATCGGTGAAAGTGAAATGGTCAGATTTTTTAGACGTCAATAAGCAGAAAATCATTTTGATTTTAGCTTTTGCTAACCAACGGCTAATTCTCCATTCAAATTGAACTGTCTTCTCCAGGTGATGTGATCTAAATCAACATCTCAAGAATCTTTCATTCCAATGGATAGTGAAGGTGGTAGAAGCATTTGAGAATTGGAGGTCAGCTTTTTCCATGGTTCGTATTTCATCATTCTGCCAATGAAAATTAGATAAAAAGAGGAAGATGAGAAAAATCAATGCCTTGGGTCAAGGTAAAATTATATCTGGGCTTGGAGTTTTCTACACTTGTTAATAAACATAGGTGGTTGCGACTACAATACATGGAGCTTGTTATTGTAATTATTTTATCCGTTAATTCTTTAGGAAATTTAGCATAATAATACTAATATAAACAACATGAATAGTCTTAGTTCGGACACTCATTTTTCATTACAAATACTTTTTTTAAACATTGGTTGCGACTACAATACATGGAGCTTGTTATGTAATTATTTTATCCGTTGATTCTTTAGGATGATTGAATGAGTTAATATCATAAACCAAGAATGTCGATTGAATGATTGAAAGTTAATATCATATCATAAACCAAAATTACTTGATCATTTACTTGTTAGTTTGTTATGCGAGCAACATTGTTGGGTAGGGTGAATGTACTTCTATGTATCGGCAATCTTTTTTTTCAAACTACACGATTGATGATGCCAATCTTTAGGCTTCTGGACGATACAGAAGATTGGATAATTACAGTTGGTCTTGGAGGATTAGGCAGTGGACCTAAACTTTGCATATTGTCGTTGCTTGCCTGCTTTCACATACACCGCATCACAAATAAACCGGCCTATATTACAGGCTCGTAAAATTTGAAAAAGACAGGGCCCAACGTGCAACGCACGGTACGACCTTCTAGTAAATTCTTATTTTTCCATGGCGTGTAGACTAATAAAGTCTTAGGAATGATTTAAGAACCAGCATTCAAATTCTTAAAGAATCAAACATCGACTCAGGAAAAAAAAATCATAACCAAATGGACAACTAATTAGAACAATGAAAACGAAAAATCAACAAAATAGAACCAATTTGGCACCTTGTATCATTTTTTTTTATCAGAATACAATTGTTTTGCTTTCACAAGAATCCTTTATTTGGATTCTTACAATGACTGCAACTATTCTAATCAATTTGGAAGCACAAATCCTATTCGCAAGCACAAATTAATCAACAAAAAAAAAAAAAAAAAAAAAACTTACGAGGGGAAGACATAAATTGCTGCAGCATTTCGGAAAGATCGGATTTCATCTTTTCTCGATTCATTTCAAGCAGTTGTGTGATATTTTTTGGGACAATTATTGAAAAGGACGCATTTTGGATTTAATTAGGCAAAAAGGACATCCAAAACAAACACTTAGTTTAGTTATAAGGACAAAAATTAGGTAGATAAACCCAAATACCCTTAAAAAAAAATAAAATAAAAAAAAATAAAAAAAAAACGGCAAAAGGAGAACGCTGAATGTATATGAAATGTATATCTATTTTTTTTCTTTTTTATTTCCTGTTGGACGTTGAAAGTTTTGTGTGTTTTTTTTTTTTATTTTTTATTTTTTTTTTAATTTTAATTTTTAATATTTATTTCCTGGACGTTGAATGACATCTTTTTTTTTTTTTTAATATTTAATTTACGGTGAAATTTACTTTTTTCTTTTTTCACGCGACCTCGATGACGCGATCGACCATCCATCGATCATCTATCGCGATGACATCGGCAATCATATAGCAATTTATGATGCGATGCGATGGCATCAACATTTTATGATGACATCACCGCGTGTATGATCATCGATCATCCTCGATGAAGAGCCACACGCGATGAAGTGGCCTTCCCGATGACAGACTAACAACCATTTGCAATGACATTGACATCGACTTAATTTAATAAAATCATCTATCGCAAATGGTTATATCTTTTGATGACATCGGCATAATCACATATCGCAATCATATACATCAACATTTTACGATGACATCGGCAATCATATATCGTGCAATTTATGCGACATGGACGATATGGCATTTTATGTGACATCAACAATTTATGCAGTGACATTGGCATTTTATGCAGTGACATCGCCAAATCATACACAAACCTACCATCAACGTATATCTTTGCTTTCTTTGTTTTAAGGTGATGCATGTTAAACTAATTGATCATTATTACATCATGATCAACGGTGTCGATACATGATGTGACACTCGTTGTGTCACAACGGTTGTGTCCGGATTATTACTCATTCTAAACTTTAGGTAATTCCTCAATTCCCATAAAACTCAAAAGGAAAACCACACAAGCACTAAATTCACTAGAGAAAGTTAGTTACACATAGTGAGCATATGATTTTAAGCAATTACAGAGAAGAAACAACGACAAGGAATCCATAGAAACTACAGCCCCAAACTAACCAAACCAAAGAGTAGGATCGGACACCGTAACAGGCCATCAACAGCAAAATCACTAGGTAAACCAGCAGCAGATGAGTCAGAAGCAACAATAGCAGATTTTCCAGTAATAGCAGGCACAAAAAAAAGAAGAAAAGTAGCCCTCAAATCCATCTCCTCGAATCCATCGAACGAACCAAGACGACAGAGCAATGGACATCAACAAGGTCATTCAGAGCGAAGATCGTACATCGGCAATATTAAGCCCCAACATCACTAGCTATACCATTACCCTTAAAAGAGACATCCACATTAGCTGTAACATCACAAATTCTTGACAATATCAAAGAACCAAACCAATACCAACAAGAGAGGCAAGCGAGGGAATCCAAAACGCGAGTTCTGAGATTTAATTAATAAAGAACAACAGGCTTCAACAAAGTAGTATCAGGCTGTGAAGCAATCGATTCCAAATCAGGGGTAACCAAGTCTATGGCTGTAGGAACATCAGCAGGTACATTAATCAAATTCGTAACCAAACTACCAACTGAAATCGAGGCAATGCCACAAACAGAGCGTGCCTTATCAACAAAAGAATTTAATACAGGCATAGAAACAGATTCTGATGCAGTATTAATCTCAAGAGGCTTCAAAGGAGGGTCAGAAACAGCCGGAGTAATCAAAACCTGAGAAGAGGGAATAGCATCAGGTGAAGTAAAATTAATGGGACAAGACCTAGCTTCTCCCACCCGCTTTCCAGATTTTAATAGCATTTGAGAGACCACAGACTTGCTTGAAGCCCCCAAATTCCAACTAGCCGCAATCGCAGCCCGTTTTCGTTCAGGATCAACAAAATTCGCCGGAATACCATGCTGAAAACGAGCACAGATAATCTTAGCCGGTGGAGCAGCAATAGAAACAGGGGTAACATCAGAAGATCGGAATCTTCGAGGTAGAGGTTGGAAATCAAATGGTTGAGATCCAGTGGCTGTTTGAGTTCCAGGATATTACGTGAAAATAAAAATATTAGAAGAAAGGGTAATTTAGGAAAATTGGATAAAATACGTCCTTATAAACGATGATCTTTTTGGGTGTCCTAAGTGCCTAATTAAGTCTCAAAACACGTCCTTATAAACAAATAACACTATTTTTTAACAATTCATTTTTTAAGTCGCTGAATTTCTGTGGGCTATCCATGCTGCTCCTTCAATACGCTGTCAAATTCACGCATACGTCGACTGTGGGAATATTCACGTAAACACCGACTGTGGGAATATAGGGTGAAAACGTGTGTCTAAAAGATTTTAAATAATGTGGCTGATTTATGAACGTGTTAGAGCAACCATAGTGGCAAGGTTTTGGAGATAATCTACTAATAAAGTTGCTGAATAGATAGCCAAGAATGTACAATTACAAAATAATAGAGGTTAAATAGAGAGGAAAATTTAGACATTCTCTACACTCTTCTCCATTTTTAGATAATGCCATAGAAGATTTCTCTCTCAAAAAATCATCATCAACGCCACTTTTCCTTTTCTTTCTAAAATGAAAAACATCACCTACTTCCTTCCACCTCCTTTTGCTTGAAAGGATCTATAAATTTCTATGAAGATCATGAATATTTTCTTTTTCCTGAGAATCCATCCATGCTTGAGGCAACCCGGAAGGCATTACATGAGAAAATTTCATTTATTTTCTCTTTGATTTGCAACCGGTGTAGTCATGAGGATTCACTTTTCCTTCAGCAGAGATGAAAATCAAAATTTCTAATGTTGTAATTTTGTTTGTGAGGTTTTAATATCTCTGATGTATATGTTTATCTCAGGGGGAGGAGAAATATTGGCATGATTCCGGCGGTGACAGTGGTGGTTCCGGCGGTGGTTGTGAGGAAGGGGCTAGTGGAGGGATGAGAAATGTTAATGGGACTATTACCACATCTTATCATGAAATTCTTTCGGTAACTTTCTTCTCTAATTTTCTTCCACTCTTGTAATGCCAAGTGGCAATTTATTGTCATAATCAATTGAGAGAGAGATCAAACCATTACTGCTGCTCTTAGCTGTGATTACATGATCTTGGGGATTTTTGAATAGATTTGTAGATATTTTTTGATTCAAAATATATGTCTTTATCTTTTTTTTAAATATTAACTTACTTTAATTATCGTTTCAAAAATATTTTATTTATTTATTTATTTTAAATAAAACAATATAATAAATCACTATAAATTACAGATACGTGTACATATACTACTAGCATAAGTGCGAGTATCATTAAAAATTTAATAAGTTAATATATTATCAATATCATACCAAAATATTTCATATGTATATATAAATTTAATTCCAATATACCTATGATTATCAATTTACAAATACATCTAGTTTCAGAATAAATGGGACACAAGGGCGTTGTAGGTGCTAACATCAAGCTTACTCCACCTTACAAATGGGATTGTGTTGTAGCTGGTTACATATATATTATATATATGAAACATACTCTCGATACGCATTTATAATGGTACTCAAGAAAAGCAACGGGGAATTCGCAAAAACATCGTTCCTTCGGTGTCGTGTGACAATGTTCATAGTGGTGAACTCAAAAAAACATTAGCAAATGTGTTTTTATGTATGTGCACCTAAGGAATTACATTTGTACACTTGTAACATTAATATTTTGTCAAGCATGTACATTTCATGGATTTCTTTGCACGGGCCACTATATCATTATTCAATAAATCTATGCGACATTCGCTACACCTTTAATCCCTGAACCTTTAACTGTGAATCGTAAATTGTAAAACTCCCATGATAGAATTGAACATTGTGTTTGATTGTCACTAACCGTGGATTGATTGATTATATGTGACATTCATTAAACCCAGATCATATCCACTACTCATTGAATCCTCAACCTTGGACCCTGAAACTTGAACCCTAAACACTAAATCATTAACACAAAACGCTAATGTGGATTATATGTCTGTCACTAAATAAGGATTGTTTGATTATTTATGACATTCACTATTGTTGCCATGATAGAATGAAGCATTGTGTTTAATGTAACAGATAATCAATCAACACGAAGTCATAACCTAGGGTTTGAATGCTTATATGACACATTTATAAAAGAAAAAAAAAAAAAAAACTAATCATACCTCTAAACCCTGGACCATGAACCATAAACCCAAAACCATGAAACATAAATCGTAAACATTGAACCAAAATTTGTGAGTAATATGTTTGAATATCACAGATAATCAACCAACACATGGTCACTACTTGTGAATAGAATGATTCTCCATGTCATTCACTAAACCCTTAAACATCGTTCATTATAATAAGTATTTTACAAGGCATGCGAGAATCATTAATCCCAAATTCACTTATCATCAGTACACACATGAGTTGTTTCGGAGTTATTACAGATGCAAGAATTTCATTTCTGAAATTCACTAGACGCTTAAAAATGTACAGATTTTTGGTTTATGCATGACGATCACTTATCATTGAACTATCACGTTCACGGTTCATGATTTTTGGATCATGCTTCAATTTATTAGGATTTAGGGCTTCATGAAATACCAATTTCTTGTTGAATCGTAAATCAAATTATTAAAGGTTATTCAAAAATTCTCAAAACAATTTGGGTTACGGAAAAAATTTAAAATTTTCGATTTCAGTCATTGGGCCGCTAATCTATCTTTTTGGTCAAATACATTCAATTTTTTTTAAACTGACACAACGATTGGACGACTATTTCTTTCATTCACTAAGCCCTTAAACATCGTTCATTATAATAATTATTTTACAAGAACGAGAGAATAATTTATTCAAACCGAACAAATCCTAGTTGGTAAAATAACCACAATTAGTGTTTCTCCCCTTTTGAGACCTAGAATGAAAAATAGAGCTCATAAATGATCAAATTAGCTAGGAACCGGTCAAACTTTACAAAATAATAGAGCCAAATTCGATCAATCGTCACATTTAACCGTTGTCGGTGTTTCTCCCTTTTTGAGACCTCGAATGGAAAAATAGAGCTCGTAAATGAGTTTAGAATGATTCAATTAGCTAAGAACCGGTTAAACTTTACAAAATAATAGAGGAAATTCGATCAATTGTCAGATTTAGGTTAATGCGGATTGTTGATCGGTTTAATTTCTGTTCAAAATAGCAACCGGGTCGGGTTGAAACATTTCTTACTCGCCCGGTTCTCTGCAATTTCAACGAAGGAGAAAGAAAAGAAACAAAACAAAAAAAATAACTTTGACTAACGATATCTTGCAATCCCGATGTCTGTTTTTCGTACCGTTTGTTGCGTTGGACTCAAAAAATCGAGAACTATTCAATGGACTATATAAAATTCGATTTTGAACAATTTCCTGTGTCGGATTTTTTTTGAACAAACCATGGCTTTGATATACATGGAAGAACAAGAATTTTGAAAAAAAAAAAAGTACAAGAAGAAGAGGATGAGGAAAGTATACGAAGTGTGGAAATTGAAAGAAAAAAATCCATGGTGAAGTAACTAGAACGAAAAAAAAAATTTGTGACGGAAAAATAAAATTCCAACGGATTGCTGTGAAAATTTGAATTTGTTTTTGTTTTTGTTTTTTTAGTCCAAGCATGCGTTCTGCCTCTGCTTCTTCGCGAGCTTATTTGTGCGACGGGATTTTCGATTCTGCAAGTCGAGCCGGTGAAGTATTGTCTCCAATTTAGCTGCAAGCTTTTCATCCGGCCATGAACCATTTTTTTTTAATAATGAACGATTTAGTCAGTCTGATTTGTTAATCATGAACAAATTTTTTTTCTGTCATCCGATTTAGCTGAATCATGAACGATTTTTTTTGTTTTTTTTTAATGGGTGACCGGTTACCTGTTTGACAGGTTACAATATTTTTTATGATACACAATAAGCTACGGTGCGTCAAATTAATCTAACGGTTGTTAATATTTTAATATTGATCTAACAGTTAACTGAACCATCCAGTTTTCTTGTACTGACTTGTACTGACTGGAAATAGAATAAAATATAAAAACTGAATTGGCTTACTTATTCAGTTATTCTCTCGTTTACATGTTCTCTCTAATTTCTCCTTGTTTTGTTGTGGTTTGTTAATAAGTAATGGCCTTTGGTTGGTTTAAATGTTATATTCTAAGTCACATGTGATTTTATGATGTTATATTTGGGGTACTACTTATAAAAACTGCTGTGTCCTCAAGCTCCATGATTTCGGGACCGAGTCCTGAACCCTTGGATAAACATGTCGATCGGCCTGTCCTGGATTGCTCAGAACTTGCCCTAGGTTGCCCATAACTTGTCCTGGACATGAACTAGGTCGCTTCACCGGTGTGGCTAGGAAAACCGGCCCAAGCTTTAACCAGAACATGAATTCTGCAATTTGGGGCTGCCTGGGAGCCTATTTTGGAAGCCCTAGGTAGGTTTTCAAATACTTGGAAGAAAAGAAAATTTAAAAAGAAAAGAAAAAAATAAAACTAATTTCGAAAGGATTAAAATACTCTTATTAGGAGGTAAGGGGTTTTACATCCATAGTGGCATAAGAGCATTTTGAATAATGCTCAAAATAATAAATTGGACATACATTCAAGTTATATGACGTAAAAGAGCATTTTCCCACAAACTCATCTAGAAAAAAACAATACACGAGTCTAAGTATTCCAAGTATACACATCCACTTTTTTGTTGAATTTTTTGCACCGTCAATCTTCACAAGGAATTGGACAACCGGAATCTCGACAGAGGCGGATACCAACTATGGTTGCATCGGAATCAATACAGGGGGTTCTAGCACTAACATCAATATGGCCACCAATAATACCTACACCCTCAACCCGTTCTAAAAAAACGGGATTACGCGTAATAAGTCTTTTATACTCAATAACCCTTGTTTAAAAAAAAAACTCACAAAAATCTGAACATTTATCTATCCAGCCATAAGGTAAATCAGCAGCTACTCCTCCGATACGAAAATAATTATACATCATTCGCATAGTTCTGGAAGGACTTCCAGGGGGACCCTATGGGATTTTAGAAATCCGACGTTTTGATGGAGTAAAAGATAGCGACTGGAATGATTTTGGATATCGATTTATTAGTAAAAAGCCTTCTCCAACCTTTGAATTGTCGAAACAAGAACTTTATGTGAGAGTCGAGGTTCCCTCTGAAATGGGGCATGGAAAGGAGTCACTACGAAGAAGTTCCGGGGTTTACGGTTATGAAGGAAGCTTCTAGCTCATATTGGTCATGGGTTGAGAACATGAATTGAATTCTATAATTAGAATTAAACTCTATGAGATATCTGGCATATTAATCATGTTGCACTGATGTTGAATCTGAGAATGTTGTGACTGCAAACGGTAACACAACATTTTATATAAATTTGGATGTTATAAACAATAATGCATGAAGTGAATTACTAAAAAAACACCTCTATTAATTTAGTCATGCTGATCGAACATGAACTCTCCCTTGCAGAACATGCAGACAACGAGATTCGGTTGTTGATTCAGCTGATTCGACATCCAAGAAATGAGAAGGAAAAAAATCGTAAAACGAACCAATCTTGATGGAGTGGATTGAGCCTCTTGTCTTTCTTGTGTCATTTTGAGGGGTTGCTCAATTCCTATGATTTGTGTAAGACTATCTCCAATGAGAGCAATTGAAAGGGTTTTTCTTTTGCCAAAAACCTTTGCAAAAGGTTTGTTATTGTTGAAAAGGTTTTTGGGGTGAAAAGGTTATTGCAAAAGGTTTGTAGATACAAACCGGTTCATGTTTCATGCTTTTTTTTTTTCTTTTTTTTTTTTGTGTGGTGTAGAAAAAAATGTTTATGTGTAGTGGATCCATGCTATAAGGTTTTTTAAAAGGTTTATGATTGTAGAAAAAAAGGTTTATAAAAGAAAAGGTTTATAATCTGATGATGTGGAGGGATGATAAACCTTTTAAAAGGTTTATGACTGGAGATAGTCTAAGGAGAAGCAGCAGTTTTTTCTCCTTTGGTAAAACCTATCCTCTTCTTCCATAATCTATATTGATTTCGAAAAACCTGTGGTGGCTGCAATAATCAATTGTGCTTTCTTTTTCGCACCTTTCTTAGGTTTTCAAATTTGCTGCAGAATATATAAGGATGATCAGAAATTTTTTGGCGTGAATGAAGAGCTCATCATCGATCAATTGATGTTTTTGAGGGATTGTTTTGAGTTGAGGAAGAAGGAATGTGGAAAAGAAACGTAGCCACAGAGATTCAGGTTTTTTTTTTAATATGAATCAGTGATTTTATGGTGGTCTAGACCACCTTAACATCACCTTTTTGACCTATCAGAAATTTTAAAAATGGTAGTTATTTTCTAAACATGCTGGACCTAATTGAAACAAGTGATAGTGAATGGTTCCGGACCATCAAGTAATACTTGTGGCCGGACCATGGTAAAATTTGCCAATATGAAGAGATATTATGTATGGTAAATAAAATATAGAGCCAAAACTACGTAGTTTTGGCCTGGACATGGAAATTAGACGAGTGATCCCAAGCCGTTTGGGAACCCTAGCTTCTCCATTTGCGAATATATCCCTCCCACGGTTGTAAAAGGTGGTTGTAAAGGGTACGTAATATATCCTTCCCACGGTTGTAAAGGGTACGTAATACATCCTTCCAAATATTCTGCTTCCCTCCTCGCCCAACATTCTCTGAATTCATCTCTTCCGACCATGTCGGATATGTAAGGGGCAAATGGGCGACGGTATGACCTGAAAAAGTTAATACTATTAAAAAACTTAGAGATTAATACCAACACTACGTTGCCCTAGCATCAACGCTTAAGACATCCCTCTCTAACCATCCTATTATATGTTTCAACATTAACATAAGAAACATGTCGGCATACCAAGCATCGTAGATCCTCTAACACATTAAACCATTCAAATGTCATCATTGGCCCAGTTTACATCCACGCAAACAATTAAAATCCTTTAACACATTAGACCATTCAAATATAAATAAGGACCATTCCATATAAGATCTAATAAATATTGCTATTTCATTACGTTTGCTGATGATTTTTCGTGAATGACGCGGTTGCTCCTCATGAAATCTAGATGTGAAATTATTTCTTTCTTTCACGTATTCCACCACAAAGTCAAATACCAATTTTTGGTGTGTTCCAAGAAAACTATACATCTAATGAATAGTGCATAATCAAAGCTATCTCCCTTCTGCCTTGCATATTAATTCTAACGGCGAATCATTTTGTATTCCGTTTAAAATCTTTGAGTGTGTATGATATGTGCAGAACCTAGGACTTAACATGATAATTTTGAACTCTAAACCGCAAAAAAAAAAAAAAAAAAAAAAAAAAAACAAAACAAAACAAATAAATTACGGTGCACAAAAGTGGGAAGGATATATAATATATTACGTACCCTTTACAACCGGTCTTTCCCGACGTGATCAACTGCCAGTAGCAAGCTAGGAGACTAATATGATTGCCAACCTACACAATTAATATCGTTCCATAAAATTTCAATTCATTTTTTATGCATAATTAATCAATACACCCTGTTTTATAACTCTATCGGGTAATATTGAACTTACTGATGTTGATATGTTTTCCGGTGAATAACTGTTATAGCCTTGTAGGTTTGATAATAAACCTCTCGTCTTCTTTCCAGCACTTGCATTAGATCGGCCTGAGGGCCAACAATTTCTATATCTAAGTGTTGAGGCTGGTTTTCATTTCCTTTCTTGTTCCTTCCTCCTTTCTTTTTTGTCTGGGCTTTTTCATCCATCTTAGCCTTTTCATCCTTCTTGGCTTTTCTATTCATCTTGGCTTTTTCTTTCCCTCCGTATATTTCTCTCTTTGCACATATAAAAATCTGAGGAAGAATGATAATATAAGTTGGGCTAGATAGAATTTTTTAATAAAAGAAATAAAGTCTCGATCTATTATGGCCTAATTTTTCAATTTTACCTAAAATTCTCTATTTCGTTTTTCTGGGTTGAACAACATATTTATGGACACCTTTTTAGCGGTCTAATCACGGAGTCTAAGATACACCCCAAGAGTTGGGAGGCATACGAATGACACTAATATATTAAAGCTAACCAAGTGAGTACGTATAAGACATAGCTAGTCTCACCAGATCCTCCATAATCTTGGCCGTTTCCACCGATGCAACCTCTCCAAGAAATTTTGAAATGTATTCGTAAAGGATTCCAAAATAGCAAATAAAGAATTAATCATTTATCAAATCAATCTTACTACCTTTCCCCAAAAAAATTTATTTTAGGGTAAAAAGAATCATTTACCTGGTCAAATTCAGTCAAATATTTGCCTTCTTGTTTATATTGTTTATAACAACTAATCAGGTCATCAATCTAAATCAATACCAAAAAATTACCTTTAATTTTTTATTAATATATCAATAAATTGAAGATATGTTGCATGGAATTAGAAATAAAAAATACTCACCCCAATTTGCTAAATGCCAACTTAGGCAAGCAGTCGTTTTGCATGAATAATGTCATGAAAACAAAATCATCAATATATCGTTCGATGACATACTTATCATAATCATCAGACACAATGCCCATCACGACTCTGATTATAATGTCTCTTAATTTTGAAATTGTGATCATCTGCAGAGTAATTTACTATTAGAGGAAAAAAAGATTAATAAAGATCAATTAATTATCTAATAAATAAAAAGACACCTTATATTTCTCATTTTTGCTTCCGTTACACTAGGATCATTCATGTTCCTCTGATAAGAAAAAGATGATGATTAGGACACATAATATATCCACACAAAGTTGCACATCATCATTTTTTAACCATACAATTAAACTTAAAAGCAAAACAAAAACAAAAATAAAAATTTTGAACCACAAAATCAATTTCAGTGTACTAATCATTTTCCTAAGAAAAATGGAAACAAACATTTCACACTGTGTTAGACGAAAATAAGATAAAAATTTACATAAAATCTATTCAATGGCGAAAACGTTTTCTAATTGTATGTGGTTTGTTTTCCAAAAAAAAAAAAATTTGTATGTGGTTTGATGATTTTTTTTTTTTTTTTTTTTTGGGTACGTGTGTGTGAAGCTTTGATCGCATTCTTTATCATGGTTATTTTCAAATAAGAAAGGAAAGAAATTTGACGGATGAAAATAATAGCATACTTGGTATAAACTCTAAATGCGAATGAATAAAAAGTCAGAAACAATACCTTTTTATACAGGGAAAATCGTGTAGCATAACATGTCCATGCTTCTAGTTCCCTGATCATAGATTCACATGAGAGATCGATAATAAAAATATATATTTTTGTGTGAAGAACGTCAAAAGTGTTCTACATAAGTAGAACCTCGTTTCAAAATATCTGAGGCAGTTGTCAAAAACACATTTATTAAGAAAGTTATTTAATGCTATGACTTTTTGAATACAATGGCTAAAAAATCCCTATGATACAATTAATACAGTTCTTTTTAACTTCTACCATAGTATTAAATAAGGGTAAAGTGAGAAATTTAGCAATAAATATTGCTTTGAAAAATGATCTGCCTCAGTTATTTTGGAAACAAAACTTTTTGGCAACGGCCTCAGTTATTATCGGACGGAGGAATAGGTGATCTAAACCAATAACTCACATAATTAGTTGATCTTAACCAAAACAAACGAGCTAATTAAATAGCCCGCATTCGTTACATAAGTCTAATCCAAAACAAACGAGCTAATTAGTACATCTAAACCAATAAGTCACATAATTAGTAGATCTAGACCAAAACAAACTACCTAATTAGTAGATCTAAACCAATAACTCACATAATTAGTAGATCAAAACCAAAACAAACGAGCTAATTAAATAGCTTATATTTACATAAGCAGTGGATCTATACGAAAACAAACGAGCTAATTAAAAAATCTAAACGAGCTAAATAGCTCAAATTCATTACATTAGTAGTAGTAGATCGATCTAAACCAAAAACAAAACAAAAGCAACGGTTTTACAGATCAAACATACCTTCGGCCGGTGTGATTAATATTCATCGGCCGGCAAAACCTCCTCCACTGTCGTGCGATGTAATCCTGAACCTGATTGCCGGAGGAGCAAGAGGAGATAGAGTTGCTTAAGTTTCTCCAATGCAGAGAAATTAAAGAGCAGCTTCACTCCAACAATTCTATAAGATGATGGGCCGGTGATTCAATGTTTGAACGGGATATGATTTGGCTCACAAAAATTACAACAAGTGAACAAACAGATCAAAAGCGCAGAGATTTGTGCAGTGAGAAATTAACTTTGCAAGGTGAGCTGTGTGTGAATACATTAATTTAAAGAGGGGAAAAACCGGTTAATAACCTTCGGATAGTAATGGAGAAACTTTTATTTGTAAAGTGAAAAGTGTCACGGGTGTACCATGATAAATAATACTATAACAATCAAATAATACAATATTCTATATTATTATTGATTATTAGTAATCATATAGGTGGATATATGTAGGTTAAGGAGTCACATGATCTCGTTAAGATCCATAATTTTTTTTCCCGTATTCAAACGATATAATTTTGTTGTTGAAAAAGTCGTTTGGATGCCAAAAATATAGTTTTAAATTTCTGCAACACAAAGTCTTTTGAAGTGTTTTTAAGTATCTTTGCATAGAACAGAGATGTCATAAAAAAAATTCATATCATAACAATCACGTGATGAGAAAACTCACTTACAGGACAAAACGATTACTACATAGTTTCTTTTATAAACAATAATAGAGTATATATCGCGGGTGTAGAACGACACATTTAACATTATATATATATATATATATATATATATATATATTGTTTGAAAAAATAATGATATGAACATAATTGTTGAAAGAATAAATGTATTTACACAATAGTTATATTTATCTATGTGATGAGGATGACACGACGATTATCTGCACGGTTGGCATAATGTTTTTATATCATTATCATTTTGAACTCATCGAAATCAATGATGTAAATAATCGTTATGTCATTCGTTATAATATAACGGTCGTGTCCATAATAACATTATCCATAATATAATACACGGTACACCCGTGACAAACCTATCCATAAAAATATCATCATAGGCCTTATGTGTTTTCGATCTCCTATTGGCTCATGTTCTTGTTATTGTACTATGGTTGTTAAAGTGTTTCTGGGCTTTCCTAAAGTAATAAATTATAGAGAAATTATAAAATCGGCCATCTGTAATGATCCGTATTTTCACGCCGGTCTGTTTAGATCGACATTTATTTTTAAGTTCTCGCCTGTTTCGTTTGCATTTAACTCCGTGAAAATTCCATCAGATGGCATGGAATTTAAATATTTCACGTGGAAAATAAAAATGTGTCAAAAGTTAAATTTCCACGTGACCACAATAAAGGCCACGTGAAAAAAAAAAGCGCACCGTGGTAAATTCCGACGAGCCCGTGGAAAATAATTGACTCAGAAAGAATAATGAAAAAGAGATAAAAAGCTTTTATGAGTCCATTATTTACTTTTTTGTTTGGGTTCATGCTCATGCTTTTCATCTCCCAACATAATCAAGTTGTTTATAGTAGTACATGAATTCTTCATTTCTGGAGGCGAAGGACTCCTCGTGGAGTGTGGTTGAAAATCATAGCAAGCAACATCCCATATAGAGACATAGAGTCTGATATGGGGCATGGACCGTGGAAAGCAGACGTGACTTAAAAATAAATGCTGCACTCAAACAGGACTTGATATGAAATACGGCCATTCATAATGATCTGATTATATAATTTCTCTAAATTATACCACAAAAAAATAAAAAATAAATTACGGAAAGTTTTTGTATGATATATTCACATACATCGAATCGATGAGTAGAACAAATTTGGATCATTCGGTTTGAATTGAGCTTTAAAACAAAAGGTCGAGATCTCGCCATTACACAGTTTGTCTTTCGCGTATATTGCACCCAATAACTCTCCATAAATTGCCCTAATTCAAGTCTAGCATCGTTATTTGAGTTGTAATGGATCATGTATTTATTTTGGTTTAACGTTTAACTTAAAAACGGTTAAACCCTAACCGGAAGGGTCTCCTCTCCCCCGATCCCACAGGAGTGCGATGAGAGGTTAATCAGGGACTTAGCAGCTCGGGGAAGAGGCTTGCTGTTTTTTTCGCTTACCGAAAGGGGGCGGCCCTTTACGGGACTCAAACGCCCACACTCCGGCTTTCGGTCCAGCGTGGCATTACACCACCCCAACCGCTTACCACTAGGCAATATCCAGGGGATGGTTTAACTTAAAATGGTTAACACATGTTATCAACTCTATATATTTAAGCCTATTATTTTTCCTACTCTTCTAACATCGGACTTTATCTTCTCAAAAAATAATATGGGACGTTACATTAAGTGACACAACACGATCAAAGGTGGGAGTTAGAAACTGTTGTCCTAATATTCCGGAGCATAACTTGCCTTTACCTCACCACTTCAGAGATCGGAAGCCGTTCCGAGGTTGCCTATACCTCACCACTGACGGCAATTTGTAATCACACTCTTGTCTTTCAGTTGGGTATGAGAGTTCGATATTCCGTATCTATTTCTCTCAACAAAAAAATGAAATCGGTGTTTGCAAATTAGATCACTGAATCATAATTCTCGATTTATCTTTCAACGAAACTTTAGAGACGGGGAAGTGGGACGGCTATTCGGGTTGAGAATCAACCTTTAAGGAACTTAAGTTGGGGGTGGGTAAGGAGACTGTATTCAGATATTTAGGTGGACTGAAGATTACTCAATAGATAGAATTGAAATATAAAGGTTTTTTGGTAAATTAAACTATTACGCTTAGCCTCCTCAATCATTGAGGTATTTGAGTATTTCAACCCTTGGACACGATATGGCAATGAGGCATGATATATTTTATAATACAACTATTTTATCAAGTATAATGCATTGTAACAATATATGCTTTACTCACTTTTATCATACACTCTATATAAGAAATAAGAAGAAAATATAAATACAATGTACGTCATTTGATATAATATATTTACAAGACTTAGTAAGATAATTTTGTTTCACATAATTAGTCTATCACAAGTATAATTGACTCACCGAAAGCATTGAGTTGACAATATTTCTCATAACTTTATTAGCCTTGAACTCATTAATCTCTTCAAAAGTGTCATGTGTCGGTTAACTAGTTTTTCAAAACAATAAACTCATTTCTATAACTATAAAAAGAAAACTGTAAACTTATGACATTGGTTCTTAATTTTATGACTTTTATTAATTAATATAATTGTGGGCACGCTCAACTGGCCCCTAAATAGAAATTACACACATTAGTGAAATTTAAAACTCACATACATTAATCATCATGTAATATATTAATAAATGTAATCCTTTCTCCATTTTTTTATAAAGAAAATGCGTGTGAAGGTGTGTCACGGGTGTACTTACACTCTGGATATTGAACAGACGACTTGCAAAGGTTAATATCGGGAAGTTATTGTGTGGTATATCCAAATTCATCTAATTGACCACTAAACAAATCTGGATCACATGAACCAATTCGCTTAAAAATACTGAGTGATGATTTCTTTATATGGAAGATTTCAGTATATGACGCGGTGACCCGATAACTTCCCGTAAATATCCAGTACTAGGTTAAAACTTAAAAGAAATGTCATGGGTAGAGAAACAGTATAGACATAGTCGTAGTGTCAGAATGAATGACATACAAAATATACATTTATCATTGACACATTTGATCCATCCGGGTAACACATTTCCTAAAAATGTCGAGTTTGCAATTTCGATCTCCTCCATAGTCGATTTTTTTTTTTGTTTTGCATAACTTCGACTTTTGCAAGGTCGAATTTCACTTTGATGCTCAAAATATAGATTGAATGTGATCACATTAAAGTGTTCTTTTATAATTGATTATGATGTTTACAATGATCAAGGGTTGTAATCAAATGTGTGTTATGTCATTTTTGTGATCACAACCGCTTTTGCTTGCATACTGGCGAGTACATAACCATACGTGATTCTAATTTTATGTTACGTAATCATGTAAAAACCATGTTTGAATGTTACGTAATATCTACGCACTCACGCTATCCAACTCATTTAAAAAATTAAATAAAAAATCATTTAATGTTACGTAATAACATAAAAATTCATATTTTTGTTATATAATAAATGAACGATACGAAATGTGAATCGTCAGATCACAACAAGAGGACATTATATGGGGAGGGAGTGAAGTCTTTTCTCAAACCCCGTAAAGAGATGATTTCTTTCAATTTTTTAGTATAATAGCAAACTTATAACTCTAAGTCATCAGATTAAAAATTAATATTCTTTTAGGTAAAATAACACTTATTTTAGGAGAGAGTAGATATATATAGTAATGATATAATTATATTCACTTCATTTTAGAGAGTAACAAGGAGACATAATATACAACATTATTATGCATAAAAAGAGAACAAATAAATAAAAACCAAGTCACTTCACTGGGTTGAAACGGTACTCCATTAAACGGGACTCACTTCATTCACTTTTCGTCGGTTCTAGACTGAAGGACAAGACTTTTACAGAGCCGATTCTTTTATAGTGCACAGATAAAATAATACACGAATAAATTAAATGTGTTGTAAATAAAAAGACCCTGAAAAAATCAGTGGTTGGACACTTTAAATTAAAGTCAGTCTTTTGTTACTTTTTTTTTTTTTTTTTTTTTCTTTTCACGGGTAGTACTTTAATCTCAGGCCATTCATTTTCATGGTAGTACTACACCAGTACTACATTTTGAGTGATGCTACTGCCAGAGCTCACCTGCTAATGCCAAAGCACTTGGTCAAAAATACCCCCTTCCACCTTTTACGGCTGCTGCATGCTAGCAGGGTGGTCCCCTCCTGTTTTCCTTTTTTTTCTTTGTAATAAATGCACACATTGTTTGAGGTTTCCGACGCAGATTTTAATATGTGAACATTTTTTCCTTTTTATTTTGTTTGGTATTCCTTGAAAAGCCATGTAAATGTAAAAAAATAAAAAATTAGAATATACATTTATTTTGGTTTTTGTTGTAATTTTAATAATCTCAATAAAGTAATTATTCCCTTTTTTATCATCATAATTTATAAAAATCATTAGATTCGACACATGACTTGATGAAATCTAAACAAAATACTGACAAAAATGGAATTATCAAAACAATGGCGTTAACGGACGGGATGTGTTGTGATTCTTAATGCAGATGGTTTCGGTTTGAGTGCCGGTGGAGACAGTGTGAGTGTGTGTGCATACGTGAAGTATATTTCGTATTCGTAAAAAAATCGAATAAAAGCAAATTAAATTTAAGTGGTTCGTGTCCCACCATGTGCACTAAATGAGGTAATTTCGTTTCGGTAGTTTCTGTGGCCTTTAACTCAGAGGTTCCGGCTTTGAGTCTCAATAGGAACAAAAATATGCATACGTATATTTGGTATCCATAAAATAAATAAATAAATAAACCTCATTAATAGTCTCTAATATTGTCGTAAAAGCCAAATGATGTTTCAGTATTTTATCTTTATTTACTTGACATTTTGTATTGTATATTGTTTAATATTAAATTGGATTGTGAAAAATATTGAAGGTTGTGTTGTATAAAAAGAAATATTATCGTATAGGCTTTCAGAAAAATATTATATAGAAAATTACTTTTACGAGTAAGCTTTGTTATTTGAGATGAAAAGTATAATGTTTTTTAGAAGGAATTACAGAACCAAATGTATCTTATTGTACACCTCCCAATATACGATACGATACCATATAGTTGATACTACCTCCCTCTCGTAATTATTGTATTTTGTTTCTATTTTATTGTTCCATAATATTGGGTTTTTTTAATACAATGAAATTTATTACATTTTTTATTCTCCAATTAATTTATTGTTCATCCACCAATTTTCATTACATTACATCTATTGAACTAATGATAATTAATCTTAAACATTTTCACTTACAAATTATAACATTCAGTTACTTTATATCAAAAGAACTATATTAGTAATGAATATAATATAAGAAAATAAAATTTCCATATAAATTAAAAATCATATTCAAAGTTAATTATTTTTAAGAATAAAGTTTTTTTTTAAAGTGGAAGTTAATTTAGTTTTAAAGCTCACTTTTTGAGAATTAAAAAAATAAATAAATGAGAAAATGAAATGAATGGAAGAGGGTGTGAACCACATTTTAGCAGCAGCCGTAATTCATGTCTCGAGGAAACTAAAAGGTGGAAAGGGGTATTTTTGGCCAAGAGCTCTGGCATTAGCAGATGAGCTCTGGCAATAGCCCCACCCCTACATTTTTGCAGCTAACATGTGAACACCAATTAATAATGTCATTAAAAGATAATTTCTAAATTTTAATATAAAAAACAAATTGATCTCGAGTCAAACTCAAATAGATTACCATAGTTACAATGGACTCGTAAAAACTTGATTCGAAATAGTCACGAGTTTATCGAAAATTATATATATATACACACACACACACACACAAAACATTTATTGACAAACCGAAATGAAAGATATTGAAACTCAATATTTTTTCAAGCTAAATAGTGATCAAGATTCTTTCGAAGCGTAATCGAGCATCATTAGAACTTGATCAAGCCGGTTTTTAGCAATATTTTTCTTACTCGAACGAATTAACTCGGTGAGTTCGAACAATAATGTTTTTAAAGGACGCTTGACTTAATAAATAAATATTTGAACGTTTCATGTCGTTTTACATCATGTCATCATTTGTTAAAGTGTTCCACATTGGGAAGCTTGTGGTTGTTTACCCATTATATTAAGAGATGGATTTCCTCACCTCTCAACCTGGAGTTTTGAGGATGAGGCGCCTCCTCTTATTTGGGTTTGGGCTATTTTTCTACATAGTATCGGAAATGCCACCCTTTATTACAAGTGTTACGCCTATTTGTTGGCCTTGTGCCCGGCCCACACTGGAGGCGTGTTAAAGTGTCGCATTAGAAGCTTGTGGTTGTTTCACCCACCATATTAAGAGATAATTTCCTCACCTCACAACCCAGGTTTGAGGATGACGCGCCTCATCTTATATGGGTTTGGCGTATGTTTTTACAATCACTTTGAAAAAAATTTATTGATAGTTTTTTTTTTTCTAGAAGCAGGGGCCCAATTTAAAAACAAAAATTTCTATTCGATATGATACACCAACAAGGATTTGGTCTGTAACCAACCTAAAATTTGTGTTAAGTTTGACACTCTTTTTGTAATTCTTCTTCATTATTATACGTAATTGAGGGTGAAAATTAATGCAATGGTAATATTTGGCGAGTGAACACTAATTAATAGATCTATCAATACATGCATGAGTTATGCATGGCAATATCAAGAATGAAGTCGCACCCCAAAAAAAAAAAATCAAGATGCGAACCAACCTTTCAGCCGGCAGAATCCTGCGCCAAGTTCACTCCTTGCTAGATGCATACCGTAAAGTTTCTGGTCTGGATGAAGCAGCTAATCTCCCTCCTCCTTATCCGAGTTAGTGGATTCCTCCAAGTAATCGATCCATCAAAGCATGTAGATGCTGGGGGTCAAAGAAGGAACTGGTATGCCAGGGATTGTTATTTGCAACCACAAAGGAGATTTACTCATAGCCCTCTCTCAGGTTGCACGGACACGGACATAGGGACACGGTTTCGAGGACACGGGACACAAGGATACGAGAGTTTTAAAAAAATAGGACACGGGTGCGGGGACATGCAAGGTCGTCCATGGACTCGGCTAAGCGAATGAAGCCTTTGACCATCTGACTAGAACTTATCAACCCTTCATCAGAAGCTTCTTTTAATAACATTACGATGAGCAGTTCTGCTGTATGCGAACGTACTCCCCAGGCGAGAAGTTCGTGAGGTTCCGCTGCAGCTTCTTCCCTTTGTCAAAATGTGAATATTAAAATATAGGGACTAAAATGTAATTATCAAAAAATATATGGGCTAAATTGTAATTATAAAAATATAGGGACTAAAAGATAAATTTGACTCCAAGCAAGTAACTGATAATATTATCATACATTGAACACTTATAGTGCATTCATAAGCTCACACTTTTAGTGGTATTTTTTCTCAAAAAAAAAAAAGTGATTATGCAAAATACATACTCATCATCGACCTGTAAAATACGTAGCTTTCTGCAAATTTCAAAGTCATGTTATACATAAAATAGTACTGCAAAAAATCGAAGAGTAGCATCATATATAATGTTATATTTCAACATCATCTACATCATATGAAACTGCATCGTTTTTAGGTAGAAAAGTGTCCAAAATATGGTAAAAGTGTTTATTTTTTCGGACGCGCGTGTCCAAATTTTTTAAAAATTCCAATTCAGTCCGATGGTGTGTCCGACGTGTCCGTGTTCGGTACGTGTCCGACACGCGACACGACGGCTAAACGGAGTGTCCGTGCAACATAGGCCATCTCTTATAATCTTGGCCCGGTATCCTCCATCGAATTTGCAGAGATGACAGCCATCTTGCTTGGAGTTCAAGAAGCATCGCGAATATGAAACGGCGAAATCACAATCGAATCGGATTCCTTAAGCTGCATAGCAAGAATCAATGAAGAAGAAGAAGATCTTACTGCATGACGTATGCTGTCAAAGAATGAAGTCAATGGTTATTTGCATTCAAAAAATAAAAAATAAAGAATGAAGTCCATGGTTAGAATAAATTTAGAAATTCTTCATTTTAAAGCGACTTTAGTAACCCTCTCTTCATTTAAAAGGTCTCTTCATCTAAAAACCTTCATTTTACACAAAATCAAACCCTTTTAACTGTAAGGCACTCCAAAAAGGCTCTTTAGAATAATCATCACCAAGCACACTTTTTAAATAAATTTCCCATAAATTTAATGATATGTTGCAAAAGTGATGTTGACAAGACAAATTTTATTTTCAGAAGAAGTATTCATATTCCTCTAGTCGGCAACTCAGTTATTAACTACTAAAAGTATATTTTTTCTTAATAGAATAATAAATTAAAAAAAATGACTTATCTACTAGACCTGCAAGTGCAACCATCCTAGGGGGAAAAAAAAAAAAAAAAATCAACATTAAATTTTATATATACCTAATATGGTTTGTAAAACAAAGTCATTTTATCCGTTAAATATATCATGATCATTAATTTTAGGTTATGTAAAAAGGGGTACAACAAAATTCTTTTAATAATTGGCACCATGAAAATAAAATGCCAAGATGAGAAGACAAAAGTGTACAACAAACCCATGAGACTGAAACTTAAAAGCATGATGGTAACCACGTGTGAGTCACGGGTCTTGATTTCACGAAGATATAATGTTTATGGAAATTCTACTACAAGGACTCTATATTACAACAAATCACGAGTTCATTATCACGTGTAAAATGATACAAAATAGTTTTACGTTTTTATATATGTGATAACAATCCGATGATCTGTTCTAATAGCGAGTATCTACAAACAATTTAGTATCCATTACAAGAATATGGTGAGGGTATAATTTCAACGGGAAATACTATATCCACGACCAGATGTGCCAGAACTTGTTATCCAAGAGCATCCATTATGGATAAATGTGGTAGTGTGCGAATGTGTTAAAAAAAATTGCATTATTTGTTTAATATGATCCACTTTATTTACTCCAGTGATATTCTTTTCTTCAATTGAATGATCCAACGACCAACGTGGCATAAGTAAAGGTAATAATAATATTAAAAGCAAGGTAATCAACGAAATTGGGGCTGGTATTTTTGATGGGTAATTTTGCTTTTTATTGTCTCGGTTTATATTAAGGTGGATAGTCCCACATTCCCAATTACATTTCTTATCTACTCTCTCTTAAAATATGTCCGAGTCATTAGGTTAAAAATTAATGTTGTTTTACCATCACAACACATCAAGTAGCTGTAGCATGTTGTACATTTTGGACAACTCATCAAGCAGTTGATGTACACTTTGTACAGGGTGTGGTTTACGAGAATTTTTAAGTGGTGACTCATATAAGTAAAGTGGCGATGACGGTGATCGATAAACACAAAGTTTATAAGATAGTAATATATCGTATGTGGTTTCTCATCATCCTCCCATCATATATCGTGTATGATTTTGATAATCTTTCCCTTCATTTCACTACATCTGAAATTACTAACTTAAAATTTCCCTCCTTTCATATAACTCGTATGGTTCTGATTATCTCCCGTCACTTCTGACCATATGGAAGTGTTAGTTGAGAGAGCGCCATCAAATTTTATTCGACATTGTTAATTGAGAGCCATAAAAGTTTCTTATAGCTTACGATAACGCCCTCAATCTTGTGTCTGACAACGCTAATTGAGAACCATAAAGATTCAGTTAAGTGCTTAAAATTCGTTTCTTCTCCTATGACTTATTGACATTTTTTGGATTGATGCATTAAACAATTTTATTTAATCCAATTTCATACTTCCCGGAAAAAAAATATTATTTTACATAACAAGTGTAAAACTTACATCGATTAACGCAAATGGAGTAATGGTATAGAATAGTGTTATGATATTTGTTTGTAAGGACTAGTTTCAGTACTTAATTAGACACTTAGTACACACTTAAAAGATAATCGGTTATAAGGACAAATTAATACCATTCGGACAAAACTGACCCCATACCATCTCATGTCGTCGTCTGACCGTACTTTCTATGGCTGATTCCGGCCGGCCTCCGACAACTACTTCCGATCTGAGTCTTCAATGCGGTAAAACTTACATCGATTTTTTTTTGAGAAATACATCGATTAAAGCAAATGGAGTAATGGTATAGAATAGTGTTATAAGTATTTGTTTATAAGGACTGGGTTCGATCTTAATTGGCAACTTGTAACACATTTAAAAGATAATCGGTTATAGGCGACAAATTAACACCATTCGGACAAAATGGCCCCATACCCTTTTCACCTTTTTTTCCCTCATTTTCGATTCCAGAAAAAGAATCTCATGTCGTCGTCCGACCGTACTTTCTATGGCTGATTCCGGCCGGCCTCCGACAACTCCTTCCGATCTGAGTCTTCGATGCGGTAAAAGATGTGTATCCAAGTCGGGGAGAGCCTGAAGGAACAACGAGCATTACTAATGAGAGTGACACATTCAAACTTGGTTCAATTCTTGAATTTCATCTTTCGCAAATTCTTGCAAGATTTGATGTGTACCGGTTCAAAGACCGAATCTTGCACCTTGGAATTCAACATGGAAAGTGAATTTCAAGTAAAAAGTGAAGGTAACTTTAGCAAAAGCTGTTCTAAATTTCTAATAACTTTAGCAAAAGTTGTTCAAAGACCGAATCACATGCACCTCGGAATTCAAAAGTTGTTCTAAATTGCTAGAATTATCATTGGTTTCATAGGTGAGATCAAACCCTAATTGTAGTTTCAGATCAAATTTTGTCCGACCTTCTTCTAACCCAATTACGAGAAGACAGAGGGATATTTTTTTTAGTATTTAAATGATGTAGTTTTATTCGGGGACGGAACCATGGCCATTTTAGGGTGAAATTTCAATCTTGCTTTTTTATTTTCAGACATAAAAAATGTTATATAATTCATTCCAACCCAATTGGTTGTATTAATTCATCTACCTGGCCATATAAATATAGGGAATTGAAAATATATATCTTTGGATAAAAATAGTTTTTTTATACTCTATTTTTAAGTTTTACAAGATAACCTGCCCATTAGGGACGGGCGATTTGACATTCGGGACGGGATATAATGTCGTGAGGACGGGTTTTTTTCATTGGCGCTTGATTAAAATAACACGCGTCCTCGATGAAATTTTTTTTCACCAATCGCTTAAAAATCTGTCCTGAATTTTTTTGTTAGCAATTGTCCGACATTTAATAAGTAATTATGCTGTCAATTACGATTTTTTCCTTTTTTGAAGGCGTCAATTACGATTTTCTGGCCACAAAAAAAGACCATCAGCATCTGCAAAACCCTTCTCCTCCGACAGTTCCTCAGGCGTCAATTAGTCTCTATTCAAATTTTCCCCATATTGTATTAATTTATTGCCGAGGGGTCAAGAACTGAAGATTATACAGGGGGCTTTTGTTTTGGGATGCGCTTTTTCGATGACCCTGGACGAATCGTTCGATATTCTTATCAAGTCCAACAATTATTGTAGCAGCATAACTTAAGGAAATCTCGTGTTCAATGTTGTCGATTATTGTAGCAGCTTGTGCGTTTTCTTGGCTGGGTTTTTTAAAATGCATAGTAAAAGTTGTCTTGAATTGAATCACTCTAATTTGCTGCTGGTTTTTGCAGATGCTGTCTTTTTTTGTGGCCCGAAAATCGTAATTGACGCCTTCAAAAAAAGAAAAAAATTGTAATTGACAGCATAATTACTTATTAAAATGTTGGACAATTGCTATAAAAAATTTAAAAAAAAATTCAGGACGGGTTTTTTTAACACGACCGAGTGAGAAAATTTGCTGAATACGTGTTATTTTAGTCCGACCTCAATAAAAAATAACCCGTCCTCGCGACATTTTATCCCGCCCTAAATGCCAAATTACCCGCCCTAATGGGGTTATGCTTTATGAATAACTTAAAAATAGATGATACAAAACTATTTTTACCTAAAGGTATATATTTTAATTTTCGTCATAAATATATTCCCATTAAATTTACCCGACCACCAAATCCTGGTTCCGTCTCTGGTTTTATTGTTAAAAAATAAAATTTTAGGCTCCGATAATCCAATTGGAACAAAATTTCAGTGTAATGTATATTTTGACTCCAATGAACCTACAAAGATAAATTTCTGAATCCGTTTCTGATATGAACTTTTATGATAGTGAAAACATGGTGATATGTCCACAAATAAATCCAAGCAAAGTGTAGTGGTACTGTGTTTCTCATTTAATGCATTAAAAAAGTTTCATCCGATGACAATCATTGAAATACTACCCCTCAAATTCTCTGTTAATCAAGGCATTACTTATTTGATTATGATTTTGTAGGACACAATCATTGATATAAATAAAAACTTATAATCAATGGTGTAAATAACCCTATAACAATCGCAGTAAAATTTTATAGGTAATAACAGTAGTAGTATTATCCCGTCCTATAATTTAGACTCGCAGTTAAAAGTAACATTTAACTTTTTGAATTTGTCTCATAATATATAAGTCAATTTAGAATTTTATTGAAGCATTTATTACATGTTTTTTTTTTTACCCTTAATTTTTCATACATTCACGTACTTTTCACTACTTTACTACTATTACATGAAGGAGAGACAAAGAATACACTAGACTTTTAATATTATATTAATGACAATTAACCAATTTTTTAATCCGTATGATAAGTCTAAATGAATTTATATTTTGAGACAGAAATAATAATTATTTTGTCCATTTTTGTGGTGATACTTTTTTTTTTCCTTGATCTTTTGGAGATTTTTGTGGTGATACTTTTTTTTTCCTTCTTCAATTGCACAAGCATCATTGTTCCTCTGATAAGATAAAATTCACATAAAATTATTCATTGGCCAAAATGTTTTCTATTCGTTTGTGGTTTATTTATTTATTTTTTTTTTTGGTATATGTGAATTTTCCATTGCATTATTTATCGTGATTCTTTTCAAATAGCACACTACTGTTATAGTAATAATTTATAAGAAAGGAAAGAATTTTTATAATTTATAATTATTTATTAGTGCACATACCACATCAATCGTATCACCACCACAATTCCGATACACAAATAAATAGGAAATAAATCCACCTTGTGTGTGAGCAAAGCAAGGATAACAGCATCAAAATCCTATTTATGAATCACATAAATAAAACAATTTATAAAACTCATTAATAAAGTGAAAATTATATTGGTATACATGTAAAATAAATAAATAATATACGATCCGAATTGGCATTATGTTTTTAGCGAGAGATATGCTACTGGCATTTGGTTTTGGAAGAACAATTTTGTACATGATCCGAATTCGGTGAGGCCACCTCACAATTTTTATCTCGGAAAGCCATCAAAGGCGACGAATGACTTACGCTAAGTGACTGAAAACTAGTTGTCCCTCGTTTGTTAATTACCTATGATAGTGATTTTACGTATCGAGTGAAATTTGATGTAATGCCACATTGGGCCTTTTTCCACCCGTTTGAATAAAGATCTCCTTTAAAAATAAAAATAAAAGATATACATGCTATATGTAGCATCTAAACCTGTCGACTGCGCATGTCATCGGTTGATATGCATTATAATTGTTTGCTCGCCTTCACCCGATACATTTGAGTCGGATATGACTATCTGAAAATTAAAAAAATTAAAAAAATAAATTTATACATGAGTTATTACATAAATTTGTATTTATATTCACAAAAGTAAGAAAAAAAATAAAACATTTGTAACACTATTCGATTTCATAAGGATTTTAGTGATGCAAGTTCAATGAATCATGGCAATTAAAAGCTCATGACCAAGATAAATTACAAAATGATAAAGTAAAAACAAAAAACAAACGAAAAAAGAGAAGGGAATAGTTTTATGCAAGAGGAACTAAAGAGATAAAAATGAAGGTAAAGATGGATATAACCGGTGATCAATTATCGTTTAAGCAGGCTTTCTATTCCATTAAAGGGTCGTGTCACAAACACAGTGCTTTTTTTTATGGTACCACGCTTTTCAGTTATTGCATGTGACAATCATTGTCCTCATATAGCATTAATCACACCAAAAATAAAGCCTGAGTTTGTAAATACCCGGTGCATAGTTAATGATTCCCTTAAATATACTTGACCATTAAGTGCAATATTACACATAAAACAAAGTCGATTTATGTGTACACTAAATATAAAACTACATCTTTTTGTGTATTTATTGTATTTGATGATAAAGTGCATGAGAGATGATCTTGTCCCGTTAATGAGTCTATGAGCACGACTTAAAACTCACTGCTCTGTTTCCAAGCTACAATTTAATTGATACTCATATGCTTATAAAGGTGAAATGTGTGTAACAAGCTCAAATTCATTAAATCCCCATATGCCTAATCTGTACCGTATATGTTATATATAGTTTCATAGCCTTGCATACACTTTGAAACAATAATATTTAATCTCAATAATTTTCATAAATCCTTGATGTCTTATAATAACGTAGGAATTATCACGATTGTCTAGCGGTGGTTGTTTAAGTGGATATCCGCTTATTTGAAGTGGCGATAGCCGTGGTGCACTGCGGTAAAGCAAGAAGGTATATGTATGCTTGAGAAAGTAGATATTTTGACAGTGAGTTTAGTCCTCTTTATCAATTAGCATGTGTCCTTCTCGATTACAATGTAGCCGTGCCGTATAATTATATAGGGATCAGGCCGCCGTTCTCTGGGACGCGAGCTCTCTATTTTGTTTCCAAGCCGCTTCCTCACTTACTTCTCTCAAGGACTTGTGCGATCTCTGATGGACCTTTTTTAGGGTCGCCGATCGGCTCCCTAAGCTACTAGTGACCTTAAAGGTTTGAAGGCTCTTGGCGGGGACCTGAGTTCGGCGACCTCAGTTAGATCGACATCGCGGACGCTATGGCCACGGTCCTCATCCAACCTGGTGGCTAGATGGGCTTTATTCGGGGACTCATAGGTGACGGTACTATTTAGACATATCATCTAACACAAAAACAAAAACAAAAAAAAAAACAACTAAAAAAACATTGTTTTATAACATATACAGTACCGATTTATATGGAAATAACAGAATATACTTAGTAAAAGCTCTAAATATGTATGAATAAAGCAAGGGCAGATGTCATGTGTATTTTTACCCTGGATAAGTAAACGAAACTACCACAACGATTATGCTCGTAACGAGTGACATAATATATATTTTATATATTCAGATTGGAATTGAAGAGAATGACACTAAGTTAGGTTTCTCCACCAGCAGAATAAAAGAGGTCAGTTTAGTCCCTAAACATTCTCTCTCTCTACATATATATAGATGTATTGACTTCGAATCCCCCTTCATCGTCCGTTCAAACGATGAGAGACGCCTCATAGGAGAGTGTATGGCTTGTTATGTACATTAATATGGTGTCTCTTTTAATGTAAATTGACAGGGATTCATTTACATTTCAACCGTTATTGAATACGGCGATAGAGCAGCTTCGACCAGATTAGGGCTACCAAACCTATTTAAGGAGGCAACAAAGAAATCAAAGCTATTAGTGGTGTCAAGAATTTCTAATGACAAAGTACTGCAGAGATGGTTTCTACTTTGGGATCTTGTTAATGAAAGTAATCGAGGGCGCTCTAAGCTGTTTCAAACAAAATCTTTGTAATTCAATTCATTGTCAGATTTTATAAGGATCTTGTTAATGAAAGTTCAGTGAATCATATTGGCCATTCAAAGCACATAACAAAGATAAATTACAAGATGATAAAAATAGAAAAAGGAAACGAAAAAAGATAAGGGAATAGTTTTACACAAGAGGAACTAAAGAGTTAAAAGTTAAGGGCACGCTTTCTATTGCCATGATGGTCAACGACGGACCCATGAAATTTTCTTGTGGAGGTCGAATTAAAAAAAAAAAAAAGTGAAAAGGTAATAGTTTTATACAAGAGGAACTAAAGAATTAAAAATTAAGGGCACGTTTTCTATTGTCATGATGGTCAGTGACGGATTCAGGAAAATTTTTTTGTGGGGTCAAATTAAAAAAATTTCTTGTGGGGGTCAACTTAAAAAAGTGAAAAATAAACTCAACAGCCAAATCTCGAACCCATAACCTTAAAACATAATCTTAGGATTAATAACAAAGCTTTTAACCAATTGAACTAAATGAATAATTGTTATAAAAATTGTCTATAATAATATACATACCCAGTGTTATTATTATAAAAGGGTTATTAATGCTTAGGAAATTTAAGTGAAGTCACCTTGCCCTTAATTCAGGTTAGGTCTGTCCCTGATGACGGCTGTGTCACAAACACACGTTTTCTATGGCCATACTTTTCATTGGTTGTGGTATAACCATTATCCTCATAGCATCACTCCAAAAATAAAGCCCGAGTTTGTAAATAACCGTCATATAGTTAATGATTCTATTGCACTTGACCATCAAGTGATATATATTACATACAAAACGAAGTCGTTTTATATGTACATTTCACATAAAACTATGTGATTTATGATTTTTTTTTTTTGGCATTTGATGGTAAAGTGCCTGAGTGATCATCATTTCCCGTTAACGTTTGCCCGAAAAGAAGTCCATGAGCATGGCTCAAAACACACTCTTCTATTTCTTAGGTTAAAATTAATTAATACCCATACGATTTTTCAATTGTCACAAAAGTTCAAAAAACTCAAAATTTTGCTTTTTAAATTATCACAAAAACTTCACACACACAACAATAAGAATTTTGCTTCGTCCAGCACGTCCAGAAACGTCGGTGTCATTTCTCCACGTCGGTGTCATTTCTCCTTGTTCAGCGTTTTAATATTGCATCCATGTCGCACTTTACTTCATCGTTCTCTTTCTCGACTTCACCATATAATTTTTGAACGTCTTCTCTTTCTCACTTGTCTATACTCTTCTGGCAAGATAGGAATACTGCAATTCCAAGCTTAAAACTAATTAATGACGGTGTGCTTTTTCATTTGTCACAAATCAGATTATTCTATTTCTCAATCTTTCTAACTTACTTTGCTCCTACGGAACCAAGGTAGAAAAGCTTAAAACTAATTAATGACGGTGTGCTTTTTCATTTGTCACAAATCGATTATTCTATTTCTCAATCTTTCTCGACTTTTGTCACAAATCAGATTATTCTATTTCTCAATCTTTCGACTTACTTTGCTCCCTACGGAACCAAGGTAGAAAAGATTGAAAAATCATTAATTCAAACCAATCGATGAAGGATTCCTCGAAGACGTCGGTGCCATTTCTCCTTGTCATCCGGACGCAAGGTAAACGCGTGAATGGTCGTAGTGATGGCTCTTTGATTGTGGACGGAACGTCTTCATCACTCCGTATTACGTTCTCTGAAATGCCATCAGGAGAAGGAAAAAATAATGCTCCTGCATTTTCTTTGGCCGTTATAGTACTCCGGAGATTTTCTCTTCTTATCTTAGGCATTCTAATATTGCATCAATGTCGCACTTTACCGTACCCTTCTCTTTCTCGACATGAATACGTTCTCTTGTTGTCACTTGTCTATACTCTTCTGACAAGATATCAATACTGCATTAAAAATAAATTGGTTTTAAAAAATGGTAAAAAAAATAATCTAAGGAAAAATAGTTGACCAAACCAAATTGAGGGATGGTATTTTTTTTCTGTTAAATGATTGCCCGAAAAATAGTCCATGAGCATGGCTCAAAAACTAATTAATACCCATATGCTTATAAAGGTGAATGCTTATGAAGGGAAAAATGTGTATAGCTTAAACTCATTAAATACCTCATTAAATCCCCATATGCTTATAAAGATTAAATGCTTAATCAGTACGAGTATATAGTTTCATAGCCTTTCATACACTTTGAAACAATAACATTTAATCTCAATAATTTTCATGAATCCCTAATGTCTTGCACCAAAACAAATAAAAACTACTTAAAAAAAACATATTGTTTTATAACATTTTAAAGTTCTCCAGATTTTGAAGGAAATAATAGCATATTTAGTATAAACTCTAAATATGAATGAATAAAAAGTCGGAAACAATACCTTTTTATACCGGGAAAATCGTGTCGGAAAAGTAAATCGAAAATTTTGATCCGTGATGTAACATAACATGTCCATGCTTCTAGTTCCCTGATCATAGATTCACATGAGAGATCGATAATAAAAAAATATATTTTAGTGTGAATAACGTCAAAAGTGTTCTACATAAGTAGTGGAACTAAACTAATAAGTCACATAATTAGTAGATCTTAACCAAAACAAACGAGCTAATTAAATAGCTCGCATTCATTACATAAGTCTAATCCAAAACAAACGAGCTAATTAGTAGATCTACACCAAAATAAACGAGCTAATTAGTACATCTAAACCAATAAGTCACATAATTAGTAGATCTAAACCAAAACAAACTACCTAATTAGTAGATCTAAACAAATAACTCACATAATTAGTAGATGTAAACCAAAACAAACGAGCTAATTAAATTGCTTATATTTACGTAAGCAGTAGATCTACACGAAAACAAACGAGCTAATAAGTAAATCTAAACCAAAACAAACGAGCTAAATAGCTCAAATTCATTACAAAAGTAGTAGATCGATCTAAACCAAAAACAAAACAAAAGCAATGGTTTTAAAGATCAAACATACCTTCGGTCGGTGTAATTAATATTCATCGGTCGGCAAAACCTCATCCACTGTCTTAAGATGTAATCCTGAACCTGATTGCCGGAGGAGCAAGCGGAGATAGAGTTTCTATAATGCAGAGAAATTAAAGAGCAGCTTCACTCCAATTATATAAGATGATGGGCCGGTGATTCAATATTTGAACGGGATATGATTTGACTCACAAAAATTACAACAAACACAGATCAAAAGCACGAGTGAGAAATTAACTTTGCAAAGTGAGCGGTGTGTGAATACAGACCCACCATCACATTAATTTAAAGAGGGAAAAACCGGGTAATAACTGTTGGATAATAATGGAGAAACTTTTATTTATAAAGTGAAAAGTGTCACGGGTGTACGATGATAAATAATATTACTACCAGAGTCAATTGATACAATATTAATTTGCATTATTGATTTATTCCAAAAAAAAATAATTATTGATTATAAGTAATCATGGGTGGATCTATGTATATATTGTTTGAAAAATAATGATATGAGCATAATAGTTGAAGTAATAACAGATTTACATAATTGATAGTTATATATATCTCTATCGGCCCAAAATATAAATCGCGTTGACTTTTTAAGACGATATTAAGGGAAGCGATAACTAATCGAATTTCTACTCTATCACGATTTAAATTACCCATTGTTTACACCGCAATCGATGAACAAAGTGCAGTATGTAATTTCGTCATCATAACAGAAAATTCGATTAGTTATCGCTTCCTTAATACGCGTCAAAAGCTCAATCGGCGATTTATATTTGGGACCGGGAGTAGTATCTATGTAATGACGGATGACATAACGATTATCGCTGACGGTTGGCGTGATGTGTTTATATCATTATCATTTTGAACTCATCGAAATTAATGGTGTAAATAATCATTGTGTTATTCGTTATGATATAACGGCCGTGTCCGTAATAACATTACCCATAATAATACACGGTACACCCGTGACAAACCTATTTATAAAAATATCATCATAGGCCTTATGTGTTTTCGATCTCCTATTGGCTCATGTTCTTTTTATTGTACTATGGTTGTTAAAGTTAGGGCCCCTCAAAAAAAAAAAAAAAAAAAAAAAAAAAAAAAAAAGTTGCAAGATATATAATTAGGTTTTAGATTTTTAACCACTTTTAAAACAAAACCATTTTTTACGGTTTCAAAATTTACAAACTAAAACCGATTCATAATTGCAGTAAAAGCCAATTTTGTTTCTATCAGGTTTGGATTGAGCAATTTACGCTTTTTTAGGTTTTGACCCTCTTTTTTTAAATTTTTTCCAGGTGAAATGACATTATCACTGTTCAAAGAAATTAATGTCGTTATTCATACATGATAATCATACAAGATTCTCATTCTCCATTTATCATACACCATAACTCGAATGTCATTTGGGTCCTATATATATATATATATATATATATATATATATATATATATATATATATATATATATATATATATATATATATATGTGTGTGTGTGTGTGTGTGTGTGTGTGTGTGTGTGTCAAGACAACATTATATTATCATATTTTCCATTAAGATGATCATATAAAATCACGTAAATCTGTTGTATTATATCTTCATCATAAGTTCTATTAGAATGAAAGATCAAACTACGTGTGTGAGGTAGTTGATCAAGTGATTAATATATCATGGATTGAGATATTAGTTATTTACATGTAGTGATAATTGAGGGGGACCGATGAAAAGTCGACCCATTTGTGGTGACTGGTTCTCACAATGCATCAAGCGAAAAGTCGGTTTTAGTGCACAAGTAGAGTGAGTGACATGAATTGATTGAGCATACAAATAAATACCCTTTTATTACTAGTGTCGATATTCATAAACATATAGTCACATACACACACACACACACACACACACACACATATATATATATATATATATATATATATATATATATATATATATATATATATATATATACATATATCCGGTTCCAGTTTGGTCCGGATTTTATCTTAAAACCAAAACCAAATTGTTTTTTCACGGTTTGGTTTCTGATATAAAATAAAACAAAACCAAAACCACCACATATTTTCGATTTGGACTAGGTTTGGCTTCTACTAGGTTGATTTGGTTTCAGCTTTTTTGTTCACCCCTAGTTAAAGTGTTTCTAGCCTTTCCTAAAGTAATAAATTATACCATCAAAAAAATTAAAAATAAATTACGGAAGTTTTTGTGTGCAGATATCCACATACATCGAATTGACATGTGAACAAATTTGGATTATTCTGTTTGAATTGTGTTTTAAAACAAAAGGTCGAGGTCTCGCCACATGGTTTTACTCCGCATATGACGGGTGCACCCAATAACTCTCCATAAATTACCCTAATTCAAGTCTAGCATCGTTATTTGAGTTGTAATGGATCATGTACTTATTTTGGTTTAACGTTTAACTTAAAATGGTTAACACAGGTTATCAACACTATTAATTTAAGCCTATTGTTTTTCCTACTCTTCTAACATGGGACTTTAACATGGGACTTTATCTTCTCAAAAAATAATATGGGACGTTACATTAAGTGACACAACACGATCAAATGTGGGAGTTAGAAACTGTTGTCCTGATATTCAGAAGCATAACTCAATGATAATATATATATATATATATATTTACTCTCTTGTCTTTCAGTTGGGTATGAGTGTTCGATATTCCATATCTATTTCTCTCAACAAAAAAATGAAATCGGTTTTTGCAAATTAGATCACTGAATCATAATTCTCGATTTATCTTTCAACGAAACTTTAGGGACGGGGAAGTGGGACGGCATCAACCTTTTTAAGGAACTTAAGTTGGGGGTGGGTAAGTAGACTGTATTCAGATATTTAGGTGGACCGAAGATCGACTCAATAGATAGAATTGAAATATAAAGGTTTTTGGTAAATTAAATTATTGAACTAATTTCCTCAGTCATTGAGGTATTTGAGTATTTACCCCCTTGGACACGATATGGCAATGAGACGTGATATATTTTATAATACAACTATTTTATCAAGTATAATGCATTGTAATCACATATGTTTTACTCGCTTTTATCATACGCTCTATATAAGAATAAGAAGAAAATATAAATACAATGTACGTCATTTGATATAATATATTTATGAGTCATGTGATATAATATATTTACGAGACTTAGTAAGATAATTTTATTTACATAATTTGTCTATCAAAAGGATAATTGACTCACCGAAAGCATTGAGTTGACAATATTTCTCATCTATCTACTATTAAGCGTTTGGACTTGCTTTCCTTTCCTGCGTCCACGTAATTTTTTTCTGAGGGGAATTATGGGAGTGACACGTGTCCGCTTACCATATAATGAATAGAGATAAAATATAGATTAAACTAAATAATTTCTTTTTTTTAACAGCTGTAGGGGGTTTGTTTCAGAAAAAAAAATGTCGCCAATTTCCCAAAAACCTTTCACCTCAGCCGACTACGAGAATACCCTTCCGATTTCCATCAATCCGGCAACCAAATCTCGGATTTCGAAGGGGAAGAAAGATTTTATCATCAGGCGAAGATTTTACAGCGTTTTATCCGGTGGATTAGGCCATGTGTGCATGTTTTAGAACGAATTAGGTCAAATCAGGAACTAAAAAGTTTGGATCAGATCTGCCGATTGATGGACTGTAGAAGAGGCTTTTTACATGGTGGATTCTTTCTGCGGATATTACCCCGATCGAAGGCTTTTACACGGTGGGTGTTTGATTGAAGATTTTTATCCGGTTAATTGTATTAATTTTCCATTTTTTCTTTCTGTACGTAATTGCTCCCCTTTGAGTCTTTATAAGCAAGCCCATTCTTTTCCTCACATACTCACCAAACTCTCTTTTACACTCTTCACATTCTCTCTGTTAAGGAAAACCAGTAAAAACTACTACTGCAGGTAGTTTCCTTTATTTTATGTGTTCATTATTTTTTTTTTGTACATGCATGTTTATTTCCTGCTGTAGATGTCATTCAATGGCTGTTTGCATTGATGTTTTGTTGGTTCAAATTTATTAATTTGGGTTCTATGCTGCTCTGTTGGCTTCATTTATTTATGCTTGCCTGTTTATTCATGCTGGAAATGTACTTGCTTTCTCTCTTTCTACTGCTGTGGTTGTTGGGATTAAAGCTTTTGCCTTGTGCAGTTAGATAGCTGATCCTTCTGTTGGTTATTTAGATGCATATTTATTTGATGTTTTAAATGCCCTCATTCTCTACTAACAATGATGTGTTTTTGGTTCAATTTGTTGCTTCTGGTTCTGTGTTACTATGTTCCCTTTGTTTGTATATGCATGCTTGTTTCTTCATGTTACTTGATCCTCTTTCTTGTTCTGCTGTGTTTGTTGGAATTTCTGCTTTTACTTTTTGTGTTTGGTTTACTGATGATGCAGTTTTACCAAATACAGTTTATTCCTTTTTTTTGGTTTTATAGATTATACCAATATGGTTCATTGTTTGTTTTCTAACAGAGACAAGAAAAATAGACATTCTTCACAATATACAGATCATTTAGATCATTCTATGTTTTTTTTGGGGTTATGTGATGTGAGCAATTTTCATTTGCATTTCTGACTTCCAGTTTGGATGTGTGATATGAAATAATATGGTATTGTTTTCATGCTTCTAGGTGGTTAATCTATTCTGTATAGGTTTGTTGTTGTTGTATTTCTGTTGTTCTTTTCTTCCTTCTTCAAAAAAATTACTTGCAAGAGGCTACTATGCTTAAAATGATTACCTCTTCTTATTCTAACGTGTTCAAATTGTACTCCATTTTGTAAAAATAAAACCATTATCACATTCATGTCTTTTGCTTGGTACAGGTCTGTTGCTTTGGATTTTGATGGTCTTTTTATTTAGACTGCTTCTGATAGTCTTTTTTCTTGATCTTAGACTACAGCTCATCTGGTGTGCTACGGCGGTGCTATTGTTGCTGGTTCTTCGGGTTTTGTACGAGTGCAATGGCAGCTCTTAAGGTATTGCTGCAATGTTCTTCACTTATTGTCTCAACTTTGGTATTATGCTAAGTTAGAAGTTGTTTTGTTTTGGTTAACTACTTGGTCATAGTTCCTTATTAGTTGGTCTTTTCAAACGGTCTTTTGTTCATCTGTCAAGGAAATTTTAGCTGTACATGGTCTTCTTAAAAGCTTGACGCCAATGTTTAGGCAAGATATTACATCTACTTCGGTTAAACAAACTGAACAAAAGAAATCAGATAATAGAGCGGCAAATCTTGAAAGATGGAGAGAAAAAAAACAAAATCTAAAAAAGACTTTACACATGATAGAGCTGTTCTTCAACCAACAATTCAAGCTACGAAGAGACACAAATTTTCACATAAAATTGATCATGCTACAATAGAATCTCGAAATCTTGTAAGCTGCTCATCTAAAAAGCGTGATGAAAATGAACAACTAACAGAACAGCCCTATGCACACTGTTCACTGTCTTCCTGTGATGTGTTGCCCTTGGATTCCCAGTCTGGTTTAAGCAAATTTTGTTAGCCAGCCATCTGCCTTAGAAAGTGCTGAACAAAGTTCGTTGAATACAGTCTCAATAAGTGAGCATGGAGAGAACGAAATAAGTGAGAGGACCAAAAAAATATTACACTGGAAAGCTAAACGCTCACGGCGAAATGAACCTGGTTTGATTCATCCTGATGATGTTCATTGTAATGCCTCTGGATACTTTTCCAACTCTGAACAAGATGGATGTAGAGGCGTGCTTCGAAAGATTGCTAAATGCAGTGACATCTTACAGGCAATGCCTGTTTGTGTGCACTGCGAAGCCTTTAAGTTTGTACACGAAACTAACAATTTCTGTTGTTCAGAAGGTGACATTTTCCTTGCAAAAACCAGGTTGCCTTCTGTATTAGTTGACCTAATAACAGAACAAAGTGTTGAGGCCGTCAATTTTAGAGCGTCTATTCGAACATATAATAACCATCTTGCATTTACATCACTAGGGGCAACATATGACAAAGATTTGGCACGCAGAAATAAGGGTGTATACACGTTTAAGGTCCAAGGTCAGGTGTATCATTTTATGAATGACTTGGTAGGAACACATGAAAAGCCTAGGAATCTTCAGTTGTACTTTCATGATACAGCTTATGAGAAAACACAGCGCCTAGAGCAGTGTCCGCGGTTGTTTGAAATGACTTTGGACAAAATATTAACAGTTATAGCTGACAACCCTTATGCTAAGTTTTTTAGAGATTTAAGAAATTTACCGAATCTTGAAGAACTACAGATTGTACTTTATTTAAAAGAGCCTGTTTTTGCGCATGGCCAATTATATGTTGCGTTGTCACGTGCTAAACAAAAAAATGATCTAAAAGTTCTTATTGCCCCTGCATTTTTTGATAGAGAAACAGCAAACACAACAAAAAATGTTGTCTATAGAGAAATTTTAAACTGTGCATAGTTTTACTCTTTGAAAAACTCCATGTGTGTGTCTGATCAATGTTACTACAGTTGAGAGATTGCATGATTAGATTAAATCATTCTGATTGTTCATCCGCTTAAAAATTCTAAACAAGACACCATCTGTTTATTATTGGTAGAGTGACCAAGGCAGACCGATATGCAATGCTGTTGACCTACCAGATAAAAGAAAAAGGGTTTGGACTGTTATAGTCCAGGTGTTGCGAAAAGATGATGTGAAGATTGGGCAGTCTGGGAAAAAATACCAAAACTATGTGCTCACTAATATGGAGGTAAGAAAACGTTTTTCCCTGTTTTCTTTTTCTGAATATGTCCGTTTCTACAGTATTCGCTTTGCCCTTTGGAGTTTATTCTACTAAATAAGCTCGATTAAATGTTATTTTCCATGAACAATTTGGTATACCTCTACTTTTCTTACCGCTTTCTCTATCAGTGGCAACATAGTTCATTTTTGTTATTAGTTTATTGGGTGCCTCTATGCTTCAGGAGAGGTTTTTGGCTGATTTTTAATATGTATTCAATGCAGTTTCGGTCGTTGTTTGGCGTTCTATCATAGCAAAAAGATGTACAGTTGGTTTTTTTTTTGTTCTTCGTTAAAGGACGTGTTCAGTTGTATTAGTTTACCTACCTTCTTGGTGTGAGGATGAATTGGTTTGCCTGTGTAGTGCTGCAGGTGATATTTATTTTTTTTTGTCAATTTATCAAAGGCATTCTAAACAATGCAAAATGCTAACCAGAATGCTTTTATTTTTGGTTTTCAATGCAGTTAGTGGATACAAAAACCAAAAATAAAAGCATTGGCAAAACAGATGTTTTTTTTATAGATGGTCGATGCAGAATGCTTTTATTTTACCAGAATGCTTTTATTTTTTTATAAAGGCAAAACAGAATGCTTCTTTTTTTTAATTTATTTAAATCTGTGCACGTGTTCAGTGTTATTTATTTTTTGTTTTTTAATTGCATCTGATAGCTTGGTGGTTCTTTTTAAAGTTGATGGCAATCTCAGTCTCGGGTGGATTGAATTTTGCAGCGTTTAACAAATTTATGGATGTTGACTATTTGCTGTCCGTTATGTTTTGAAAGGGTACCATGATAGGAGCTGTTGCCTACGAACCAAATATCAACATGTTCCACAGATTGATGCAGCCTTATGATCGATATTATTTGTCAAACGCTTTTATCAAAGATGCGAATCCAGTGTATCAGATTGGTGAATATGGTTACGGGTGGACTCTTACCAACTATACACATGTGGAGCTTATTGAAGATGCAGTTCCTTACAGTATCCCATGTGCTTTTAACTTTATCAAGTTTTCAGAACTTCATAAATGGATTGAACACAATGAACCAATAGGTAGAATTTCTTGTGTATGCTGTATCGTTTATTTTGTTTCTTAGAAATTCCATGTGTTTATGTTTTGCCTGTCTTTGTACCAAAGCTATTAGGTGCTTGGTTATTCATTCGATCCCAACTGCTGATGCATCAGGAAAATCCAAGACCACAGACTATGTTGTGATTGATGATGAGTAAGTTTTGCTTCTGGTTAATGGTATGATTCTGTTTAAAAAGAATATCCACATTGTTCTTTCCTTTTCTTGCCAGGGGCATTGCAATGATGATACATGTTTGGGGTGATTTGGTTGACAATAGCCAAAACCAAGTAAGCCTTAAGCTTCCCGATCCAACGATGGCTGTTTTTGTAAATGTGAAGGTTACAACACACCATGGTATGTTATTCTATTTACGTTCTTATTGTTTACATTGATTTACATGTTAACCTATAAATCTTACTAGAGCATAAACTATGTGCATTAAGCCGTTGATGAAGGTTTTCAAATATTGAAGTTTTCCGGGTTAAACGCAGGTCTTTCTTTGGCTACGAGAACCAATGGTTCAGTGTTTCACAATCCTCCCTTGATCATACAACTTCAGCTGATACTTTGTACTGGGCATACCGTGCCTTGCACGGTGTTACCGACCACTAGTAACTTTATTAGCCTTGAATCATTAATCTCTTCAAAAGTGTCATGCGTCGGATAACTAGTTTTTAAAAACAATAAACTCATTTCTATAAAAGCATAAAAAGAAAACTGTAAACTTATGACATTAGTGGTTGAGAAGGACAAAATAAGATACAAAATGGGAAAAAGGATAAGAAAAAAAAATAGTGGTTGAAAAATGACAAAACGCGCGTATTCTTATATGTGTTCATTACATGCCGCTACAACCACACGTAGTGAACACACATGTAAGAACATTCGCGCTATTCCTTCAACCACTATCTATCTTTTCCTTATCATTTTTTCCTATTTTAAATTAAAAACAATCATCCACAACCTTTAACTATTAATAAAATTGTTCACGCTCAACTGGCCCTAAATAGAAATTACACACATTAGTGTAATTTAAAACTCACACACATTAGTCATCATGTAACATATTAATAAATGTAATCCTTTCTCCATTTTTTTTATAAAGAAAATGCGTGTGAAGGTGTGTACCGTACACTCTGGATATTGAACAGACGACTTGCAAAGGTAAATATCGGGAAGTTCTTGTGTGGTATATCCACATTCATCTAATAAATTTGGACCACACAGTTTGAATTCTGTTTAAAAATACAAGGTGTACAGTTTGCTATATGGGTGCACTCCGCATATGGCGGTTGCACCCAACAACTTCCCGTAAATATCCAGTAATAGGTTAAAACTTAAAAGAAATATTGTCACAGGTGGAAAACCAGTATAGACACAGTCGTAGTGTCAGAATGAATGAAATACAAAATATACATTTATCATTGACACATTTGATCCATCCGGGTAACACATTTCTGAAAATTGTCGAGTTTGCAATTTCGATCCCCTCCATAGTCGATTTTTTTTTTTCCATAACTTTGACTTTTGCAAGGTCGAATTTCACTTTGATGCTCAAAATATAGATTGACTGTGATCACAATAAAATGTCCTTTTATAATTGATTATGATGTTTACAATGATCAAGGGTTGTAATCAAATGTGTGTTGTGTCATTTGTTGCTTCACATCCGTTTTGCCCATGCGAAGCGAGTACAAAAAACCATACGTACTCTAATTTTATGTTACGTAATCATGTAAAAACCATGTTTGAATGTTACGTAATGTCTACGCACTCACACTATCAAACTAATTTAAAAAATTAAATTAAAAATCATTTAAAGTTACGTAATAACATAAAAATTCATATTTTTGTTATATAATAGATGTAGATACGAGCGCAATCGTTGTATCGCAATGAGAGGACATTGCGTGGGACAGGGGAGTGAGAAGTCCTTTCTCAAACCACGTAAAGAGAAGATTTCTTTCAATTTTTTAGTATAATAGCAAACTCATGACTCTAAGTCATCAGATTAAAAATTAATATTGTTTTAGCTAAAATAAAACTTATTTTAGGAGAGATTAGATATATATATAGTAACGATATAATTAGAGAGTAGATATATATAGTAATGATATAATTATATTCACTTCATTTTAGAGAGTAACAAGGAGACATAATATACAACATTATTATGCATAAAAAGAGAACAAATAAATAAAAACCAAGTCACTTCATTGGGTTGAAACGGTACTCCATTAAACAGGACTCCCTTCATTCGCTTTTCGTCGGTTCTAGACTGATGGACCAGACTTTCACAAAGTCGATTCTTTATGGTGCACAGATAAAATAATACACGAGTAGATTGAATGTATTCTAAATAAAAAGACCCTAAAAAAAATCAGTGGTTGGACACTTTAAATTAAAGTCTGGTCTTTTGTTACAGTTTTTTTTCACGGGTAGTACTTCAATCTCAGGCCATTCATTTTCATAGTAGTACTACACTAGTACTACATTTTTGCAGCTAACATGTGAACACCAATTAATAATGTCATTAAAAGATAATTTCTAAATTTTAATTAAAAAAAAAAAATTGATCTCGAGTCAAACTCAAACAGATTATCATAGTTACACTGGACTCGTAAAAACTTGATTCGAAATAGTCACGAGTTTATCGAACATTATATATATATATACACACACACACAACATTTATTGACAAACCGAGCTAGAGCATATTGAAAGTCAATATTTTTTCGAGCTAAATAGTGATCAAGATTCTTTCGAGCGTAATCGAGCATCATTAGAACTTGATCAAGCCGGTTTTTAGCAATATTTTTCTTAATCGAACGAATTAACTCGAGCTGAGTTCGAACAATAATGTTTTTAAAGGATGCTCGACTTAATAAGTAAATATTTGAACGTTTCAGGTTGTTTACATCATGTCATCACTTTGAAAAAAAATTCATTGATAGTTCTTTTTCTAGAAGCAGGGGCCCAATTTAAAAACAAAAATTTCAACTCAATATGATACACCAACAAGGATTTGGTCTATAACCAACCTAAAATTTGTGTTAAGTTTGACACTTTTTTGTAATTCTTCTGCATTATTATACGGAATTGATGGTGAAAATTAATGCAATGGTAATATTTGGCTAGTGAACACTAATTGATAGATCTATCAATACATGCATGAGTTATACATGGCAATATCAAGAATGAAGTCGCACCCCAAAAAAAAAAAAAAAAAAATCAAGATGCGTACCAACCTTTCAGCCGGCAGAATCCTGCGCCAAGTTCACTCCTTGCTAGATGCGTACCGTAAAGTTTCTGGTCTGGATGAAGCAGCTAATCTCCCTCCTCCTTATCCGAGTTAGTGGATTCCTCCAAGTAATCGATCCATCAAAGCAAATGTAGATGCTGGGGTCAAAGAAGGAATTGGGCAGGGATTGTTATTCGCAACCACAAAGAAGATTTACTAATAGCCCTCTCCTAGGTTGCACGGACACGGATACGGGGACACGGATTCGAGAACACGTGACACAGGGATAGGAGAGTTTTAAAAAAATAGGACACGGGTGCGGAGACTCAAAATGTAAATATTAAAATATAGGGACTAAAATGTAATTATCAAAAAATATAGGGGTTAAATTGTAATTATAAAAATATCGGGACTAAAAGATAAATTTGACACCAAGTAGGTAACTAATAATATTATCATACATTGAACATTTATAGTGCATTCATAAGCTCACACTTTTAGTGGTATTTTTTCTCAAAAAAAAAAGTGATTATGCAAAATGCATACTATCATCGACCTAAAAAATACGTAGCTTTCTGTAAATTTTAAAGTCATTTTATATATAAAATAGTACTGCAAAAGATCGAAGAGTAGCTCATATATAATGTTATATTTCAACATCATCTACATCATATGAAACTGTATCGTTTTAGGTAGAAAAGTGTCCAAAATCTGGTAAAAGTGTTTATTTTTTTGGACGCGCGGGTCCAACTTTTTTTAAAAATTCTGATTCGGCCCAATAGCGTGTCCGACATGTGTGTCCAATTTTTTTGAAAATTCCAATTCAGCCCGATGGTGTGTCCGACGTGTCCGAGGCGTGTCCGTGTCCGACACGCGACACTCTGGCTAAACGGAGTGTCCGTGCAACATAGGCCCTCTCTTATAATCTTGGCCCGGTATCCTCCATCGAATTTGCAGAGATGACAGCCATCTTGCTTGGAGTTCAAGAAGCATCGCGAATATGGAACGGCAAAATCACAATCGAATCGGATTCCTTAAGCTGCATAGCAAGATCAATGGAGAAGAAGAAGATCTTACTGCATGTGGTATGCTATCAAAAGCAAATAGAAGATTTTTTACTAGTTGTAGTTTTTGCCATATCCGGCGATCTTGTAACATTGTGGCAGACGACTTAGCAAAATTAGGCTTTTCTTTACCCTATAAGTTTTCTGGTCAATGTAATTGGGGTTTGACACCCCCCTGCTCGGTTCCGGGGTTTCGCGCTTGAAAAAAAAAACCTAGGCGTGATCGTCCAAATCATTGGCCCAAGACTAGATGTAGCCTTTCCGCCGGGCAAGATGCCGAATATTTATAATTCTCTAGTAGTTAAAGGTCGAGATATGTTGGTCAACCAATTAATGTGACTTGTCCGCCCCCCGCCCAACCACCCTCCGTCTCTTCAGCATTATTGGTTGGTTTACTTTCTTAATTAATATAATGATATTTCCATTCAAAAAAAAAAGAATGAAGTCCATGGTTAGAAAAAATTTAATGATATGTTGCAAAAGTGAGGTTGACAAGACAAATTTTATTTTCAGAAGAAGTATTCATATTCCTCTAGTCGGCAACTCAGTTATTAACTACTAAAAGTATATTTTTTCTTAAAAAAATAATAAATAAAAAAAATGACTTATCTACTAGACCTGCAAGTGCAACCATCCTATGGAAAAAAAAAATCAACATTAAATTTTATATATACATAACATGGTTTGTAAAACAAAGTCATTTTATCCGTTAAATATATCATAATCATTCATTTTTAGGTTATGTAAAAAAGGTGTACAACAAAATTCTTTTAATAATTGGCACCATGAAAATAAAATGCCAAGACGAGAAGACAAAATTGTACAACAAACCCATGAGACTGAAACTTAAAAGCGTGGTACCCAGCGTGTGCGAAAGAGACGAGTCGAGGAATTTAACTTCGAGAAATTTGGAATAAATTTTTTTGTAATGCTATTGTATTAAGCGAAAAAAATGAAGTACAAAATTCAGCACAAAAAAACCACTTAGTAGCCTTTAAAACAGAATCACCCAATGACATTCATTTTATACAAATAGTAAACCAAAAACAACAAAACATAACTTGAATGACTCGCTAGACACGCGCTTACTGTGACCCAATTCATCTTTAACAATTTGTTTTTTTTAAAAGTGCCAATGCTAAATACACCTATTCACTTCATTTTGCACCCCTACGAGTCTTACGAGAATTGAATTTATCAATAACGTAATCAACATCGACATTTTGAGAGAATTCCTTTCAATATAAACTATCACGGAATCTACAAAAAATTCTCCATCCATCTTATTGCAGAGAGCGGATTTAACATGTTTCATTGCAGAAAATGCCCTTTCCGTGGTTGCCGTTGAGAGAGTTAGAATAAGACGAATCAACCTCTCAATCAAAAAGTATATTTGAGATCTATTTGTCTCAACTAATTTCTGACACAAATCTAAAAGAGTGGATATTTCCTGAAACTTCTGTTGTTGAATGATATCATACTCATAATGTGCCAACTGTGATCTAAGTAAATGAATGTCTTGGCGAGAGAAGTCATTAGGATAAAAATCTTCTGCAAGGGTGCATATATTCTCGATGTTGAAAGATTTGAAATTATCCTTTGGATCCAAAGAAGAACTTAATCTGAGGAGCTCTACTGCTTCATCACTAAATCTGTTGTTTAACTCCTGCAATTGAAAATCTATTGGATTGTTAAATATGTCAAAATGGTAGTGATGCTCAACTGTGATATTGTCTCTTTGTTGACACGAACGACTAGTAGCATCTTTGTGACGATCACTCATATCCGGAACATGAATATCATATTTGTGCAAACTTCTTTCACATTATTCATCAACGGATCAAAACCTTCACTTCTTAACAAGCCAAGAAGATTTTTGGTAGATGACACAAGATCCATGGCGATCAAGATGTCGACATTCTTTTTGTTGCAAGGCTTTAGAAAGCAAATCGCTTATTCCTATGATTTTATGCATAGTATACAAGATAAAGATAAATTCAAATGATCGCATCACCCTCAAAGCACCGGTTGCTTCTCCACATGTAGAATTTGACGATCCACTGTCAATAATGCTACAAAGTGTCGTAAGAGTAGATTTGTACATGTCTATCAAACCACAAATCGAATCAAAATGTGAACTCCACCGAGTCGTTCCAGCTCGGTGCAATGTGCCAATTTGGTCCCCCCTACCAGTTTCACGCTCACCAATAGCTATCGAATCTACAATCTCATTAGCTTGATTAGATTGCAACTCACTATGACGTTTGGGAGAAGCCTTAACAAGATTCACAATAGTGGTCAATTTAGAAAAGAATAACCAAATAGAAGTTTCCTTTTCAGCAGCTGCGACTAGTGCCAGTTGTAAACGGTGTGCAAAACAATGAATATAATAAGCAGATGGGCAATCTCTAAGAAATAGCGCTTGTAACCCATTCCACGCACCATGCATGTTTCTAGCACCATCATAGCCTTGGACTCGCAAGTCATTAACATTTAAATTGGATCGAACAAGAGCATCACATATCTCATTTTTAAGATTTGATGCAGTTGTATCCGTAACATGTACAACATCAAAAAGTGCTCCCGCACAAAACCATGAGAATCCACAAATCTCAAAACAATAGCCATTTGTTCCTTATTAGACAAATCCTTGGATTCATCAACCAAGCAACAAAACTTAGCAATCCCAATTTCCTTACGAATCATTTTTCTTACTTTTTTCACAATAATATTTAAAACCTCTTTTTGAATCATGGGTGAGGTGAATTTTACATTTCCATGAGCGTTTTCTAAGACAACGGAGCCAATATCTGGTCTCAACTTTCCTGAATGCTTTATCATTTGTAGAAAGTTTCCTTGGTTTAGTGAATGCATAGATTAAATCATTATCTCTTAAAGCACAACCTTGCAAAGTAAGCCACTTAACACTCTCAATTGTTGTTCCAAGCCAGAATCGGTTCTTTTGAATTTCCTATTTCTTGTCGCATTAATTACCTCTCAATATGTCGAGGTACATTCATTAATGCATTAATTGAATCCATTGAATTATTATGTGGTGAATTGGGGCCGCCTCATGTTTCAAGAAGCAACAATTATCACCATCTCCAACCCTCTTCCAATTGGTAAATCCATCAACAATAAATGCACGATACCGCGTTGGATGCACATAAAAAATGAAGCATGGAAAGCAAAACGTAGCATTTTTTGAAGGAGAATACTCTAACCATGAGAATTTTTTGAACCAGTTGTACCGGAAACTGCGATTTTGATTTCCAAAGTTAGTCATAGGATATTGTGGAAGATGTGGCTGAAATGGACCCATTCCGATATAATCTCTCCTAGTCTCATCTCGCTTATTGATAGGATGTTCCCATGTTGGAATACGTAGCCCAGGATCCATTTGAAGATTCAGTTCGACAGGGATATAGTCACTTTCAACTCGTTGAAACTTAGAAGGAGAGTTTGAACTAGGAGGAATTTCTTCAATATGATCATGAGCTGAAGCAACCCCATGTGAAGCAGAAGGTGCGTCACTTTTTGATGTGTCAACTTTTCTAAAGAATGAAAAAAGTGTTTTTTCTTTCTTTTGTTCATGATGTGTCATTATAATGTATACCCTAAAATAAAAAAAATTAAGCAACGTGTCTTCAAAACAAATAACAATACACGATTTTCATAAAATTAATTCAAGATGGATAAAACAACCATTCACTTTGACTAATGATCAACCTCACAACAATTCACAATTTCAAGTCCATTTAGCAAGTAGGCAGTATATACAACAATTTTTTTGTTGATAGGAAATTAGGAGGAAGAAAGCCTAACAAGAACATCAATCAATTAATCCTTAACAGTTAACAATAACAACTTATTTCCATATTTAGCTTATTTGGGGTTTGTTTAATATGACAAATTTTCAGCTATTGACCTATTGTCATAGTGCCAAAATTATTCTACCAAAATTATCTTCAATGAGCACCATTACCATTTACCAATTAATCAATTCCCTCACAAACATAATTACTAATTAGTAATTACAAAAACAGTCTTTAATGTTTCAATTTTCAATATAAAGCAAACCAAAAAAACAGGGTTTTGCCTTTTCCATTTCTAAAAATCAATTGATCATTGATGAAATATGAAGGAATGGTGACTTACTTGGGAGTTGGGATGGAAAATTTCAGATTGGTATATGATGAATGCCGCCTTCCGTCGGTGGTGGACTGGTGGTGACCATCAGCGCCGTCGCTTGCAATGTTGCTCGCTTGCATTTTTTTTTTTTTTTTTTTTTTTGTGAACCGTGGTTTGCAATTACAAAATTACTGAGCTTATTTTACTGCTGTATTTTTTTTCACTGTGAATGATTTTTTGATTTTAAAGATTATATAAAAAAATTGTTATTATGAATATACAGGGATTTGTTTTTTTTTTTTTTCGGGACTTGCAGGATTAGAAAAGGAATTAGAAAACCTATGGGTCTAAATCAGGTGGGCTTTTTTTTATCTGGTGGGCTGAAGCTTTTGGGCTTGGTTGATCATAAGGTACTAATATAAAAAATAAAAAATAAAAAATTGGGGTGGGCTTAAATTTCCAAGCCCCTTAACTACTCCTCCGTCTCATGCGTGTGAGTCACGGCCTTGATTTCACGAAGATATAATGTTTATGAAAATTCTACTACAAGCGACTTATATTACAACAAACCACGAGTTCACTATCACGTGTAAAATGATACAAAACAGCTTTTACGTTTTATATACGTGTTAACAATCCGACGATATGTTTTAATAATGAAAGATCTACAAACAAGTTAGTATCGATTACAAGAATATGGTGAGGTGTAATTTCGCAGAAAATACTATATCCACGACCGGATGTACCAGTGCCACAACATGTTATCCAAGAGCATCCACTATAGATGAATGTGGTAGTATGCAAATGTGTTTAAAAAAAACTGCATTATTTGTTTAATATGATCCACTTTATTCACTCCAATGATATTCTTTTCTTCAATTGAATGATCCAACGTGGCATAAGTCAAAGTAATAATAATAGTATTAAAACAACGAAATTGGGACTAGTATTTTTGATGGGTAATTTTGCTTCTTATTGTCTCGGTTTATGTACACATGGTGATATTAAGGTGGATAGTCCACTTTCCCGGGAAGTTTTTGCGTAGTGTGTACCTATGTAGGTACATACTACGTGACACACTTCTGTCCACACGATTTCATTCTCAGACTTAAAGCGTGTGGTTCGATCGATCACACACTCACACGCATTGCACGTGACGTGACGCATTACCTAAAAATTTCACCACTTTCCCAACCACACTTCTTGTTTACACGGTGGGGATATTGTGAGCAGTCCACATTCCCAATCACACTTCTTGTCTACTCTCTCTTAAAATATGTCGGAGTCATTAGGTTAAAAATTAATGTTGTTTTATCATCACAACACATCAAGTAGCTGTAGCATGTTGTACATTTTGGACAACTCATCAAGCAGTTGATGTACACTTTGTACGGTGTAGTTTACGAGAATTTTTTAGGTGGTGACTCCATATAGAGTATAGTGACGGATAGGATGATCAGAAACACAAAGTTTATATGACAGTAATATATTGTATGTGGTTCTCATCATCCCTCCCATCATATATCGTGTATGATTTTGATAATCTTTCCCTTCATTTCACTACATCTGGAGTTACTAACTTAAAATTTCCCTCCGTACCCTCAAAAAAAAATTCCCTCTTTCATATAACTCGTATGGTTTTGATTATCTCTCCCGTCACTTCTGACCATATGGAAGTGTTAGTTGAGAGACGCCATCAAACTTGTGTCTGACACCGCTAATTGAGAGCTATAAAAGTTTCTCATAGTTTACGAGAACGCCCTCAATCTTGTGTCTGACAACGCTAATTGAGAGCCATAAAGATTCGGTTAAGTGCTTAATATTCGTTTATTCTCCTATGACTTAGTGACATTTTTTGGATTGATGCATTAAACAATTTTATTTAATTCTTGAATAAGAGTGACACATTCAAACTTGGTTCAATTCTTGAATTTCATCTTTCGCAAATTCTTGCAAGATTTGATGTGTACCGGTTCAAAGACCGAATCTTGCACCTTGGAATTCAACATGGAAGGTGAATTTCAAGTAAAAAATGAAGGTAACTTTAGCAAAAGCTGTTCTAAATTTCGAATAACAGCACCTTGGAATTATCATTGGTTTTATAGGTGAGGTAGAAGAAAAAGGCTCTGATGCAAATGAATTTAGTGTTTGGTATGGAAAGAGAATTGGTTCAAAGAGATGTGCTTTGAAGAAAGAACTCATTTGTTGATTGCTGCCATTTATGGAAGCATCAAGGTTATGAAGTATATTCTCGAAACCGCGAAATTCGATGTTAACAAAGCATATAGCTTAGATGGTGTTACTACTCTTCATTGTGCTACATCTGGTGGATCAGAATTCGTTGTCGAAATCAACGAGATTTTGATTGAAGCTGGAGGTGATATAGATTCTGTTGATGCTAATGGATTTAAACCTATTGATATGGTTCCTCCATGTTTGAAATCCTCAGACAAATCGAAGAATAAAAAATTGGAGATGTTGTTGAAGTGTATTAAAATAGATGGTTTTAGTCATAAAGATGAAGAGGAAATGAATGCAAAAGCTCAAATACAAAAAGCAGAGTTCACAGTTGATGAAACATTGCCAATTATAAACAAATGAATATATGCAACGGATGATGTTGTAGTGACTGGGTGTGCAAGGTGTTGATAAAATGGAAGATAAAAAAAGCTACTTATTGTTTTAGTGTTCCGTTTTTTGTGTACTTCAAAATATATGCAATAAGATGTAATGCTTGGATAATTGATGCAGTGACATTGATGTCACTACGTTTACAATTAGAGAATTGATGCAGTGACTGTCACTGCATATATAATTTGATACACAAATTCGGTAACTTTGTAAAATAAGTGTAGTGTCATTCATATTAGGGGTGTAATCTAGCCGAGTCGAGTCGATACTCCCTAGGGATTGAGCTTGAATAAAAAAGTTTGGGCTCGATCGAGCCATAAAAAGGAAAGATCGAACTCGACTCGCTAACTACTCGATATATCTCGACTTGGCTCGTAACCATGATTATTTTCTTAGAATTCATTTATTTTTTAATAAAATATAATAAGATTGAGCTTGACTCGGTGCTCACTGCATCGCGGTGCTCACTACATCGGGGTGCTCACTACATCGGGGTGGTCAATGCATCGCGGTGGTCAATGCATCGCGGGTGATCGATCTTTCCTTTTTTTTTTGTTCTGGACGCTAAAGACACACCGCGATGCAACATCATCCCTCCCATCATATATCGTGTATGATTTTGATAATCTTTCCCTTCATTTCACTACATCTGGAGTTACTAACTTAAAATTTCCCTCCGCACCCTCAAAAAAATTCCTCTTTCATATAACTCATTATGGATTTGATTATCTCTCCCGTCACTTCGACAATATGGAAGTGTTAGTTGAGAGACGCCATCAAACTTGTGGTCGACACCGCTAATTGAGAGCTATAAAAGTTTCTCATAGTTTTTGAGAACGCCTCAATCTTGTGTCGACAACGCTAATCGAGAGCCATAAAGATTCGGTTAAGTGCTTAATATTCGTTTATTCTCCACATGACTTAGTGACATTTTTTGGATTGATGCATTAAACAATTTTATTTAATTCTTGAATAAGAGTGACACATTCAAACTTGGTTCAATTCTTGAATTTCATCTTTCGCAAATTCTTGCAAGATTTGATGTACCGGTTCAAAGACCGAATCTTGCACCTTGGAATTCAACATGGAAGGTGAATTTCAAGTAAAAATGAAGGTAACTTTAGCACAAGTCGTTTCTAAATTTGAATAACAAAGACCTTGGAATTATCATTAGTTTCATAGGTGAGGTAGAAGAAAAAGGCTCGATGCAAATGAATTTAGTGTTTGGTATGGAAGAGAATTGGTTCAAAGAGATGTGCTTTGAAGAAAGAACTCATTTGTTGATTCTTCGCCATTTATGGAAGCATCAAGGTTATGAAGTATATTCTCGAAACCGCAAAATTCGATGTTAACAAAGCATATAGATTAGATGGTGTTACTACTCTTCATTGTGCTACATCTGGTGGATCAGAATTCGTTGTCGAAATCATCGAGATTTTGATTGAAAGTTTGGAGGTGATATAGATTCTGTTGATGCTAATGGATTTAAACCTATTGATATGGTTCCTCCATGTTTGAAATCCTTAGACAAATCGAAGAATAAAAAATTGGAGATGTTGTTGAAGTGTATTAAAATAGATGGTTTTAGTCATAAAGATGAAGAGGAAATGAATGCAAAAGCTCAAATACAAAAGCGAGTTCACGATTGATGAAACATTGCCAATTATAAACAAATGAATATATGCAACGGATGATGTTGTAGTGACTGGGTGTGCAAGGTGTTGATAAAATGGAAGATAAAAAAAGCTACTTATTGTTTTAGTGTTCCGTTTTTTGTGTACTTCAAAATATATGCAATAAGATGTAATGCTTGGATAATTGATGCAGTGACATTGATGTCACTACGTTTACAATTAGAGAATTGATGCAGTGGCTGTCACTGCATATATAATTGATACACAAATTCGGTAACTTTGTAAAATAAGTGTAGTGTCATTCATATTAGGGGTGTAATCTAGCCGAGTCGAGTCGATACTCCACAGGGATTGAGCTTGAATAAAAAAGTTTGGGCTCGATCGAGGCCATAAAAGGAAAGATCGAACTCGACTCGCTAACTACTCGATATATCTCGACTTGGCTCGTAACCATGATTATTTTCTTAGAATTCATTTATTTTTTAATAAAATATAATAAGATTGAGCTTGACTCGGTGCTCACTGCATCGCGGTGCTCACTACATCGGGGTGCTCACTACATCGGGGTGGTCAATGCATCGCGGTGGTCAATGCATCGCGGGTGATCGATCTTTCCTTTTTTTTTTGTTCTGGACGCTAAAGACACACCGCGATGCAACATCATCCCTCCCATCATATATCGTGTATGATTTTGATAATCTTTCCCTTCATTTCACTACATCTGGAGTTACTAACTTAAAATTTCCCTCCGTACCCTCAAAAAAAAATTCCCTCTTTCATATAACTCGTATGGTTTTGATTATCTCTCCCGTCACTTCTGACAATATGGAAGTGTTAGTTGAGAGACGCCATCAAACTTGTGTCTGACACCGCTAATTGAGAGCTATAAAAGTTTCTCATAGTTTACGAGAACGCCCTCAATCTTGTGTCTGACAACGCTAATTGAGAGCCATAAAGATTCGGTTAAGTGCTTAATATTCGTTTATTCTCCTATGACTTAGTGACATTTTTGGATTGATGCATTAAACAATTTTATTTAATTCTTGAATAAAGTGACACATTCAAACTTGGTTCAATTCTTGAATTTCATCTTTCGCAAATTCTTGCAAGATTTGATGTGTACCGGTTCAAAGACCGATCTTGCACCTTGGAATTCAACATGGAAGGTGAATTTCAAGTAAAAATGAAGGTAACTTTAGCAAAAGTCGTTTCTAAATTTGAATAACAAAGACCTTGGAATTATCATTAGTTTCATAGGTGAGGGTAAGAAAAAGGCTCGATGCAAATGAATTTAGTGTTTGGTATGGAAAGAGAATTGGTTCAAAGAGATGTGCTTTGAAGAAAGAACTCATTTGTTGATTGCTGCCATTTATGGAAGCATCAAGGTTATGAAGTATATTCTCGAAACCGCAAAATTCGATGTTAACAAAGCATATAGATTAGATGGTGTTACTACTCTTCATTGTGCTACATCTGGTGGATCAGAATTCGTTGTCGAAATCATCGAGATTTTGATTGAAGCTGGAGGTGATATAGATTCTGTTGATGCTAATGGATTTAAACCTATTGATATGGTTCCTCCATGTTTGAAATCCTTAGACAAATCGAAGAATAAAAAATTGGAGATGTTGTTGAAGTGTATTAAAATAGATGGTTTTAGTCATAAAGATGAAGAGGAAATGAATGCAAAAGCTCAAATACAAAAAGCAGAGTTCACAGTTGATGAAACATTGCCAATTATAAACAAATGAATATATGCAACGGATGATGTTAGTAGTATTTGGTGTGCAAGGTGTTGATAAAATGGAAGATAAAAAAGCTACTTATTGTTTTAGTGTTCCGTTTTTTGTGTACTTCAAAATATATGCAATAAGATGTAATGCTTGGATAATTGATGCAGTGACATTGATGTCACTACGTTTACAATTAGAGAATTGATGCAGTGACTGTCACTGCATATATAATTTGATACACAAATTCGGTAACTTTGTAAAATAAGTGTAGTGTCATTCATATTAGGGGTGTAATCTAGCCGAGTCGAGTCGATACTCCCTAGGGATTGAGCTTGAATAAAAAAGTTTGGGCTCGATCGAGCCATAAAAAGGAAAGATCGAACTCGACTCGCTAACTACTCGATATATCTCGACTTGGCTCGTAACCATGATTATTTTCTTAGAATTCATTTATTTTTTAATAAAATATAATAAGATTGAGCTTGACTCGGTGCTCACTGCATCGCGGTGCTCACTACATCGGGGTGCTCACTACATCGGGGTGGTCAATGCATCGCGGTGGTCAATGCATCGCGGGTGATCGATCTTTCCTTTTTTTTGTTCTGGACGCTAAAGACACACCGCGATGAAGTGACACCGCGATGCAACAGGGGTGGTCAATGCATCGCGATGTCACTGCATCACGGTTGTTAGTGCATCGCGGTTATTATTTTTGTAATGTAATCGATGAATAAAAAAGAAAATATAATACTACCTCCGTCCCAAAATATAAGTTCATTTAATTTTTTTGGTTTAGTTTTATAATATAAGTCTATTTAGAAAACCAATGAAGCATTAATTACATTGTTCTCCTTTTACCTCTCTTTTATTATATATATACTCCTCAATTTTCACTAATTCACATTAATAACAGTCATATGACATTTTAGACTTTTTTCAACAAAATTAATGACACATAACCAATCGAACCAATTTTCTTAATCTTTGTGAAAAAGTTCAAACTGATTTACATTTTGGGATGAATATAGTAAGTTGTTGTGTGTCACCTATATAACACTCTTCCCAAATTGATTGAATAAGTGTCTCTTTAATGTCCTATTTAATTTATTCAAACACTAAAACATACTTTATGGCATTCACATCAAAAACCCTATTTTTTATCCCTAAAATAATGTAAAATAATACACATTCCTATTTTACAGCATTTCAATTCAAAACACTCCACAACAACATCTCTATCTCTTTATACTAAATACCATTAAAGTAGGGATAGTGCTCCACAAATGATGATACACTATTCACCGACCCTAAAAATAGATAGGGATGGAGCTTCTGCTGTAGATGTATTTGAGAAAAAATTCACTTTTTATCTTTATTTTAGGGTTAGAGCACCTTATAAGGCTTCTGATATGAATGCCCTTATACTTTAATTTACACCCTAAAATAATTTCAATTCTACTCCAACCACTAGTAGTTAAGTGGTGGAAATATGTGTAATGATACGGAAACAACCGTGTGTCACAACGATTGTTTGCATCGTTGATAATGATTAGTTTAAATTAATCAGAACATAAATTAATAATGATTAACAGTGTTAATGACCGTCGTATAATTATTTATGGCATAACGATTGTGCCCGTGTCATTATTTTTATGGAGATATTGACAACCGTAGAAAATACTGCTTAATTATTAAGGTAGTACTCCTCCGTCCCAAAGTCCATTTAGACTTTTTAAACTGTTTAAGAATGTGATTAAATGTCATTAGTTTTAATGACAAAAATCTAAAATATTACTCATTCCGTTCCAAAATAACTGAGGCAGTCTTAGAAATATGTGTTCCAAATAAATGAAGCATGACATTTTCCAATGCAAAATTTAATGCACTTTTCCATTTTTACTCATCTCTTTATTTATTTTTTTATAAATTGTCTTAAATGCACCAACATTATTTAATTTATGTTTTTATAATGATATTCTAGTCTTTATCTAATCAAAGTCAAAACAATTAATTACTTTTTTAATCTGCTTGTTTTTTACAACCGCATCAGGTATTGTGGAACATAGGGAGTATTTGATTGCTACTGATGCGTGCAATAGTTTTAAAGTTATGAAAAGTTGATAAATATATATTCATTTCATTTTTATTTAACTGTCGTAATTGTCAATGTAAATAGGATGACAAGAGTACTTGTAAATTGAGCTTATAAAAGACTCCCACGATTTCAAAATATAAGCCATTACACTGTTTTAATACAATTTAAAAAAGTTGATCAATACGTAAAGTTTAATGACAACTTTTACAATACACTCCATGTATGAAAGTTGTATCAAGTGACATACATTACAATCATTCATTTCTAATATTTCAAATACGATAAAAGTGTATTATATGAAAGAATGTAAAAATAAAAAACTTTATGTATGTCATCTGATACAACCTTGCTACAAATGCCGCACCATAAAATTTCTTAAGTTTAATAACAAAAATCGAATATATCATTCTGAATACTATTAATGAAATAGTTATAAAACATTGAAAAACACTTGGATTTGAGTAGAAAATTAAAAGTAATACAGATGACATAGGTGAGGTGCATCCATACATCATTAAATAATTTAGAGTATTGATAGTGTCAAAACAAAATGACTACAACATTGTGCATAACACATTTTAAGACCATTAATTATGATGTGAGACCTATTGAACCATATGAGTCCCATAATAATCAATGGCTTAAAAATATGTTGTCATTTGTTGAGTATATTTTGTTGTGGCATAAAACATTTCTCAATAATTTACGTGTTGGCATAGAGTGCAATAATGATCGCTTCTATAATCCGAAGACACAATAGTGACTTTAATCATTGAGGTTTTCCGATCAAAGCCTAAAAGCCTTCTCCAAACGAGAACGGCGGTCTAATTAGCTAACCAGATTCTTTTATGGCAAAACCCTACCCTGTTACACCTCCTCGAAGAAGCTATTCATTTGTTTTGTTGTATAATTACCTTTACAAATACTGAAATAACGGCTCTCTTTGCATCAATGCAACACTGATAAGTGAAGACATAGGAAATAATCTCCAACCTTATACACCAATCAATAACGATACGAGTTTAACCGTTCTGACAAATAACGTGTATTTACACCTTTCACCATGATGTATATCTACATTATAAATAAATTACATACAATATTCTCCCATCAATAATAAAATATATGAGCTTAAGGCTCATCCTGTAAAGATAATTAAATGGCGCTTGGTTTCTGCTGGCTACAAGTGAGAGGTCCAGGGTTCGATCCCCGCCCCGTAGTTTATAAATCCTTTCGTTGCAGAAGAAAAAAAGTATAAAAATATAAATATTAAAATAAAAGAGGACGCATCTGCATGGAAGCCCCTGCATGAGAAGACAATACTGCCGCGAACCCTAATTTCTCACTACCCGACCGTAATTGCCGGGGAATAATTAGGAACTAATTCGAAACCCTAGTTCTCACAAACTCTCGGAATTAAGCGTGCAGGTATATATACGGGAGTAGTATTTACAATAATTTATTTATTTTCCGATAACTGTATTTTCTCCTTCCATAATAATACAAGTATAGTGTCTTAATTAGGATTAGAATTTGATCTGGTAAATATGTTGGTTTTATTTTTTAAATTTTTTTTCCCTACAAGGTTATGATATTTTGCAGGTTTCTATAATTTTGCTGCCCCAGATCTGGATTGACTGAGCGTTTGAGGAAGAATTGGGATGTTGAATTATGTGGAGTCTGTACCCACGTCGCCGCCGCCGCCGCCGACTGTGGAAGATTTTAAAATTCCTGATTACCGCGAGATAGATTTTGAGCTTCAAATCGAGGTATTGTATTCTCCTCTTTCTAGAGTAGAGTAGATTAGAGAGACCTAACAACATAATTGGTGTGTTTTTTGTTTGCAGACCAATGTATTTATTCATCCGTTTTCCTTGATTGCTTGAGCTGTCATTGTGTTGTTGAAATTAATTAATTAATGAGTTATGTCTGCAGTAGATTACAGCGAATTACGGGATTGTTTGGTACAGATATGCGGGTTTGAGTACATTGTTTTATCGTATGTATTTATTGGTGTGTTTTCGATTGTTCTATCTTGATCGTTGAGGTGGGATCGAGATTGGGGGCAAGTATGGTGTAAATTTCGTGGCCTAGCTGTTCATTTCTTCTCTGGTGTTCTTTTTGGGTGTGTTTTCCTGTTGTTTAAGTCCTCTAGCATTCTTGTTTGTTGTTTCAGTTGAAGAAATTGCTTCCTTCTATGGCCAAGGCATATAAGAATGAGGACTGGTTTGTACTGCATAGATACAGCTCGTCGGGTATTTTTTCTGAACTATATGCAAGTGTGAGTGTGTAGCCAATTGTTTATAAGTTGTCTTTATACTTGCATTGCTCACCTAGTTTTTCTCTCTTTTTTTTAAACACTGACTCCATTAATAATTACCAGGTTCAAGCTTGAATATCGAAGACACTTTAAAACCCGAATTTGCTGCCATTAGTAGTGTCTGGTTACTTTTCAGTGAAGTTCCTCCTCACATTAAGGTCTAAAATTTCATGATTATGTTTGTTGTTGGGTTTCTATCTCGGGGGTTTTCCATTCTCTTAATTGCTTAGGCTTATGGATCTCTAATTTCTTCCAGGAAGGTGCCGCTCGTGTTCTGACATGTATTTCTTTTGGAACTTCCGAAGCCCCAAATGTGTCCAATCAGGTTGGTTTGTGTTTTGCATGACTGATCACTCACACACAGTATGTTAGTTAGGCTTGTTTGTGAGGCTCCATCATTTCATTAATTGAGTCTTTTGTGGGTTGCTTTTCCTCCATATATATAAAGGAATCTGTAAAGATTTTAGTGTTGCGTGTTCTATGCGGCGACGGGGGGACTACTGTGGAGGTGCAAAGACAAGTATGTTTAGCCATTTGTTTCTTAGCTAGCTGTTCTCGCAGTTGCCTGCCGGTAGTCAGATTTGGTGCTGGTATACAAGATCGACTTCTTGAGCTTATCCGCGAGTGAGTTACTGTCATGATAATATATATATTTTTATTATCATTATTCTTGTTTTGGAGTGAGTGCACTGACTTGTTGTTTTCTTTCAGTCCCTGCTGTAGCTCAGAATTGACCTTTCCTTTAATTAGTGCAATTGCCAACATTGCCCTGGTTAACAAAGTCATGAGGGAGGTATGAGTTTCTTATTTGTTGTTATATGAAATTAATGTGCTACCCTCCAAAAGTCTTGTTCCGGTACATATTGTTTAACGATGACACCCGAGACAAGAGAGTGTTGTTTGCCAGCTGCTTCAATATTTACTTTTAAATGCAGTATTTCATTTGCATCGTTTTAGTTTTATTAACGGAGGCGAGCTAGGCTTTTTCTTAATGGTGGGGTGTGGGGGTTTGTCTTCCTTGTATAGAAAATTCTCGAAACCGAGCTCTCTGAATCCGTGCCTTTTTGATCCGTGTTGAATTTTGTGTTGGTTTGGTTGACAGAGATTTGGTTAGGGAGGGCTGTTTAAAGGCTTTGTTCGATATGAATCTTATTTATGATGATGCGATTTTGAGACCTTGTTTGGTTGCGATTAAAATTATTTTGAGGGCTGGAGATGTTGTTAAGGGCAGGCGCAGGCAGCGGCCCAAATACAATGAGTATGCTAAGCTTATTGACGATTTTGATCGGGGTGGGATATATTAATTGCCGATGATCTCTACTATGACTTTGAAACTGTAATTGAAGCTAAAAACATATTGTTGAGGTATCGTCCTCGACTGTGGTGGGGTGATCACTGGCAGTCAGAAGATGATGAATCTGATCTGGTATCGTGGGATGATGATGATGATGATGATGATGATGATGATGATGATGATGTCGATGTCGATGATGATGATGAAGAAGAAGTTGATCTGGAAGCCTAGCCTGGGCCCCGATAAATTATTGAGAAGCCATTTGAAGTCTTGGACAATTAGTAAGCTGTATTATATAGTATCAACTCTTCTCATCTTTTCTCTAAAGAAGGATGTGTTGTTGCTTAAATTAATTAGAAGAGAGAGGATGTTTTAGTTTGTATTTTTATCATGATTATTACTTGCTATTATTATGTTTAGGTTCCGACTTGTTAATTTCTGTATTCCGTACTGATTATAAGTTAGTTTTAGAGTCTTTGATATTCGTCGGCCTATAAGAAAAAAGGCAGACGGTATTGCTAGGGCAATATAATTATTGCCAAAGCTCCGATCCTTTTAAAAAAATAATTTCTCTAGTCTTCCTTCAACCTAAAACAAAGGAGGGTGCATCTTCCCCACTACCCCACTTATCTTTCGAGATGCTCAGGGAGAACTCCTTCCATTTGGATTCAGGAATTGATGTGGCGATTTTGGAATTGTGGGATGGTGGAGGGCAGACATCTCGGCCTATCCCACTTATCGGTGGAGAGTGATAGCCTGGTTTGTGTACAACGGTTGGCCCAACGAGAGGATGACCTTTTTGCGTTTGATTGTTCAGGACTGCTTTGTTGAGATGACTTTTTTTGATTCTATTCGTTTTCCTTTTGTTCGGCGGACGGGTAATGTCCCGGCGCAATTGTTAGCTCGTTTAGGTGCTCATTCTTTGGGTGTCAATGCGTGGGGGCACAACCTCCAAACGTTGTTACTGTCGCAGCTTTTGCGGATTTAAATGATAAAATTTTGTCATAAAAAAAGGCAACATGTATTAATAATTGCAACCCTCGAACGATATTTATTATTAATTTAATAATTAATAATAAAGAGGCAAGAACATGCATGCAGGATGAAAGATGATTAATTCAAAGATGAATATTTCAACTTATACCTGTAGAAAAGATTAATTCAACTTGATTTGATAAATATCGTTCTTGATGTTTTAATAATCAGGAAATTAAATATTCATTGTAAAGAAAAAAAAAAGAAGGAAAACTTCAGTTTTGTGATCAAGGGAGGATATAATGTATATGTTGATGTAGTGCCTAAGGGTATTCATATCAATCACCCTATCTCTATCCCCACAAATACTATTAAAAAATACATATCCCTACTTTACAGCAACTAAATTCACAATACTCTACATCAGCATCCCTATCTCTATCATTACAACATTAAAATATTCATTTTTCAACTAATTTTTAAATTCAAATTTTACTCCAACGGCTATATTTCAACGGTTATATTTCAACGGCTATATTCGAACACACACATTTTTTCCAAAATTATTTTTAAAATTTAAAATTTTACTCCAACGGCTATATTTGAACACACACATTTTTCAAAACTTACTTTTTAAATTCAAATTTTACTCCAAATATATATTTCAACGGCTATATTTCAATGAGAGGAAGAAAAAAAAAAAAAATCGTTTCAAAAAAACAAAAAAAAAATAAAAATTGCAAGGATAGTTACAAGTGTCACCCAGATTTGGGGTGACGTTTCATCCACCCCAATGTAGGGTGGGGATAAAGTATCTCGATGCAGAGGAGAGTTTTTGCTTCTTCCTATTTTTTTTCCTACATGTAGGGATAAAGGTGGAGATAAAGACTCTGATGCTAATACCCTTAAATCCAATCAGGTTGGACCGAATCCGATTGGGTCGGATAATTTCCACTACGTTATTATGTTTACACATACGATAAATGACTTTTCAGTTATTATATATTTGCTCGTTTAACAAACCAATAATTATACTGTATATAGGATAACGTCCCTAATATCAAAATATGATAGAGAAATCATAATATTGAAAGGCTGCGTCCATTCAAAATGGTAGCGTGTCTCGATAATCGTAAGGTGTCATCAATGTTCTCGGGTGTCGGCGTGCAAATTGTTTACTCTCATCCCCTATATATAAGGTGGGTCGTTCGTCACTTGAAAATTTTGAAAATTTGAGATTTGTATCGCAAGAGTATCCGGCAACCTTAAGCATTTACCGGCGTCATTGGCTGGGAAATTCGAAATTCAAAAATCCGCAATCATTATGATAGCCGTTATCGGATCACGCTATCCAATCAGAGGCGTGGCATGTCAGAATGCAGTTGACATCTTTCTGAATGTGTCCTAATTGACAATTAACTATAAATGAAATTATGTTTGTTACCATTTTTCTTGACTCTCTTTTATTTGAACATTACAGGACAACGAAATTTGTATTACAATTATAAAGATTTATTTTAATCGATTGAATACTCCATCATCAATTAGAGAGGATTTCACTCACTCCAAACCGGAGTTAGGATCCTCTATCGCATACCCCATCCCACAACCTTCTTTGTGCAAATCAGATATAGCACCATAAAAGATGTCGTTTTGATGTTTTTTTTTTTTGTTTTGTTTTATAAATAACTTTCAGACCAAAACGATTTCAAAGAGCAACAACCGGAAATGCAAACTGAACCCGATATCTTACGGCATCTTTCTAAATCTTGAATGAAACTCCTAGCCCAATAAGCAACATCATGAGAAGCAGGGCCGTCCCGGTGTAATCGGAGGCTCTAGGCCAAAAAAAATTAAAGCCCTCGTCCCCGTAAAAAAAATATAATATATCACAACTATTTTCATGTATACTATGTTGATTAGCGTTATAAAAAATGTAACGGAATTTGATTAGACTTTCTTTCACTGAATTCGACGATAAATTTGGGTCTTACTGGTTTTTTAGCTTGAGTAAGAAAATAAAAATTGACATAAAATACAATTTTATCACATGAAAACAAAGGCCCTAAAAAATTAAGTTTCGACGGGGCCCTAGGCCACGGCCTTGTTGGCCTACCCCCAAGGATGGCCCTGATGAGAAGCAACATACTAGCTTGTAATACTTCTCGTGGCACATCACCATTTCTCCATCAGGCATAGTAAGTGCCAAATTCATTCCATCCGCCGCGCTCTCAATGTCCCATGGCCTCTGCTTGTTAACTTAACCTTCGATCACCTTTGTAGTTTGTTTAAGAAAATGGAATTAATTTTGAATGCCGAAATAACACACACACACACACACAAAAAAAAAAAAAAAAAAGGGGGAACAAAATCGACACACAATATATAATCAAACTAACTAACCAACTAAGCTCCAGCGTTTCGAAGACGCCGCTCCCAACTTTCTCGGGTGTCTTCTAGTAATGTGAACCTAAAACGGCTGCAAGATATATATACATATTTCCATACATTAGAATCAATCGTGTGATAGGCAATAGATAGACTTTTCATTAAAAATTTATAAATTCTGAACTCACTCCAACAATGGGTCATCGATGGCGAACTTTTCATCGCCCTCTTCGTCCTCTTCCCTGTTGTAAATTGTAAACAATCAATAATAACAGTGTGCCTTATTACCAAATCAAGCAAAGATAAATATTACTATGATACAATAACGCATTGAGACTTCCCATACGCAAAACCTACTACTATATAACAGGGGTAGCTGCATAGTTTCGTAAGGTTATATATGTAATTAAAGACCAAAATGATTCATGTGGTAGTTCAGGGGGGTTATAAAACTTAATGATAACTTTTGATCACACAGCTTAAACTTGGAAGGTTGTAGTGAAGATAAAACCAGCTGTTAGATCCTGAGACAGACAACTAAATCGATCTTGTCCACCTATTTAAAGCTCTCAAAGTGTACACACCTCAATGTTGGTGATTTCGGTAGAATCACCAATGTGATTTAGTGTAATTGGATTTAGTTTGAGGTTTGGTAAGCTTGAAACAATCGATATGAGTTAGGAGATGCGGGGTGCATGCTTACAATTGATATTTACAAGCTTACGGGAGTGTTAGATCAAGTGTTGAACAAAACCCGATTCTCGCCGCTTATTGGGACGGGCGCCCATTTCATATGGATCGGGCGTCTCGCATTGACAGGCGTCTAGATTCACTAAACGGGCGTCTGAAGGGTGAATTTACATACGAGGATGTGACTTTGTTCAGATGGACGAAGCGTCTCGAAGAAGCCGGACGCCCGCCCGGTATGCTTCGACAGGCGCCCAGGATTCTAAACGGGCGCCCAGAGATGCAAAATTTTCGATTGTATAGCGCTTTTGGCGGTTTTGGTTGGTACCCTTTCGGTTAAAACACCCTCTTAACTGGTTTTTTGAAGGGTTGGAAGGGATATATATCTTGGTTTTCTTGCTGTATAACAGAACACAGATAAATAGAACACTTGGAACTACATTTGAAAAATATGAAGAACACTTGAAAGCAAGATACATGTTCTTTGTATGATTGCTTGAAACCTCTAGTTCGATACACACACAAAATATCACCAAACTCTGTAGTTTTCTTTACATCTATATTATGCAGCGAAAGTGGGCGTAGTTTTATCTCGCGAAAATATTCGTGTTTACCGGAGACAATCATTTTGGGGGCGAATAGTTTTCGCAGGAAAGATTCTCAAATCGACTCTACGTGTATATCCGGTTATTTTCATTGCAGCACATTCATTTCTGGTTCGGCATTGTTCGTTCCCCTTTGTATTTCCCCAACACTCAAAGTCTGAGGAAGATCTTTTCTTATTGATGTTTCAACAGCCAGCCATAATAAAACAGCCTAGCTAGCTAGGACATATTTTGATCCTCTCTCCTTAAACTTTTTGGGTTGTGACCTTTCAATGTATTTAGATCACTAGATCTCTTACAACTCTAATCACACCCCTTCCCAATGGAATAGATAATGTATTAGATTATACTGTAAATTTTCAAAAGTAAAGTCACAAGATCAAAACAACGCACTATATAGATCAGGTAAAAAGTTAGACATACCTAATTATGCCCTCAACTTGGTCGTCATTACCATTGAGAAACATTAGAGGATTACTCCTTCTGTTTCTCCTTCTTTCTTCCCCCTACATATTATGTTAAAAGATCACATAGGGCAAAATCAAAACGGGGTGGGGGACAAAATTAAACAAAAATCGGACAAGGATGATACCGTCAATGTAGTGTTTAGATCCCGGGCATTGAGCGTGTGCAATATTGCATCGTAATCAATCTAACGAAACAAATAAGATCATCAAAATATAAATGAAATATAAAAACTTCATTTAAGCAAACCATTAATCATTATATCATAATATATATAATCCTACCCATAGCCTTTTGTCCCCCGGTTCCGTCACCACTTTTTTCCTTCCTTCTTCATCACCTTCTTTACTATCAACTCCTTTATCCTTTTCTTCCCCACCCACCACCTTCATCCTCAGCTTCTTTTTCCTCTTCTTCTTCATCAACTCTTAAACCAACAACTCCTTGCTTTTCTTTTTCTTCACCGGCTTTTAAACAAACTACTATTTCCTTTTCGGCAGCCGGTTTCTTTTCTGGTTTTCCAGATCTTTGCGTACCTATCATTCCAAAAATAAAATATATCATAAAATCTATGAACCCATAATAATCATAAAATCTATAAATACAAAATATCTATCATACCAAATATTTTACATATATCTTTCTCATCTCTAAAAGATCGATACGCGGGTGACAACATAGGTACAGGTTTGATGCTGCAAGAACAGTAACTTGTGTTTAAAAAAAAACATAATATCTTTAAAAAACAATATAAGGTAGGTCAGTCAAACCATTGACGTGGTATCAAAGATTGATTTGCAGGTGGCAACTCATGGTTGATGCTGCAAGAAAAGTAAATTGAAGTTAAGAAAAAGCATAATACATCTTTGAAAAAACAAAATAAAGTACGCCGGTCAAACCATTCATGAGGAAGAATCAAAAGAAGTTGAGCAAAAGGTTCCAAATATTTTGCTTCCTTCCTCGCCCAACATTCTCTGAATTCATCTCTTCCGACCATATCAGATATGTATGGGGCAAATGGACTACGGTATGACCTGAAAAAGTCAATACTATTAAGAAACTTAGAGATTAATACTTGACTGAACCAACAATACGTTGCATCATCGTTCAGGACTTCTCTCTCTAACCATCCTGTTATCTATTTCAACATTAACATATGAAACTTGTCTGCATACCAAGCATCGTAGATCCTGTTATAGGCCCACTTTACATCCGCGCAAACAATTAAAATCCTTTTAACACATTAGACCATTGAAATATAAATAAGGACCATTCCATATTTCATCTAATAAATATTGCTATATCGTTACGTTTGCTCTGCTGATGATTTTTCGTGAATGATGCGGTTGTTCCTCATGAAATCTAGATGTGAAATTATTTCATGCTTTCACGTATTTCACCAGAAAGTCGAAAACCAATTTCTGTGTGTTCCAATAAAACTACTACCTCCGTCAAATAAAAAGTGCCCACATTTTGAAAATAAATTGTCCCATAAAAAGTTTTCATTTACAAAATCAATACATCATTTAATACATTTTTTCCAAATATACCCATATGTTAGCATTTAATGTTTTTATATTCATTTCACATTTCGAAAGAAGCATTTATTGTGTAATAGAGGTGTATATGTCCATTAGTACCTAAAATACTACACATTAAATGATTTCTTAATTGTCGTGCAAAGCAAAATATGGACAATTTTTATGGGATGGAGGTAGTATATATCTAATGAATAGTACATCTCAAAGTTCTCTCATTACATCACAAATCAAAGCTATCTTCATTCTGCCTTGCATATTAATTAATTCTAACGGCGAATCATTTTGTATTCGGTTTAAAATCTTTGAGTGTGTATGATATGTGGATTTGGAACGTGATAATTTTAATCCTAAACAGGAAAAAAAAATCAAAAAAATTATCGGGCACAAAAAGGGTGAAGGATATATTACGTACCCTTTACAACCGGTCTTTCCCGACGTGATCAACTGCCAATAAGAAGCTAAGAGACTTATATGATTGTCAACCTACACAATTAATATCGATCCATAAAATTTTAATTCATTTTTTTTTATGCATAATCAAGCAAGACGTAGACGACACCTTGTTTTTTTATTCTATCGGGTAATATTCAACTTACCGATGCTGATATTCTTTCCGGTGAATAACTCTGGTAGGTTTCATAATAAACCTTTCGTTTGTTTTCCAGCGATTCCATTAGATCAGCGTGAGAGACAACAACTTCTTCTATTTGTGGGCCCAATTCATGCAAGTCTTGAGGTTGGTTTTTATCCGTCTCTTCCCCCATAGATTCTTCTTTTCCTTTCTTTTTCTGTCCTCCCCTCTTTTTCGTCTCAGTTTTTTCACCCATCTGGATTTTTTCATCCATCTTGGCTTTTTCTTTCCTTCTCCATATTTCTCTCCTTGCACATATATTAATCTGAGGAATGATGATAATATAAGTTGGGCTAGATACATTGTTTTAAACAAAAAATATTAATAAAGTCTCGATCAATTATCGTCAACAATTTTTTATACGATCCTCTATTTCGTTTTTCTGGCTTGAACCACATATTTATGGACACCTGCATAGCGGTCTCACGGAGTCTAAGATACACCTCAAGAGTTTGGAGGCATACGAATGACACGAATATATTAAAGCTAATCAAATACTCAAGAGTTGGGAGGCATACGAATGACACGAATATATTTAAGCTAACCAAATACTCAAGAGTTGGGAGGCATACGAATGACACGAATTTATTAAAGCTAATCAAATACTCAAGAGTTGGAAGCATACGAATGACACGAATATATTAAAGCTAATCAAATACACAACTGACTCAAGAGTTGGGAGGCATACGAATGACACGAATATATTAAAGCTAACCAAATACGTATAAGACATAGCTAGTCTCACCAGATCCTCCATAATCTTGGCCGTTTCCACCGTTGCAACCTCTCCAAGAAATTTTGAAATATTTTCGTATAGGATCTGAAATATTTATCAAATCATATCTTAATACCTTTCAAAAAAAATATGATCTTAATTTATTTTAGGGGTAAAAAGAATCATTTACCCTGTCAAATTCAGTCAAATATTTGCTTTCTTGTTTATTATAGCAATGAATCAGGTCATCAAGCTAAATCAATAATAAAAAAAATAGCTTTAATTAGTTTTTTTTTTAATATATCAATAAATTAATGATATGTGGCATGGAATTAAAAATAAAATATACCCACCTCCAAATTGCTACATGCCAACTTAGGCAAACAAACGTTTTGCATGAAAAATGTCATGAAAACTAAATCTTCAATATGTCGTTCGATGGCATACTTATCATAATCAACAATGCCCATCACATTGATTATAATGTCTCTTAATCTTGACATTGTAATCATCTGCAAAATAATTTACTATTGCAGAAGAAAAAAAGATAGATTAATAAAGATCAATTAATTATGTAATAAATAAAAAGACACCTCATATTTCTCCTTTTTTGCTTCTATTACACTAGCATCATTCATGTTCCTCTGAAAAGAAAAATGGAAAGAAACATTTCACACATCATTAATGATGAAAATAAAATAAAATATACTCAAAATCTATTCGATGGCGAAAATGTTTTCTAATTGTATGTGGTATGATTTTTGATTTTTTAATTTTTTGGTACCTGTGTGTGAAGCTTTGATTGCATTCTTTATCATGATTCTATTCAAATAGAGCACTAGAGTTATAATTTATAAGAAAGGAAAGAAGTTTGATTTTTATAATTAGTGCACATACCACATCATTGGTATCACCGCCACAACTCTTGTACACGAATAAATTCACCTTGTGTGTGAGCAAAGCAAGGATAGCAGTATCCGAATCCTATTTATGAATCACATAAATAGAACAATTTATAAAAATCATAAATGAAGTGAAAATTATATTGGTATACAGGTAAAATAAATAAATAATATACCTTGCTATATATAGCATGTAAACCCGTAGAAGGCGTATTCCACCGGTTGATATACGTTATTATTTTTTGCTCACCTTCGCCCGGTTCATTAGTGTCGGATACGACTACCTGAAAATGAAAATAAAAAATATAAATTTGTATATAAGTTATTGCATAAAATTGTATTTATATTTTCAAAAATAATATTATTACCCGGAAACCGATCCACTCTTTGTCGCGTCTCTCAATCTTTTTAGAGATTTCTTCGGTGATATAATCTGATAAATATACCATTAAGTCCGTCCCGGGACTTAATTCATGTCGATAAATAATTTCCTTTTTTTGATCTTGCTTGACGTCCTTTTCTTTATCCTTGTTCTGGAGGCTCTCAAATGATTACATGTAATAAAAATATTATTTCTATTAAGAAATTTAAAGATCGATCTATACATTTGATGATTTACCTTACGTAATAAGTTGGTGAAGCCTTCGTGGTCCTTATTGTACGACTCCCAACGGCGTGCTCTTTGTGTTGAGATTTTTGCCATAGACGGCACACCATCTACAAATAAATTTGATCATAACTTAACATATATTCTTAAATAATGTACGTCTGTATGATATTTATTTTATGGACAACGAGTCGCTATTGTTAAAACCTCAAGCAAACAACTTTACATGGAAAGTAAACTCGGCAAAAATAAAAGAAACGTCATCATCTACTATCTAAGAAGAGATATCATCATCTACTATCTAAGAACCAAGGCAGCCGAAGATCTTGGCTCTTTCAACCGCCTCGGGACATACTTTTATTATACTTACCGAAGCATAGATATAAAAGCTTTTTCGGCTTCATCATTAGAACGTGATTATCTATTATTTTTAGAAGATCTTCACCCATCGTGAGAAATAGTTTTTCTCTATCACCCTGCAAAATAAAAAAATAAAAAAGAAAGTAGTGAAACATTGTTTGATGTGTTGCAGGGGAGATACCTATTTCAAAGCTAAATATCATTAACTCAACTACTAATTATCAAGTATCATATTATTCTTATGGATCGTTGGTTGGAGCTTGGAATAAAAAACCGTTTAAAAGCCAATTTTGGCTGCCACCAACTTCAAACAAAATCTTTGTGACACTGTTCGATTTTACTATGATCTTAGTTAATGAAAGTTTAGTGTTGGCAATTTAAAAGCACATAACAAAGAAAAATTACAAGATGATAAAAATAGAAAATAGAAAAAAGAAAATTAAAAAGATATGTGAATAGTTTTAAAGAGATAAGATGGGTGTTAAAATTGAAGGTAAAGATGGTTGTAACATTTTATCACACACAAAAAAAATATGTATAATTGAACTATTGTAAAAGTAAAAGTGGGAAAACTGTATCTCATTCCATTAGATAATCCCTTTATATAGGGTCACGGTTACAATGTGAACACAGATTACATTGATAGCAATAAATACTGATTGAACGTTACATAATAACCGAAAGATAATCGTCATTGGCTTTGCGAAGGCACATAATAGTATTTTCCTTCAACACTTCTTGTGCCAAGTCAAAGCGCGAAATGGTGCATGGATCGTTGCCTCGTTAAAAACCTTGCCAAGTAACAAACCCAGGTGGGACAAAATAAAACTTGGTCAAAGGAAAAAGAGCACAACGCACCTTTAATCTTTAAGGATAACATGTGTGTATTAGACTCCCACGAGGTCTATATCCCCCGATCCTTACACCGATCAAGGAAGCTTTGAAAGCCTTCGCATTCTATATTTTTCACATGTTCCTCAAATATTGCTTTAGCGGTGACTTGGTAAATAAATCGCCACATTCTCCTCGGACCTTACTTGATTCACTTGAATCTTGAGGAGAGCTTGTTGTTCTTTGGTTATAGAAAAACTTTGGTGATATGTGTTTTGTGTTGTCACCCCTTGATATAACCAAGCTTCATCATTCGATGCAAAGTCGCATTATCTTCATAAATGCAAGTAGGCTCTTGGTGGTGGAACTCAAACCACTTTGGTCCTCGAATATGTGTAATGATGGACCTTAACCATATACACTCACGAACCGCCTCATGTAGAGCAATAATCTCTGAGTGGTTCGAGGAGGTAGCCACAAGACTTTGCTTGGTTGATCTCAAGATATCGCCGTGTTCCCGATGGTAAATACATAACCGGTTTGGGAACGACCTTTATGTGGGTCGATAGATACCAGCGTCTGCAAACCCAACTAATACATTGTTTGAGGTTTTGAGTAGGGGTGGCGATTTTGTTGTCGACGTTTTCTTTAGGAGTTGTATTTTCATTTACGGTCCCTCTTGTCTTTGTGTAGGAAAAAATAGGCCCAAGTCAATGGTTCCTTTTAGGTATCGAAATATGTTTTTAATACCATTCCAATGACGACTGCGTTGGCTGAGTGAATCTAGCTAACAAGTTCACCGAGAATGCAATATACGGTCGAGTACATTGAGCTAAATACAATAATGCGCCTATTGCACTTAAGTAGGGAATTTCGGCTCCCAATAGCTCTTCGTCATCTTCCTTTGGACGAAATGGATCTTTCTTTATGTCCAAACTTCGACCGATCATGGGAGTGCTAACAGGTGCACTTTGTCCATATTAAATCGCTGAGCATCTTTTGGACATATGCGGTGGTGGATAAGTATTCCACAAGCTCGGTGTTCTAGTTCAAGGCCTAGACAAAACCGAGTTTTCCCAAGATCTTTCATCTCAAATTCGGATTTCAAATAGCTCGCGGTTTCTCTTATTTCATTAAGAGTACCTATTATGTTCATATCATCGACATATACCGCTACAATTGCAAATCCGAACTTGTTTTCTTTATGAATACGCAGGGCATAGTTCATCATTCTTATATCCTTCCCAATCAAGTAGTCACTTAGGCGGGTATACCACATCCGCCGGATTGTTTTAATCCGTAAAGTGGCGTTTCAATCGATTGCAAACGCACTCCGTGGTTTAGAGTCACTTGACTTGGGTAATGAAAGACCATCAGGCACTTTCATGTATATCTACGAATCAAGATCCCCATAGAGATATGTTGTAACCACATCCATGAGTTGCATTTCCAATCCTTCGAAACAACTAAACTAACTAGGTAACGGAAAGTTATTACATCCATTTACGAGGAGTATGTCTCCTCATAGTCAATTCAGGCGTTGTGAGAAACCTTGCGCCACAAGGCGAGCCTTGTACCTTAGGACTTCATTCTTCTCATTACGCTTTTCGACAAATACCCATTTATGTCCTATGTGCTTTACACTTGGTGGGGTTAGCACTACCGGACCAAATACATCTCTTTGTCGTCGAGAATCTAGTTCTCGCTGGATTGCTTCTTTCCATTGAGGCCAATCGCTCTTTGTAGACATTCAGCGCAATGAGCGTGGTTCGACATCATCGTGCTCTATGATTTCTTGAGCAGCAGATATATGCAAATATATCATCAATGTGCATGGAAGATCTTTCCATCAACTTTCATATGCACTCTCATAATCCATTGAGATTTCTTTTTGTTCTCTGGAATCAATTCAAACATCGGAGCGTCCTCCAAAGATTGATTCATGGACATAATCAGAATCGAGATAATCTCATGAGAGGATTTCTACATTGATGATTAATGGGTCGGATTGTGCCTTACTCGCCTCTTCTTCCTTGGGTGAGTATCGGTCGAACCAAGTGGTCTCCCCTCTTCCTTTGGGCGCCACGGCCTCATCCACACCTCCACTAAGTGTGGTCGCAATGCCTTTAGCGATAGCATTGTGCCCTTTGGGGACTTCTAACCTTGCAGCACGCGTTTTGCGGTGGTATATGTGATCTTGTCACTTTAGCAATATCGAGAACGATCAGGCATCGAACCGCACGTTCAAGATTAAGTATTCTTTGCACTTCACTTTCACTTTGTGAGGTACGGGATCAAAATGAGGCGAGTGGGGACAAACCACGACAATTCCTGTCTGTTCCTTAGAAAATCCTTTTTTCTTATCTCCCTAACGACGGGAAGACAGTCTCATCAAAGTGACAATCCGCAAATCTTGCGGTAAATAGATCGCTTTGTCAAAGGTTCCAAATAGCGGATAATAGTTGGGGATTCATATCCAACATAAATACCTAATCGTCTCTCGAGGACCCATTTTAGTGCTTTTGTGGGCGCAATAGGCACATATCTTTGCACAACCAAATATGCGTAAGTGTGAAATATCAGGCTCATATCCAGGTAACCACCGGGTACGCGAGAAAATGGTTGGCTAGCAGTGGGTCCAAACGAATAAGTAAAGTAAAGCTGCGTGCAATATTGCATAACCCAAGCAGATAGAGGCAAGTTGGTGCGCATAACCAATGCCCTGGCCACCATCTCGTAGCCTTTTGATGGTGGCTTCTGCGAGACCATTACGTGTATGCACATGGGTGCAGGATGTTCTACGCCAATCCCGATAGACATGCAATAATCATCAAATGCTTTTGATGTGAACTCTCAGCGTTATCAAGCCTTATAGACTTGATAGGGTGATCAGGGTGGTGAGCCCTTAAGCGTATAATCTGTGCTAAGAGTTTTGCAAATGCAAAGCATTCCTTGTGGACAATAATGCGACATGTGACCGGCGTGACGAGGCATCCACCGAACCATAAAATACTTGAATGGCCCGCATTCGGATGGATAGGTCCACATATATCACCTTGTATTCTTTGTAAGAATGGAATGTTTTGTTTCATGTCTTTAGCATAGGAAGGTCTCGATCCTGTTTTTTGCTAAGAGCAGGCTTTGCAAAATGATTGGTGTGCCTTGGAAATGGTCAATGAGGAAGAGGATATAACTCATCCGGTGCTTGAGACGACAATGGTCGCTTTGAAACAACACTACTTTGGACACTTTGCATTGTGTCGGATTTTTGTCCCATTTGTTTTTTCCTCGAAAGAAGGGATGTCCGTGTGAGTTCTTTAAAATACGGATCATCATATCTCGACCAGGGTGTCCTGGCGATCATGCCAAAGCTGTATGAGTCGGTGTCCCAAATTTCATTGTTGGTGATGAGATAGGATTCAATAATCCGAATAGTAGTAATATATAATCCATTAGATTGACTCATAAGCTTTTCTAGTATGCGTTTCCTTCCACATTCATTTGTGGTAATATACAAATATTCGATTCCATTCTCACGGTGAGTTTCAAATGATAACCGTGGCACGAATATCTTTGAAACTTAACAAGGTTCGATTGGCTCTGTAGTGCATATAGGCGTTAGTGACTTTTATCGTTGTGCCGTTAGGCATAAAAAATGTGGCATTTCCTCGCCCTTGTATTACTTGTGATGATCCAATCATCGTAGTCACAGATGAATTACATGGAATTAACTCGACAAATAATTGTCTATTCCTTAAGATAGTGTGTGTGGTTCCACTATCAGCTAAGCACTCTATTTCTCCTCGATTCATTCCTACATTTAAATTAGATGAGATTAAAAAAATCGAAGACATAACTCATATTCTTTAGAGTTTTTCGATGGAGATGTATTGCTTTACACCTTAATAGTGCTATTTTCGAACCATGTATATACTTGGTAAATAAAATCGAATAAAATTCAATACTTGTAATAAAATCCAAATTTATTAATAGGCCAACGAAAATCAAAATAAAAGTCTCGTGACATCAAAATCCAATTCAACAAACCATTATTCAAATGAACTTTAAGACCAAAATAGTCTAATTAAAAATAAGGCATTCCGCCTTCACAATGTTCTTGGAAAAATAAATAAATAAGCAAAGCGAGATCAATCAAAGTCTGGAACATCCATTGGTCGAAAGCAGGTTCTTGTTGCTATTGAAGTCTGCAATTGTGAGGTTGACATCAGTGTCATTGCCTCCATCTTCCGTATAGTGGGCCTCTTGTTCTCTAGATTCCCTATACCTCTTGTAATTGGTCGCTACTTTGTTACTTGCTCGCGGGTATTATACCAATGCCCAAGAACTCCACACCCTATAGCAAGGTTCGGTTCCAACTCTCTCCCTTTTCCTTGAGGTTCTTAGCCTTAGGACCACCATGGCCACTAGGACCATCACCACCATTTCTGCGCCATACATTAGGGGACCTCCACGGCCCATACTACGGCCCCCTAGGTCCCTTTCCACGTGGTGCATTGTTTCCACGTGGGTAAGGCTCAAGACGTCCAACTCCTTTTCTTTGGGGTTCTTTCCACCTTTCATCTTGCCATAGTTAACCTCAGAATTTTCTTTGTCCCAGCCAGTCCGGCATTATTATTCATGAGAACTTGATCATGCCGCCACCACTTGCAAAGCATGTTGATCAATTTGTGAAAGGTCGTAATATTTTTTTCTTGTCGTACTCTCAACTATATACCGTTCGCTAGTATAAGTCTTTGAAGTAGGAAAAGTGGAAAGAGTCTTCGGATCATATCATCTTCTCGTGAGTTCCTTTCCACGAGAATTTGAGGCGTGCTTTCAAGACGCAACATGTCCTTGTTGAATTGGTCTACCCCTTTGTAGTCAAGCAAGCGGATTTCATTCCACCGAGCGCACGATTACGGTAGTAAAGTGTCATGAATGTTCCCAAAACGCCCCTCAAGGCATCCCACGATTCTTTGGGTGTTTTCAATCGAAGGTACTCCCGGCGTAAGCTAGAGTCAATATGTCGCCTCAAGAACATTAGGGCATTTGCTTTTACTTTAGCAGATGGGTCGTCCTTGTGGTCGGTGGGTGTTTTGATAGTGAGAGTGTAGTCCTTTGCAACAAAGGCCATTTCGACATCTGAAACCCGCGGTGGTACTCAATTCCTTCCGAGTCCAAGATTTCAAATTCGGTCGAGTTGTATCACCATCTACATAAACAAGAGTGAAGAGCATATTAATTATGTAGTCATAAGACATCCACAATAATTAATTTCAAGAGTGTGAATTGGATCACGATGCCATGGTACATAGCGGTCACTCATTTTTCGATGCTTTGTGAAGATACTTTATCACATTGATTGTTTTGTACTTAGTATATATAACGCCTATGAAATTTCTTTATCATAGGATGACATATAATCTTATTTATAAGGCAATCAACATATAATTATTATGCTCAATTTGAAATTCGGGCAAACATAGCACATAATGTATATGTAGTCATATATTCGAGTGAATAGCATGGCGTTGATTCAGCAAAAATAGTCACAAAATAATATTCAGATTATGCATATATTTCAATTAAGTCACAGATCTAAAAACCGAAACAAAAGCATATATATTGACACAGATAAAAACATTGTACTCAAAAATCCATTTAAAAGTGATGTAGCATCAAAAGACCATAAATAAGAAATATTAGCAGGAATATGCAAAGTAAAGCCAAATTACAATAAGAATTATTATTGCTAAGCCGAACACGTACAGATGCATTAGCCAATAAATCATTTTAATCACTTGAAAAACAAATCTATAGTCCTATATCGATTTTGCAATTAGATTAAATCTAATACATATATCAATCGAGAAAGGTTCGAACTGTAATCATGAATCGGGCAAAGAGTATATGAGATTCAGAACTACAGTATAATTCAGCGTATTTACACTGCATAACTACATACACTATGTACATTTATATAATTTCATATTTACAGATTACTATTTTCAAACATATTTATAAACAAATTTATGCAGCTAACTGCGCAGCTTTGATTCTTTTATGAATATATTGTACACAAATAATCGTAAAAGATACATAGGCAACCAAATTTCAAGTTTATAATGACTTCGAAATTCGGTTCAAACCATTTTCATATATACTCAATTTCATCATCATCATCATCATCATCATCATCATAATAATAATAATAATAACAACAATAATAATAATAAAGAAAATTGAATTGAAAGCACATACCAGCCGCATACGATAAAGAGAATGTAACACTGAGTTACAGTCTATGTATAGACTATCTATCTCTCCAAACTGTAACGTTTCAAGCAAATAATTTGGTTCATCTTTCTTTTGTTTTTCTTTTGTTTTTCTTTTTCTTTTTCTTTTCTGTTGTTGGTTGATCTTTTTGTTGACCTTCTCTGCTTTTTCTTTTAACCAGTCAAGGATACCAGGTGCTCCCATCGATCCTAAACCGAAGAATAAAAGCAACGTTCACGTATCATCTCAAATTCACATAAACAACTATTAAAACATGTAATAAAATTGCACTAAAAGAATGATATACATCACACAACTATATATATATATATATATATATATATATATATATATATATATATATATATATATATATATATATATATATGTGTGTGTGTGTGTGTATTTTATTTGAAAGTATGATAAAAATTAGTAGGTGTCGCATCCGAGTTGTAGCCTACATAAATTATTACTAACTACAATTAGGGGTGAAAAAAATTCAAAACCAAACCAACCTGGTAAGTAACCAAGTTTCATTCAAAACCGAAAATACGTGAAACTATGATTTTTTTGGTTGGTTTTTATATCAGAAACCTAAACCGTGAAAAATAATTTGGTTTTGGTTTTAAGATAAAACCTGACCAAACCGAAGCCGGAGGATATATATATATATATATATATATATATAGACACACACGTCGTTTGTGAAAAAAAAAAAAGACACACACACGTGCTCTGCTCCAATAGGATTTAAGGCTCATCTTATTTTATGTTTGATGTTTAGTTTCTAGAAAGGGATACATTACTTAGTCAAATGACGTGATTAGTTGCTGAAAAGAATCATGATTTTTCTAGTGAGCTGAATAAATAAATTATATAAATGCTAAATTTAGACATTGACACACAACAATTTTTTTTAATGTGTGTGAAATCACATAAAATAACTCATATTTTGGAACAGAGAGAGTATTATTTATTGGTGATAAAAGATGTGTAAAGAGAATGGCAACTACTACTACTTCAGAAAGCACGGGAGAACATTCTCTTTAATTAATTAATGATATATATACATACTTTGAATTAATAATACTTAATGGTTTAATAAAACAAGATAGATAGATATGAAAGCCTAGATTTAAACCCATCATAAACAAAATCAAGACAGTGGACCAAATAGGAGTGAAATATGATTCATCCAAATTAACAACATACACACACATGTGCACGGGAAACTTCTTGTGTGGTAAGGTATTTTAGAGTGAAGTGATCGGTGGGTTGATCAGAACCATACAATTTAGATATTAAATATAAACTGTGTGGTCCTAATCAACCTATCAATCACTTTGATGTATGTGGAGATACTAGGAAAGAACTTTCCCGTGTGCACCAACCAAATAAACTTTAGAAAGTGACCTTTTGGAAGCACAAAACTTAACATAGTACCCAATGACCAAAGCAAGAATAATGAGTACGTAAGAGGACCTACAAATCTGGAAAATATAAAATATATAAAGTTGAAAGTAAAACCACCCCTATCCAAAATATTATAATATTTGCAAACTGAATAATTATATATTTCAAGAAGCTATATAAGGGCCGGGGAAGTAAAAAACAAAAAGCTTTTCCAGTTGCCCTAATGCTTGTTTTATTTATTTATTATTATTATAAAATTATACTACTATTAATATTGGATGTCGGTTAATATTGGATGTCGACAACTAGTACTAATACTATAATAATAATTTCCTAAATAAAAAAAAAATACTATAATAATTGACACACATGCAAGCCAAGAAAGAATATTCTAGACTACATCAACAGATCGAAGCAATACACGGATAATTTTTGTGTGGCCTTCACACGACATTAATCAAGATACCTGTCTACTGCACTACACTACAGTTTTATTCTGTATTTAAACTTTATGGTTCTGATCGTTTCGTCCGTCACTTCACCTCAAATTCCCTCACCACACAAGTGAATCAATATTACTTTACTTAATGGAAGCCTAATACATAGGTGTCAAGACGTCCAGGTGAATTTTATTTTTGAGATGAAATTAACCCGTATTTTGAAAAAACAACAACAACAGAAACCCAGAAAGTAAACATAGCTATTTTATCACCGGCCAAGGCTGTTTTTAACATCTCATATATCTCATGGTTCTTGGTTTATTTGCTTCAGTTATTCTCTCTTTTTTTTCGTTCCTTTTACATGTTTCAACAACAGTACTTGTTCAACATCCTAGTATAAGAAGATTCCAAATTTTAACTTTTACCTGTTTAAATGCACGTACGCACTCACTTCTTTTCTTGAAAAATAGATCGATCTCTGCAAGAAAGAAAAAGAAAAAGAAAAGACAAAAAAGATGGGAGCTTTTGTTCAGATCTAAGCTGCTGCTACTGCTATAGGGAGAGAAGGTACGTAGTAGCTATGAAAATGTGCAGGCAAGCAATTCAACAGTAGGGAGACTGGAGACAGAGCACATAAGAAGATTAAGAGCACATACAATTAATATCATTGCCTTCTACTGTACATTGTATGATTTGTATCTCTATCTACGTATTAAGGAGTGCAAAATGTCTACATGGCAGAAAAAAAAATAACATTCCCCTGACAAAAAGAAGAGAGTACGTACCGGATCGACGAGAAGGCTTCTTACCAGACAGCTACCTCTGCAGATGATGAAAAAACTCTTGAATGTTTCCCTGCGCGCATCAAACCCAAGATTGCAAGAGTAAGATTCTATGGAGGATCGGAGAGATACTAGCTACTTTTATAAGATTCTAAGTCTTGAACTTTACCTTTTTTTCTAAGTGTGGGGGTGGATATGAATGAAGATGGCTGGATATTCTGAGAAAGTCTGAATGAAGTCTTGATATTTGCAGAAAGTCTTTATATTTGCTGAAAGTTTTTTTTTGTTTTTTTTTTAGGTGCTAAAGTCATCAATTTTCAACGGCTTCCGGGTCAAATAAAATAGAAAATGACATCTCCCACGCTTAAATTAATAACACAACACCATTGATCTATTAATTAGTCTTATCTTATTACTCTATTATCATGAATAGTGCAGTGTGTGTTAGTGTATTTATTTTTATTATGTTTATTTTGTTGTGAAAGCAGAATTACTTATGAAAAATAGATTTGTTACGTCCACTACGCTATCCTATGAATTATCAACAGTTCAATGTGTGTGTTGTGTACTGTGTCAAACACGAATCGCGACCGACGTTACGTTCAACACATGTCCGTTGATTAAAATAGTTTTATTTAATATTTAAACCTCCGACACGCTGTCGATATTTCTCGACATGATGCCGACACTCCACGACATTTTTGAACCCAATTTTTATCAAAATTGCTTTTTAAATAAAATATATTTATATGTTGTGGCTATGGGATGGTTTTGTCTAACTTAACCTTAATTGTTGAATGGCATTCTGCTTCAATGTCGGCGAAGACGCTCTTTGCAGCGAATAAGGGGTTAACTAGACTGGGAACTTTCCTTTCTTCAGCAAGGTGCGGATTAGTTTCAGTAAGTCAAAGTTTTTGTGTAATATATAATTATATATCCCCTACATATATAATTATGGTAGTATTTATTTTGAAAACCCTTCCGCAAGTATTGAAAATAATTAGGGGGATTGAGGGAAAAAATAAAAAAATTTACAAAATAAATAAATAGGACAAATTTCTTTTTTTAATTATAAAAAAGACAAAAAAAAAAGTTTAGACGACAAAATTACCCCTTAATAACACGGCGCGTACATATTCAATGTATATTCAGTTAACACTGCACGCATATATTCAGGTTTGGTTTTTTATTTTTTTTTCAAACACTCGTAACTTTTGATTTACAATTCTAATCATCGAAATTTTTTCACCAAAATTCATGTTTTTTTTTGCTCTTCAATTTGAAGTCAAACACATAATCTCCTTCCGACGTATATTTTGAAAAAAGGCGAAAAAATATTTCAGATTAAATCGGCGTTTTCTTATAAACGACCGTAACTTTTGATTTAGAAACACCGATCATCAAAATTGTTTCACCAAAGTTCATGTTTTTTTTTGCTCTTCATTTTGAGACCGCGTTTGATACCCTTTCGATGTAGTATTTGAAAGGCGAATTTCATCGAAGCGTTTACACCAACACAATAATACAGTAACACAGGGGTAACACAGTAACACAGTAGAATCGGTTCAATGAGAAATGTAACAAGACAAGATGCTACAACAGGTACAAGAATTGTCATAAGACATTTTTCAATATTTAAGCACATGATAATCACTTGATATTAGGTGAAATAATTAAGGTGAAATAATTAAGTAAAGGTTAACTTTGGTTCAAGTTGTATATGTTTATTTTGTTGTGAAAGTGTATTACTTATGAAAATAGAAATGTTACGTCCACTACGCGAGAAGAGTTATTGTGCAACAGTTATTGGAGAGTTATACCAAGTGGATGGATGTGATGCATCCACCTCACACCTATACACATCTACTGTGTGAAAGTGGATGAGTTGGATGCATCTCATCCCTCCACTTGGTATAACCCATCAAATCACCGATGCACCATAATTCTTCTCCAACTACGCTCGCCTATGAATTACCGACAGTTCAATGTGTGTGCCGTGTACTGTGTCCGATACGACACTGTCACGACCCGTATCACTTTTAACCCATATCTTAAAAGTAAATTTATTTAGGTAATTTAATAGAATAACTATCATTTAAAATTTAAAATAATCGGTTATTTATCCCAAACTATGGAGTACCGCACGATATCATGTTGTTTTGAAAGAAACGTTTCTTGAGAATTTAAAAAAAAAAAATAAAGAAAAAAAATGAAGAAGAATGGGAAGAAGCACAGTGCACAGACAAGGCAATAAATTCCCACAAATGCAATTTATTTACCCCACCCACACGTTACACCCCTTTATCTTGCAATGAGGGAGATAAATATTATAAACCTTTTCATACCATTTAATTTATTCACAACTCACTTATTTTCAGAATAAAATTCTTCTCCTCCCTAGCAGAATTCATCAATCCATCGAGTCCCAAGCAATTTCATTTGAAGGAAATATATCAATTTCATTAGCTTGTGTGTTGTAGAACTAGCTTTCAAGAAATAAGTTAATGTAAAATTTAATATCAATTGTATTTGATTCGAATTTTTATATCGCTTTAGTCAAGCTTTAGAGGATGTTTTTTTGAAAATCTGATTTCTAAAAATTTGTTTACAATGGGCCAATTATATTTTGAGATAATGACGATTTTGAAATACAAGATTTAACATGTTATTTCATATGAATCATTTGTTGAATAAAATAAAATTTTGAATTACAGAAACTTTTATGATTTGAGAAGTTTTATGCTCTAGTTTTTATTTTATGTTATTTTATTTATTTTCTACGTTTTGCTTTTATATAATAATAATGAGTTGTAAATTTTGGAAGAAAATTCTTTGATTTCGGCAACCAGGAAAGCTCTGGTTTTAAGAAAAATATATATATCAAATTATATACAAGGTATAATCAAGTGGTCCTTAAACTGGAAAGTTTTAGATTCATATGTAAGTAGTACTTAGTATTCAACAATGTCCGCTAAAATACGCACATAAAACATGAGTCGAAGTCCATTCGGGGCCGGGGCCAACCACCCGTCTTTGGCCGACTCACTCTAGGTAAAACAACTCAAGAAGTAACTCCTAACTATTGACGGAGCCAGAATTTTTATCTCTAGACGGGCTAATAGACTATCTATATGTGGTCGAGTGAACTTTATTAAGATAACTACTTTTTTGTTGGGTGGAAAGCATAATAACTAGGTGTGACTTATTACTCTCAAGCCTACTACATAACTATGTCTTTGCTCCCAACGTAGACAAACCATGTCTAACTAACATATGACCTGGGTCAATTTTTCAAACGCCTCACAAAACTAAAACTCATAATTAGGGAGGAAACAACTAACGCGAGACAATCTTTCAAGAAAACAACAAAACACCGAAAGGTCCTCCGTGCCATGAGAGAGCGCATTCACACACACAAGGCAATCCATCACAAGGGATGGAATCCCGATATGTTGAGCTTTCACAAGGCCAAAAAGAATAGCTCCCATCTCAACACATCTTCTCTGATTTCCAGGTCCAGTTGGAATGAAAAGATTTCCTAAATAGAGCCCGTATTGTCTCTGAAGATCAGCCCAGTGACAAAATTGCATCAATATAACATTTTACAACTCCTAATACCATAAGAGAATGACGACAAATGTTCATCAATATTACATTTTACAACTCCCCCCATTGGTAAGCTCCGGTGAGTCGAAAAGAAGGCCTGCTAGGAACGACTTATCATAGTAATCATACCGTCCATGTAAAGACTTGAGCAGTTGAGCGTAGTTTTTTCCGCAGGTTGGTAGTAGATTAGCTACACATATTGGTCCCACAAAAAAGAATTTATCTTCATGACAATTACAACAATTAAAAAAAAAATTATATTTTTCACAATTTTGACAGTTAAATAGACATGGAGTGAGTAGTTATTCTTTGAAAATTATATAAGATACTACTTCGTTCCCTAAAAAAAAAGTAATATACTACTAAAAAAAATTAGGGGGGACGGGCCAGAAGGACAAGAAACTACAATAATGGGTCTGCAATGACATTTTTCTTTTTCAGATGTTATAAAGGACAAAAACAAAATATTTGGACAAAAATACCCCTTAACAAATCATCACGTCTTTCACCTCCTTCAAAACACAATTCCTAAAAATCAAGCACCGGATTCATAGCAGATATGGGGAAAATGGATAGACACAAATTAGGCTTTGGAAACCAGTTACTTGCGAGAAATAGGCCTTGGAAATCAATGTTACTGCTTGTTAAAATCAGTAAACTGATCGTGGAAATTAGGCCTTGGAAATCAATGTTACTGCAAATTAACTGATCGTGTTACTTACTACTGTGAATGTTGCATCTGCTGTGAATGTTACTTACTGCTGTGAATGCTGTGAATGTTACTTGATGACTTTTCTGCTATCAATGGATGTTTTTGCAATGTTACTTTTCTGCAATGGATGTTTCTGCAATGTTACTTTTTGCAATGGATGTGAATGCTGGAAATCAATGGATGTTTTTGCAATGTTACTTTCTGCAACTTCCGGCGGCATGAATGTTACTTTTCTGCAACTTCCGGCGGCATCTGGATGAGGGAACGATATTTCATGGCGCCAATCAACAAGCCGCCGCCGCAACCTCCTCTCTACCGCCCAGGCCTCCACTCTCTCCAGTCTCCTCCAATCTCTCCAAGCCGCCGCCGCCGCACCCCGCTTCTCTCCCTCTCTTTTTGCAAACTGAATTCTTCTTTGATGCTGATGCATTTGGCGGCTGTGTGAGAGATGTATAAATTAGGTTAATTAGGTTTAATTAGAAAAAAGTATTTGGTAGTTTCAGAATCGATTTGTCTCTAATTAATTTGTAGAAATCTTAAATAGGATATTTGTATAAACCGTCCTTCTCACCAAAAAACTAAAAAAATTATATACTACTAAACATTTTTTATTGAAGGATACTACCAAGTACTAACATTTTCGCAAGAGAACATCAAAATCACCCGATACAAAAAAAACGAACCATCCCACGACTTAGTTGGATATTCCAGCTGGCATTAAAAAAAAAAAGCCTATACTACCCGACCGCCTTACCGACTGACTGTGCGTATTTTCCCCCCCACTAAATACTCCTTTTATCATTATTATATAATACTCATGCAAATTGTTGTTACAACATTTCCTTGACCATAATCCTTCTCTTTCTATTTCAAATAATAATTATTATTTTTCAATGGAAATTTAATTTTATTGTGTTCAAACATGCAAGAAATCTGGAAAAAAAATATATAAACAAGCGAATTAAATCGCCTATAAAAATTAAAAAAAACCTCCTCAAACCTGAACTCAGTCTTATTCAAACCTTATACTAGCAAAACTCAGTGATGGAGGTTTAATCGAAAATAGGGGTGTAAATGAGCCGTGTCGAATCGAGTATTGCCACTGTAACACAAATTTCGTTGTGATGCAATATATATAAAAGAAAAGACAAGGAAAATTGTAACAAATAATTTTATTAATTCTCAAATAAAGCGGGTACAATCTCTAGCAAACTCCCTATATTTACGGGATGCCTTTGAATCTCCTTTTGATTTGGTTTCGAGGGTCACAGAGACTTGTTCTCGGGATTTGTTGATATTCTTCCGATTTGTGGGGAAGGATACCTTTGTTTGTTGAAGGTCTCCGGATGTAGCGGTTGATCTTCGATGATTTCATGAAGAATGCCGGTTATTGCGGTTGATCTTCAACGGTTGCTTGTTGCTTGAAGAACTTGAAGGATTTTGGCTTCTTAGATCTACGTTGCTTGATGCTTGAAGAACTTGAAGGATTTTGGCTTCTTAGATCTTCAAGGTTGCTCTTGAATTTCTCTTGATTTGTCTTTGGTATTTTTCTTGGTGGTTTGCAAATGATTAAGTCCCTCCTATTTGTGGGTGTGAGAGTAGCCAAAGGATAAACAAATGATGATTATTTCATATTCATTTAATTTAATAAGATAATCATTTTAAGTTTTTATTCTTTTAATATCTTATTTATCTTATACTTTTTTTATTGAAAAGATAATAAGAAATTTAATTTGCTATTATCTCTTTTATTTTACTTAAGGAGATAATAATTCTTTAATTATCTTTTATATTTATTTTTCTAAAAGATAATGAACAACTAGATATCATCTCTTTTGCTTCAAAGTGGCTCTTTGCCCGACTTTTCCACAGACGTACCCTTTTTTAATTTAATTATCCTTTGCTTTATAATTTTTAAAGGATAAAAGGAAAATATTTTGATGTGATTTAATAGGAGAAAATATCAAATAATTTAATTTCTTGGACAAATGTGACACGTAATGGTATCGTTTCGGGGAGACGGGTTTTCTCCAATATAAAATAATTTAAAAAAATTTTAAAAAAATTCAGGCCGAGTCACTGTAGATATCGGATTGACTCGACCGAGTCAGACTGAGTTTTGCAGAGTTAGGCCGAGTTTTGCCGAGGCAGACCGATACATACCCGAGTCATGTCTAAACCGAGATGAATCCGTAATTTTGTATCTGTAAGCTCCGAGTCACTCGGCCGAGACTTTGAACCATGGTCTGGCATCAGAAGACCTCTATCCCTTCCTTGCCGCACTATAAACAAGCAGTGACGTCGACTTGAATATCTGCAGTATCAGGTTTGAAGCCTCCTTTGCTTTGACTTGTGCTTTAATTTTTCTTTCAAATAATAATAATAAGCCTTGATCTCCGGCTACTCGTAAGATTACATGTAGATATGCATATTGCTTCATGATATTATATTTTTCTCTTCTTCACGTTATCGACTTCGGCAAGAAATTTAGACTGCCTTGTTAATGTATACGTGTGTCTTTCTGGTATGCATGTATAGTATGTGGCATATACCTTCTGGTACATATATGTTTTTTTTTTTTTTTTTTTTTCTTTTTCAGACTTCATATGCCTATTATCCATGGCTGCTGTTGACTTTGACTTTGTTTACTGTATCAGTTCTTTGGCTTTGTGAAGGGCTCGCATTATATCCAATCATTGGAGGCATCCACAGGCGGACAAAAAGGACACGAGACGAGTACTTAGCGACTTCACCCTACGCAGCGCATTCAGAAACCACCCAGCGTAGCATCTCAAAACATTCAACCGATCAAGGACGCGAGTGAGGCACCTTGTGACACCACCTGCGTAGTTCATCCATTCATCCGCACAATCAAGGACGCTAGTGGAGTACTTTGTGACACCACCCTGTGTAGCATCTCCAGATATCCAAGCATTCGAATACGCGAGTGAGGTCTTTCGTGACATCACCCTGCTCAAAAGACCAAGACATCCAGATGGCGTATTCAAAGAGACTACACGAGACGGGGAGAAGTATCTTGTCGTGCTTCACAATGTCCATGTTCGATGGAGACAGGATCAAGCTTCGGATATGCCCCACTATTGTGTCTAACGCACCATCTCCCCGACGGTGAAGCGTCACCACTTTCTAAGGAGCTTAAACTTCTAGGAGGAGTTAGTCCAGACTTTGGTTTCTTCTCAGGCACACTCGAAGCTCCGGGAACACAACTTCATGACCCTTGGAAGGCGATCATTGATGAGGGAGGTGCAATGAGGGCCCAAACACTTGACACATGGAGAGTTTTGCTATGTCGAACGTTATTGGGAATGGCTTGAAGACGCCCTTTCCGTAGTGGTGGAATGCTCAGACGCACCTCCATGTATGACGCCTTGTATGCCTCTTTGTTTACCTACTCACGAAACATAAATGTGGTTCGTGCCTTTTGCGAAGCTTGGTGCCCGGAAACCAATATTTTACATAATCGATTCTCGGGAAATGTCCATCTCATTGATGGATTTATGGAAAATCGGTGGTCTTTCAATCATCGGCGATTGTTATGAAGAGATCATTCCAAGCTTCTCACCCTTCCGGACCTCTCCTGCAGAGTCGCCGGTACTTATTTGCGGCATTCCTTGAATGTTTGGGTGACGAGCAATCGACAACTACAACCCTCAATTTCGATTCTTTGCGTGGATCAATTTTTGGTGTCGCGCACACGGTGAAGCATCTCAGCCCACCGCGACACAAGCGAAAAGGCGCGACCGACCGGACAAGACTCATAATCAGACGGGTTTATTGCGGATGTGCCACGAGCAAGGTCACATGAAGACGAAACTCCATTTATTACACTCGGGGTGAGAGAAGAGTTGAAGGAAGAGACCTATTTGGCGGCTCTTGTTGCATGTTGGTTATGTCTGTTTGTTCTTCCGGTGACGGCTCTTTCATAAGACCTCTACATTTAAAATGGCCGATCTTATCGCTTTTGGGAGCACATTGTTGCTTGTCGCTCCGGTATTGGTTAGCATATATAAAGGCCTCAGGCAAGATTGCTCATTCATCGAGCCTTGAGCGAGTGGATGCCTTCCTCCCATGGCATTATGTGTTCGGATGGATGGCTCGTTACTTCGACACCCATTACAAAGTACCATATGATTTGCTCGATCCTTATATGGTCCGTTACTCGGGAGAAGGGGCAAAGCCTTTTGACGACCATGTTGCTGGGATCTTATTCATAAAGGCCGCATAAAATTGATTGGCTTACGATCGCTACTAAAACAAGTCGGATTGAGACCAGGGTAAACGATGGTAGGTTATCCTTCCGAGAGAAAACGCTTTTTCTTGCCCTCCGCTCAAATCTTATGGTGTTTCACCGTGGCGGTTCATGTTGGGTTGAGCCATACGATCCATGTAGATTCGCACGTCGGTTTGGGTTTTGCCAAATCATCCCTAAGGAACTTGCAACGGACATTAGAGAGGTTCCGAGTTGAATATACGAGAAGCTTGTGGGACACGTTTATCAATCTTAAGTGGTTTTCCAGGTTGTGCTTTCCGCCTGCCTTAGTGAAACGAAGAGTCTTGCTTCTACTACTTTTCGGTCGTGGTGGTCAAAAGTGCACGGCACGTATTTAATTGATGGAAGACCTTTGCTCATTGTCTTTTGAAAGGATCCATCCATGTGGCCCCGCATTGCTTCTAAGGTAATGGCAGCAGACAAGGCGATTTGTACCATGTTGAGAGAGAAGAGGCGTTCGACATTGCAATTGAGGTTAGTGGCAGATTTCTCAGAGCGATGTCAATTGGAAACGCCGAAAGAACGGGAGTTCGGAAGAAGAGCTCGATAAGCAGGTAATTCCTTTGGAGGATATCGAGTGTCGATTGGTCGTAATTCTTCAGGGACTTTCCGTCTTTGAGCAATTTTAGTGTTAACAACTCGGGGCTCGTAAGACCTTTGCTTGATTTATTGCCTTCATTACTATCTTTTCTATTTTCATGAGTTCATTTTCCCCTTTTGTTTTTTGTTTTGCAGTTGGTCTACCCAGATGCTCTTGCGGATGATGGTGCGGTTTAGGGATAATCAGGCTCGAACTGATGGCTTCCACCACGTCAAGGTGACACTCTACCGCTGAGTTATATCCCTTCCCCGCCCGCATCGAGAAATAGAGAAATAGAACTGACTAATCCTAAGTCAAAGGATCGAGAAACCATGCTTTCACCTTGGTGCTTCAGAAGACCAAGGAAGGTTGTCAATTGCCTGCGACTGATGGGGAGAATGAAGTCTTATCACCAGCATCTCGATTCTTTGAGTGGACTTCATGCCAGGAACTTGACAATGGCACCACGACGAAGACTAAGGTTTATGATATTGAAGCTATTGCTTGTTAGAGTTTTTGTAGAAGGTTGAATGGAGAAGGCTAGGATGATGAGTGTGAGATGGAAAAGAATTGATAAGTTGGAGAAATTGTAGAAATGAATTTTTTTTGTATTGATTGCTTGATTGCTTAGTTACATGGTGGTGGTGCTATTTATAGCCCCCATTGGATAGTTCAAGTGTCTAATGGAGTTTTCTAGTTCTTTCTTAATTTTGAGTAATCACTACTAGAACATACATGCTTCTAGTAGCTTCCATTCTAGTGTAGCAATATTTATCTAGACTCTTACATACAACTAGAAGCTTCTACACTAGGAATGCATTTCTACTATCTAGATATTTCTTTTCTTTTTTCTAGAAATGTGTAGCACAATTTAACACTCCTCCTTGGTACACATTTCTGCGACACCAATCTTTTCTCGTAATAGCTCGAACTTGTCTCTTGGTAGTGCTTTTGTGAATATGTCGGCTAACTGTTCTTCACTCCTGCAATGCATGACTTCTATTTCTTTATTGGCCACAGCTTCTCTGATGAAGTGGTACTTGATTCTTATGTGCTTAGTCTTGTTGTGAAATACTGGGTTTTTCGCCATTGAAATTGCCGAATTGCTGTCACAGTAGATCAATGTTGCTTCTTCTTGAGGCTCCCCCATGTCCTCAAGTATGCGTTTGAGCCATATAGCTTGGCATGTTGTCAATGCTGCTGCTACATATTCTGCTTCTGTTGTTGATAGTGCAATTGTGTCTTGCTTTTTTGTTGCCCAAGAGAATATTCCTGAGCCCAAAGTGAATGCATAGCCAGATGTGCTTTTATCATCTGATGATCCTGCCCAATTGTCACGGATTTTATTAATACAAAACAAACAAGTAATAAAACCGGTTAACCTCAAGTGCAAGGATCGTAGTACAGAGGCTATGCCGGTCGATCTTACGGGAACTAGGCGAATGTTAACCCTAGCTTTTGTTTTTAACTAATTATTGTCACGATTACTAACCTAACGAATAACTAACTAAACAAATATGCAGAAAATAACTAGACAGAGGAGATTAATCCAATGCTAGGAAAGATTGAAAGCGATAAAGATGAACTAAAAGTGCAGGAAAGTAAATTAACTAATCTGAACTAAGCTATTAGGATTGTAAATCAAGTTTATAAAAGACAAACGAGGATTGATCCACCTATCAACATGCATTGATCTCCTAGCTCGATTTTACGTGGTATTTAATTAGGTTGTGATTTACCTTACCTGAACATGAACTCCTAATTCCTTGGGCAATTCATCTATTAACCTAGTATCTTCCAATACTAAATTAACACGTTAAAGAGATCAAAGGTGCCAACTTTTACGTTAACGATCTAGTTTTTAGTCTTACTAACTTCCGTTAATGTAAATCTAATGAACTATTCTTATCTATGGTGATCTATGCTATTCAAGATTTCCATCAAACAATAACATATCAAGCACACAACATATCTTCCAATATAATTGCGTTAAAACAAGAATATGCATAGATAAGAAACAACCGTAATAAATACTCACAAGAAAAGTCGAAATAAAGAGATCAAGTCAATGCCGACGGCTTCACAATTTCGTTTGAAGGAGGTTCTAGCCTCTCGAGCATCCTCAAGAAACCGTAAAAAAGAGAAAAATAACATAGAACTAGCCTACTTTGATTGAATTTAAAGTTGCATAAAACCGGAAATAAAAAGTGTAAAATCGCAGCCAAAGCCGCCCCTAGGGTTTAGGGTTTTAAGATTGTAAAACTCGTGTCCCAATGTGTGAAAATAGGCGGTATTTATAGAGATTTGAGGCGGTTTCACTAAGTCGGGCGGACGGACGCCGCCCGTCTCGCTTCAATGGACGCTCGCCCGCATTTACGAACTCCTCACCATTCGTTCAAACTCCGTTCAGACTCTCGTATCAAGATTGTTTCCATGGACGCTCGTTCGATATTTCAGACGCCTTTCGTCCAATATGGATTATTGCATGGACGAACGCTCATAATGACTTGAATGCGATTTTTGCATCTTTATCTCTTTTCTTCTCTCCACTCGATCATTATCTCTTCCTTAAACCTTTGTAGCTCGAAATTTATCTCTTTTGATCATCATTTGAGCACAATAATCATACCTATAACACATGGTAAACATCGCAAAGCGTAATAAAGTCCAATTAATTATAATTCATGATGAAAACACATAATTTATTCAATATTGCGAATAAGTCCTTAAAAACCTAGTATGCTCAATATTTCCATATGAGGGCTATTTATCATGCAATCAATCCAATTAAGAGGAAAATATCGTAAAATATATCATAATAAAACATAGATTTTCACCCTTAACAACTCCCCACACTTAAACTTTGCTCGTCCCGAGCAAAACAAAAACTAAAATTAGGCTCGAGAACGGAAAGCATGCATCTAAACAAATATAACATACATCCAATAACTTAGATGTCCACCGGTGTGTGAGTGCATAGCCATAGGAACTTCCACTAGATCCAAACTTGAACAACTCAAGCAAAACTAGCTATTACCCCCCCCCTCTGTAATAGTAATAAGTGACACTCATAAGGTGCACCCTACAAAGCGTGACATATCCCGAAAAGATGATCGAATATATCTAGGGCCTTTCTGAAATACTCAGAGGATAATCCCTACATCATATCCATCGGTTTATACTGGGGATAAGATTAACGAGAACTAAGCCTTATTCATTTCGTAACCATTTCTTAGTTGATTTAACTATTTCACTTTAAACACACGTTAGAAGAAGCTATTGCCCTCATAGCAGAATAGGACATTTCGAGATAATCCCCTACCTTACTCCAATCATAAGGCAGCTTTTCCTAACTGTCGTGAGCTTTTAGTCATCATAGTGGTATAGGACATACGTGGTATACCCTACCTCACTCAAATCATCGACTAGCTTCCGACACACACATTGTATTCATTTAAATTTTTCAACTTCCCATTTGACATTAGTTACGTGTTACTTATCACATTCAAACCTCTAGATATTCACAGTATCTCATACTTCGGAACTAAATACAAACTATCATAAGTCTCACGATATATACGTAGCACTAAGCACATGACTTATAAGATAATCAAAAATTACTGATCCACAACGGGGTATAACTTAATAAAATAGCTCATCATTCACTATGGCTCGTGAAATGTAAATCTTGGTGAAACAACTAACTTATCAAACATATGAAATGTCGTGATAGATGATTGCAAAAACAACGAACCTCACGTTGAATTGCCTACTCAGGACAAAACAAAAACACAAGTATAGGAAATTTTTTGAAAATTGAGCATATTTTTGCATAATAAACAAACTAACGTAGTAATTAAACGTATATGCATTCGAACTATCCCCTTCCCCACACTTAAAAACTCAACATGTCCTCATGTTGTGCGTAAAAAAAAAATGAGAAGAAACTTAGTTTGTATTTGCGTAGAAAAATCGAGATGTTGGTGAAATTTGGAGCATGAACAGCCAACGCCGCAAAAAGCGTGGAAAAAAACGTCCAAACGTAACTCAACGAGTACTCGACAAAAACCACCTCTGCAACACGCGAGAAAACAGAAAACTCGGGGGAAACGGGGTATAATATGGCAGTAGAGATAATAATTCAAACGGATGAAAAAGATAGGACCATCAAATAAATATGTCAACACAAGTCAAAGAACGAGAAACCAGAAAGTACAAGAACCATGAAAAGTAACCAAAAGTAAGGTAACACAATGTATAGGTACAGCCAAATCGAATGAAATGTAACAAAAAGTGCAACAACCAGAAAGAGGTAAAGCAAATAAAAACTCAAGGTAGCCCCGGAGTCGTCTCAGCAACAGGAACATCAACATGGAGAGGATCCGGGTAGTGCAAAGAACAAAGGTGGGACGGCGTCGGTGTAGGCTCAGGCTGCGTAGTAGATGCAGTAGCAGGCTCTATCGGGGGCTCATCCTCCTCATCAACGACATTCTCAGTACCAACCTCAGCTCTAGAAGATTCACCACCCCGAGTGCCTCGAGTCATTCTTACGAGAGGGACCTCATCATCGTCCTCGGTTTCAGAATTTGAAGAGGATTCATCTCTTAACTCGGTCCTAAGTGGCTGAGACGCCCTAGGGGGTTGCTCTCGAAAGACTACTCCTCTGTTAGGGTCCAACTCTGATGGATCAAACTCAGTACGTTGCCGTTTACCTTTCTCCTGGCCAACCCTTTTCCATAACGCTTCACAATTTCCTTCTTACGCACCATTGTCCACTTATAACTAAACTAAACCATTCACACAAATGGTTACCCGTTTATCGCCCAAATCGGGATTTCAATTCAACAATACCACCCCATCCACCACAACCAACATCACCACACCATCACAACACCAAAACAAGAAGAAAACAAACAACAAAATGAGAGAAATTTCAAGAGAATGAGCCGACCAAGATCGAACCCACAAAAACGTGAAAGGAGTCAAGAAAAGTTGCTATAGACTTACCAAATGCTATGTAAGGACGATGATCGAATGGATTTGAAGCCCAGAAACACCAAGATTGGCACCCAAAATCGGAAATTTTGTCCAAATGGCCGCACTGAAAAATCTCTGATTCTTCAAATTTCGTTGATTGTTGGAGGGAATGGACTAGATAAATGAAAAGAAGGTGCAAGGAGCGTTCTTTTGCAACAAGAATCGCCAAATTTGGTTTAGAAACGAAGATTTGAGGTTTGGAGGAGGGGAAAAGTCGGGTTCACCTTTTGAAAATCACAGAAAATGAGGATTCACGCCAGAAGCGGTATATATAGGCTGGAATGGGACGCTCGTCCATCCTACGGACGGGCGTTCACTTGTAATCGCATGAATCGGACGGGCGCCCATAAATTTAAACGCTTCGTCCATGGGGCATTTTTACATTCGGATAGAAGGGATTGTGCAGACGGCGCCCACCATTTTGGACGAACGTCCATAAAACGAGCAACCGGACGGGCGCCCATTTGTATGAACGGGCGTCCACAGAGCGAGTGATAAAAATTAAACTTGTTCACACATAAGCTAATTAAAATCAAGTGCAATTCTTATTAATGTCAAACAAAATTCAAAAGTACAATGATGAAATACTAAAGACACGGGAAATAGCTTAGAAGTAACTAAAAACATAACTAAAAGCGTTGGGTTGCCTCTCACTAAGCGCTTCTTTTACGTCGGGGCCCGATTTAAAACCAAACTAACTAAGAACTCACTAGTCTGCGTAGATTTCATCCCAATCCACTACGCTGAATGAGACGTCGAAGCATGTCGACAATTTGGAGGAAAGTCGTACTCATCTTGCAAACACCAATCCTCACCGGCTACCTCAACACCTCACGAAATGCTCACCTGCAAAGACTAGTGCCAAATCCGTCAACATAGGATCATTAAGGATCGTGTAGGGGCCCTATGGCCTCCTCGCAACTCCTCGATCCATGAAATCGCTGCCTCCCGAACAAGGTGGAACTATGATAACGCACGTGATGGTCTTAACTCGAAAGTGCTAATGTCAAAATCTACATGAAGGACTATAGTGCCTCTCCGGTCCATCATCTACCTTGTGATCGGCGGGATCCGACTAATGAGGGGAACTCTCAGGAAGAACTCCGTAATCCATACCTAAAAGCACATTAAGCGGATGAGATAACAATAGAACAACTTAGTTAGCTAAAACTTAATCAAACTAAAACTTAAATAAATAAAACACTAAAAGCGTGAATGTAACCTAGCTAATATAATAAGGGATATCTAGGATGCCTCCTAGTAGCGCTTTTGGTTAATGTCGTTAGCTCGACGACTGATCTAAGCTCACCTGGATCAAGGCCATCGACTTTTCTTTCGCCAGCCCATTACCTGCGTATGCGCTTTGATCAGCAGGGTGGCTGCAGAAACAGCATCTCACACATGGGGGAAAATTTTTGATAGCCCTCCACATACGCTTGAACCTCCCCATGGGTGACCTCTTCATACTCTGAGTCCTCTGATGACGCTTCAGCTGTCGCTCCCTTTCAAACTCTTCCATATCAGCACTACCCGCTAGAACTTCTTCAGAAAGATCACTACCGTCATCCTCGGAGAACAAGTCGGGTGATAACTCGTCAAATTCTTCGACTCGAGTAACACCACATCCGAGAATATCGAGAAATTTAACAATCAAAGATGTCTCCTTAGGTTCACCGATATAGTGTTTGCACCTTTGACCGTTGACTCGGAACGGGTCACCACTATAACCACGAAGTTCTAGAACGCCTCCAGGAATGATTTGGAGAATCTCGAAGGGGCCGGACCAACGAGTCCTCAACTTTCCAGGAAACAAATGTAACCTAGAATTGTAGAGGAGAACTTGTTCGCCGACTCTGAATTCTCGCTTCTTAATTTTCGCATCATGGAGTAGTTTCATCTTATCTTTGCTGATCCTGGCACTCTCATAGGCCTGGAGCCTGAATTCGTCCAGCTCATGTAACTGCTGTAGTCGATGTTTCCCACAAGATTGGGAATCAAAGTTCAGAAACTTTGTAGCCCAATACGCTCTATTCTCTAACTCGACAGGCAGATGACATGGTTTCCCGTAGACCATTTGATATGGAGATGTACCCATAGGAGTTTTATAGGCGGTCCTATAAGCCCATAACACATCATCCAACTTCAGACTCCAGTCCTTGCGATGACTGTTCACAGTTTTCTCCAGGATCTTTTAATGCTTTGGTTGCTTCGCTCAACGACCGCTAGTCATCGGATGGTATGGGGTGCGGTCTTATGGCGTACACCATACTTTTCGAGAACTTTTCTAGAGGTCGGTTGCAAAAATCGTTCTCCTTCATCACCGATCAAGGCTCGAGGACACCCAAATCTCACAAAGATATTCTTTTTAGGAACTTCATGACCGCTTTATGATCATTGTGAGGAGTGGCTACCGCCTCCACCCATTTCAAACATAGTCGACGCAGACTAAGATGTATTTGTTACGCGCAGGATGATGGGAAAGGTCCCATAAAATCGATACCCCATACATCAAAGACTTCGCATTCAAGGATGGGTTTCAAAGGCATGTCAAATCGCCTTGTCAAAGCTCCGGTTCTTTGACAACGATCACAAGCTTTACAGAAAGCTTCTGTATCTTTAAAGATCGTAGGCCAATAGAAACCGGACTGGAAGATCTTCGCAACCGTTTTCCAAGGACCAAAGTGACCACCTGTGGGTCCACTATGGCATTGCTCGATAATCTCTCGTTGCTCAGATTCAGGAACGCATCTCCTAAGCAAACCATCTTTGCAGATCTTGAACAAATAAGGTTCGTCCCAAACGAAATATTTCATATCAGAGAAGAACTTCTTCTTCTCCTGATACGACATCTCGGGGTCAAGGTAGCGGGCATGAAGGTAATTCACAATGGACGAATACCATGGAACATCGGGGAGCGCCATCGATCAACATGATGTTTTCCGGAGGAAAGTAAAGATCTATATCTTGAGGATCACCCTTTTCCTCACTTATCATCCTAGAGACATGATCCGCCACTACGTTCTCGCTTTCTTCTTATCTTTGATTTGAACGTCAAATTCTTGGAGGTCGAGTATCCAACGCAGCAGAAGCGCGGTTTAGCTTCTTTTTTGGTCATAAGATAAGATAAAGGCGGCGTGATCGATCCACACGATCACTTGAGCACCTAACAAGTAACTACGGAACTTGTCCATAGCAAACACTACGGCCAATAATTCCTTTTCGGTAGTCGTATAGTTAACTGCGAAGGATTCAACGTGTGGTGGTGGCGTAGTAGATAGGTGGAACCTTCCTTCGATGCGATCTGTCCCAAGACTCGCACTAACAAAGATAGTTGGATGCATCGCACATAAGCTCAAAAGGCAAGTTCGATCTGGCGATATAAGAATTGGGTGAGAGAGATCACCTACTCTTAAGCTCTTCAAGCGCGCTTGCAATTCTCATCAAAATCAAAGGTAACGTCTTCTTTGAGTAAAGTAGACAGGGGTTTGGCAATCTTTGAAAAGTCCTGGATGAACCTCCTATAAGCCGACATGTCCGAGAAAACCTCGGACTTCCCGAACATTCTTGGGATAACTCATCTTCTCAATAGCTTCTACCTTGGCCCTATCTACTTTTATACCTTTGGCGGACACTTTGTGGCCAAGGACTATACCTTCATCTACCATGAAATGGCATTTTTCCCAATTAAGCACTAAGTCCTTTTCCACACATCTAGACAACACATGATCAAGATTATCGAGGCAATCATCGAAGGATTGACCAAAGACCGAGAAATCATCCATAAAAATCTCCATACACTTTTCAACTAGCCCGTCAAAGATTGCCATCATACACCTTTGAAAGGTGGTTTGGGGGCATTCTGAGACCAAATGGCATCCGCTCAGAAGGCGAATGTACCATAAAGGCGAGTGAAAGTGGTCTTCTCTTGGTCAACAGGATCGATGGGTATCACGGAAATATCCGAATATCCATCCAGAAGCAAGAGAAAGCGTGCCCGCCAGACGCTCAAGCATCCGGTCAATGAATGGGAGGAAAATGATCTTTCAATGTGACCTCATTGAGTTTTCTATAGTCATCTGAGACCCGATAGCCTGTTGGGACACCCACTCACTGCATGCTGCAATGGCGTATATGATACCCATATCTAGAAGCTTGATAATTTCCTTCTTGACTACCTCTTGCATGTGAGGGTTGAGTCTTCTCTGAGGCTGTCTAACTCGTTTTGCACCCTCCTCAGTCTTGATCTTGTGCATACAGATGTCGGGGGATATCCCTCGGATGTCTCCCACCTGCCATCCAAAAGCTTTTTCGTTTCTGCGCAAGACGTTTAACAGTTTTAGCTCTTCTATACGAGATAGCTTGGCAGAGATGATCAAGGGAAGCTTGTCACCCTCTCTTAAAAACACATACTTAAGATGTTTGAGTAACGGCTTCGCATCAAATCTATGGGAGGATCCTCTAGACTTGATTTAAGATCGCCACTCTTCAACTCAACATCGTTGAGCTTACTCGGTGGTCCTACTGCCAAAGCTTCTTCTCTTAGCTCATCCTCGAAATCAGCTGCTAATTGGTCTAGATTGACCACACCATGACTATTCAAACTTATCAATTAGTCGCTCATATTTCGATTCTCTGACCATGACTTGCTTATCCATGAAGTCGTCGAAATCATCGAAGTCTCTCAACGGAAAGGCCGGTTGGAGCTCCGGAAGGTACATTGATAGATTTTGATACACTATAGCTCACCTCACGGTCACCAACCCGAATGGTCACATGCCCACCATCACAATCGATGAGGGCTCTAATTGTAGATAGAAAAGGCCTTCCAAGAATTAACGGGACATTTTCACTTTTCTCAATATCTAAGACGTGCAGTCCAACCTGGAAAGGTAAACCTATCTATTTGAACTAATACGTCCTTTAAGATCCCTGAGGCTTTCTTAGAAGATCGATCAAGAAGCGCAAGTTCATGGTCGTGGGTTCTAGAAGACTTTGTAAACCCATTTGCTTGCACCTGAGACAATGGCATCAAGGCGATAGATGCGCCCAGTCACATAAGGAATTTGGGAAGACTAGGCCTCCCATCCGCAATGTGAGCACAAATTTCCTGGGTCGCTTCTCTTGATTGGTAAGCTTTCATTATTGACCGAGAGAACATTCCTTACCAACCGCTTGGTCCATTCCGCTAACTTCTTCTTGGAAGATACAACATCCTTGATGAACTTTGTATACTTAGGCATCTCGACCAAGACCTCGGATAATGGCAGATTTACGAGTATTTTTGAAGGTTTAGCACCTTCTCGCATTTTTGTCTTCAACCAATGGAATGTTGCTCTTCCTCGGTGGAAACGGAAGCTTCTTGAGATCACTCTCGGAAAAGACTCTCTTTGAGGATGCGGCGATAGCTTTGTCTTCCAAATCCTTCCACCGAACCGTCTTTTCAGAGGCTTGAGTAGTCGTGGATCACCACGACTTTCTTTCCTTTTCGGTCCTCGAGGGTCACCACTGAGGATTTCCAACTTGTTCGATCCTCGTGGAGGCAAACCACGAGGATTTGCAACCTTTTCACCTATCGGGGATCACCACTGAGTACTTGCTTTGCGGCCAAGGGATGATGGGTGCTCAACTTCCCTCGCCTTATCAATGGCAGGAGGGCTAGTAATTTCCCTGGAAGCCAGGGGACCACTCGGTATGTACCACTTCTTAAACTCATTGTATTGGCCTCCTCTTGTCCATAATCGTTGTTGGTGCGAGGTCGAAGACATTGGCTCTTTGCTCAAATCGGCTGAACAACATGACCACCCTTAGGATTTTTTCGGTAAAAGCGGGGCGGATGCCCAGGGGTCTTGATGCTAATTGCTCACCAATTTGCCCGATCTGTCTCTCAAGATTCTTATTGGTACTCATTAGAGTTGAATATTCTTGTTTTGCTCTTCTTTGAAGCGAGTTCCATTCGGCCTTAAGATCATTTGAATTCGAGGACTTTGAGAGTCTTTGGAAGTTTGAAGAGTATATGGTGGCGGGCCGATTTTGAAAATTGGAATTGGAATTAGAAGGCCAATTCGATTGAACCTTTGCGTTTGATTGGAAAAATTAGAGTTTTGGTTTTGAAGCGGAACCAGGGTTCTTATTGAAACACGACCAATTAAAACTCGGTCGGATTGAAATTAGAAGCTTGATTGAACCCTTGGTTCGGAATTGATTCGGCGGATGGTTGATTAAATCTTTGGGTGTTCGGCCATAGAACGCATTTACTTGAAGATTCTCGCCATTCATGGGACGTAATCTGGAAGCATGCCCCATATTATCGCGATTACGGCATTGGACTGAGTGTACCATCCCATCGGCATGGGCGGTATTGACTTGGTATGAAGAATTGGGGTTTAATTGACATTGGCCATTTACGTGACCGATCGGCGACAAGATTCGCAATCTGAACACGAGGGTTCGCGGAAACGGGCGAGAGTCGATTCATAGGATTCGGAGTTTGAGGATTGGCCATCCGCCTGCTGCGGCATGGCAATCGGACTTTGAACATTTACTTCCTCCACTTTAGGAGGAGGAGGAGCTTGAATTGCCACGATAGGATGGAGCATAGTTATATTTGGCAATGTCTTGAACAATGCCCATCCTTCGCCCTGAGTCTTCTTCAAAAACGTCCCACTTGGATGAACTATTGACCATGCCCTTAGTGAGCTCGGTCAATCCATTAAAGAAAGTAATGACTAACCTCTCCAAAGGCAAGCCACATGATGGGGCACTTTCTAAGAAGAGATTTATACCTCCTCCAGGCCTCGAAAAGCGATTCATTTTCCTTACGAGAAAATGTGAAAATTTCATTTAAGCAATGGGCCGTCTTAGAGGGTGGAAAATATTGACTCAAAAGCTCCTTCTCGAGTCCGGCCCATGTAGTGATGGATTCGGGGAAGAGAGTGATACCATTCCTTCGCCTCCCCTTTTAAGGAAAAAGGAAAAAGTTTGAGCTTGATAGCATCCTCACTTACACCTTGGATGCGGGTAGTACCGCATATCTCTAAGAACGTGTGTAAGTGGGTATCGCGGATTTTCCGATTGGTAGCCGTAAAAATTGATGCATGCCTTGCATCATCCGGATAAGCCACGGCTTGAGCTCGAAGGTTTGAGCGATAATGGCGGGCAAGACTATAGCCGGGTTGGCGATGGATCGCACCAGGCATGGCGTAGTCGCCAACGTCACGTCGATCCTCGCTTTGCCATTATTACTATTTCTTCGATTTCTTCTATCAACTTTTGTTCAATTTCTTGGTTGGTGAGCTTCTTCCGTCGAAGGATCGGTGAAACGAAGTTTCCGCTGTTAGGTCGACTATGGTCCGCTCGAGGTCGGTGTAAAGAGTAATGGCCCTTTCGACGAGTTTGCATAAACCGAAACCCAACTCTATTGAACAAAATCGAAAACTACGAAATTAAAAACTTAAACTACTTAAAAGAAACCTAAGAATCTATCTAAAAGGTTTGAAATCTAGAACTATTATCAAGACCTAGGAAAAAGAAAAAAGAGAGAAAAGAAGCAGACGGACGGGCGCCCAAAAATATGGACGAGCGTCGCTGGTTTTTTCGAAGCGGACGGGCGTTCAACGTATGAACGCTCGTCGATTTTTCAATTTTGGACGGGCGCCCAAATGTATGAACGCTAAATGTAGGTTAGGAAGCGATGAGATTGAAATTTTACGGTGGACGGGCGTTCATAGGTATGGGCGCTCGTTCATATGCAAAATTTCGAAATGTAAACGATTTCGAGCGAGCGAGTAAAAAAAGAAAAACAGAGCGGGGAAAACAGGGAAAAGAACTAATCACAAAGCGAAACTCTAACCCTAATCCAAAACACTAATTTCCTAACTCATGAAAGGTTAATCCTCCTAGAAATCGACCTAAAAACAAGGATTAAAGCGAGAGAAAATAGAAAGAAAAGCCGAACAAAAACAGAAAAACAAAACACACCAAAAACAAAAACTAGGCAAACCGTCCGGGTTCCCCGGCAACGGCGCCAAAAACTTGTCACGGATTTTATTAATACAAAACAAACAAGTAATAAAACCGGTTAACCTCAAGTGCAAGGATCGTAGTACAGAGGCTATGCCGGGTCGATCTTACGGGGAACTAGACGAATGTTAACCCTAGCTTTTGTTTTTAACTAATTATTGTCACGATTACTAACCTAACGAATAACTAACTAAACAAATATGCAGAAAATAACTAGACAGAGGAGATTAATCCAATGCTAGGAAAGATTGAAAGCGATAAAGATGAACTAAAAGTGCAGGAAAGTAAATTAACTAATCTGAACTAAGCTATTAGGATTGTAAATCAAGTTTATAAAAGACAAACGAGGATTGATCCACCTATCAACATGCATTGATCTCCTAGCTCGATTTTACGTGGTATTTAATTAGGTTGTGATTTACCTTACCTGAACATGAACTCCTAATTCCTTGGGCAATTCATCTATTAACCTAGTGTTAGGAAATCTCTGTGAGAACGCAATGAATTCAAAAATTTATTTCTATCGACCAAGATCGACTTCGTTTAAGCAATAAACAAACAAGTAGTAGGCGGTGGTTACCTTGGTTGATCTATAAGATCGACGCTTTGACCGTCTAAGGAGAGTAGTTCTGCATGAGAGCCGCCCAAGTGTTCGGCCTCACCGCTAGTCCACACGAGCGACCACGGAATCCCATCATGGATTGCTATTGGAAAACTCCGGTTCTTTAGACCGGCCTTTTTCCCCTCTCTCCAACTCTCTATAGGATGCTCTCTATTTTACACAAGAACTATTAGCTCTTGGAATTGTGATGTACAAAAGAGCTTGACACCCACACTATATTTATAGTGTATATGGCGCCCCAACTAGTGTGTGGAGGAGAAGAAAACCTTTCTCCAATAAAATAAGGAAAATATAATTGATTGATTTATCTCATTTATTATAATATCTCATATTAAATAAATCTAGGATATTGTCAATATCTAATATTGAATATTCCCAAGATATTGTCAATATCTTATATTGACAATATTTATATTTTATTATATTACCATAAATCAATTTACACATGTGTATATATCACATATATATTACACATATAAAAAATCTAATAATATCATATGTACACACATTGGTGCGCATGGATGCAAATCACCAATTTGCAATTAATGCACTTACACACACGCATGTATTCATAGTATATCTATATTATTTTATTTTTATTAATATCTAATATTAATAATAGGTAATATCATTAATTAAATTACACAATTCAAGTGTATCTTATACACACACAAATTGCGCCCCATATGCCAATAAATTGGCATCCGGAATATTCTTTAATTAATATAATATTATTAATATCTTGTATTTAATTTATTCATAATAAATAAATACCACCATATTAATTTACCACTATAACCTTTATAGTCTCGAGATAAACTTTCCTTATTTGGTTATCATCTATAACCACATTTTAATCCGACTAGATGTTCATATGTGTGTGACCCGATAGGCTTCCGAATATGTTGGCGCGAGACACAAAGTGCAAATTACGAAAATGCCCTTCATGCCTAACGATCACGGGGATAGCGTCAGCAACACACCGTGACCCCAATCATCGGAAGAGTCAAATGCAATGACTACTACCTTTCATGTGAAACTTGATTTACCGTGTAACTTACAATCCTATCATTTGTAATAATATCCTACGGTCGTTAGTCGAGTGTCAAAACATCAACGACCGTATCTTATAATCTGGATATCATGCTCTCTCGAAGTAACTCGTTTACTCCCACTTTGCAAAGATTCACGAGTAAGACATTCCTTATAAGAAGGCCATTTCGGATATTCGATCCCAATCATAGGATACGCGATTCCCGGACGACCAATCATGTATACTCCGCGATGCTTGATGATCATACCCAATCACTACCGCATGATCGCGCCCGTGGCTGTGGGAAACCTCAATAGTGTCAAAGCATGACAATCCACACCGTGATGCCATGAAGACTCGGTCTTAAGGATAATTACACAACCGCCACATAGTGTGACACTTATCCGTGTAAGTGGGTCGATCTAAAACGCGTCGCATTCTCTAATACACGCCCACGCATACCCAAGTGTCTCTACACTTTGATAGGCGAGATCTATCCCCGCCCTAAAGATAGAAGACATCTAATACGTGCTAGCTTTGTTCATACTATCAATGCCCTGTTTGATAGTACATCGACTAGAGACATTTAAGTATCAAACTTATTAAAGTGATTAGAGATCTCATCAACCATAATCGCCTATCATGGTTTCTCTATCACGATTTAACACTAAGGGCGTTATCATATAACAATTCATAATTGGTTCTTTAAAAGAACAGATATATGACAATGAGAAAAGCCATTTAATATATGTATAAACATAAAGAAATAGCGAGAAATGATCCGACCCGGTCGGATCCGGTCCAACCCGATTGGGTTTAGGACACTATTCCAACAATCTCCCACTTGGCCTAAAACCAATCACTCGCACACACAAGACCAAGTTGAAACACAAGAATCTCATGCAATACTACGCAACTAGCCCTAGCCATAAATGGATCGCTATCCATGGGGACTCATACTATCTTCATATCATGTTCCAAATGACCAAGTCAAAAGGCGACCTCAACACACACACGAATCTCGACGAGACCACGGTCCTTGCTTCAAGCAATAAATCCACTTACTATATCGCCTATCTGAGAAAGGTGGAAGAACCGTATAAGGTTCATGAATGAACCTTCAGATCCATGTATCTTTGCTCATTGCGCCTCTAAGGCACTCTTGTGTTTTGGCTAAGTTGTAGAGTTTCTGATGACCCATAGGCTAGAACATTTCCCACTCAACGTATCACTTAATCGAAGTATTGAAAACCTGCATTGTAGCTCCCACTCGCCTTCATAAGACTCGGGATATACGCCTCGTATATCAACGTTTATTTAATTCCAAGTTTCAATAAACTAGGAAACTTTCCTTAACTTGTTTAAGGATATTCTCGACATTTACCAGATTTACTTTCATACTTGCTCATGACTATTCATGGACTATGAACATCCGGTATTACCTATAAGATGGTTCCTATCGCAGTAGCGAAGGAAACCTTCCATAAGCATCATCTTTCACCTTATCTTTAGGACGAACGTCCTAACATAGATAGATCTTGAGAATACCGGCTAGCAGTATCCCCCGTTGCGATCCATGCTAAACTCTTTTAGCATCACATCTATATAGGTAAACTACAATTTAACAGCAGTTAAATCTATCACTATAGATTCTCATTTCTAAAATAAGAACTGCTAATCCAAGTGCTTTCGTAAAGACCTTGAACTACCAAACATTAATTGACTGTGACATGGGGTGATGATTCCTGTGAGAGATATCTAATACCTTACTCAAAAATCGTAACACACTCCCACTATCCATCTTGCACATTGGGCATATCCTTCTTTTGACTAAATCAAACTCCTTTGATTATCAAACAAAGAAATTGTCTAGAGAAACTTGTTTGAGTCCATAAATGGATCTCGTGGGCTTACATATCATGTTATCGTCTATGAACATCGAGCTGTCTGCCCAACGTCTTCAACACTATCATATAGCCATGATATGAAGTTGTAACAAGTATTATCTGAATAGAACTGGGCTCAGCCTTATGGGGACATTCCCTCTAGGTAAGACAGACTAGGTTCATAACCTAGTTGTCACTGATGGAATCTAATTCAGATTTTATGGCTCCTGGCCATATCTCTCAAACTCCGCTTTCAAACATTCTTTCATAAGTCGTGAGATGTTCATTCTTCAAGATGAACATACCGGCGCCTATTTCGAGGCTTGAGGTTATCCACAGACTTATAGAACTTTTTTTGTGTGCACTTGAGCGGTGTTGTACACCTCATCGCTATCAAGGCGTCGCTCACGTTCCTATGGTTGAATATTTCATTGTGGTTCTCAAACTACTTTTGAGATTTAAATCTACTCCCACTGTTTCTTTTGGAAGAAACACTTCCTCTAGAAGACAGCATGTTTGGAGACAAACACCTTTTGCTCCGCGGACCAGTAAATAATATCTAGCGTACTTGCTGAGATATTCCACAAAGTTGCATATGTCGTACTAGGCACCAAGCCTTTCTGACTTTGCTTATGACAACTTCAAATCATCGGTTAAGACAAATTTGACATTATCCTCTTCCATATCTAATATGGAATTTATTCAACCTTTATTCTTTGGAACTCGGTTAAGTATAAGGGCACTATCCCGAAACGGGTAAGGGATACTTCGCATGGCCTGCGTCACACCTTTATCATATAAAGTGTTGTTTCCATTTTGGGAACACAATCCAATTGCGTATCCCAATTATGGTATCCTTGAAGGGAGAATCTTATTCCTTTTCAGACGACTTCTGAAACACCCTTCAGGTATTAATTACTTCAATCCAATTGAAGATTAATTCCTAAGTAGCTCATCAATCTCATATTCGTACTAGCTCGAACTTTTCGGGATTTCTGAATTATGCACTTCACTGAGTACACTTGACTATTTCTAAAATAGTCATAGAGATTAACAAACAATTATTTGTGGCATTAATTGTCATAAGCCAACAAACATCGGTATGTTTAGGCTTTGGACAACTTTCTAGATTTTATAACCTTTTCATAAAAGAGTATTTTAGTCATCTTTAGACAAGATACGTATTACCCACATGATTCATAATCATATGGTTCAACATCATCAGAATGACGTTTAGTTACACGCTTTCCTTCCAGAGAGACTATGTCTAGAACAACCATAAATATCAAGGATAATGACCATACAAATATTTAGTTGAGATCTCATCACATATATCAACTATATAGTGACTTCAATCTAGTATGTTAGATTGGTGACCTTCCAACTTTATCGGAATAACATTTATTCTTTACAATTGAATATGTACGCTAAATCCTAACAAATAAGCCGAACTTGTGTCCTTCATAAGAACCGGAACATAATAACATTTATTTAGTTTCACTTATCATTTACTAGATCCGAGAATATGGTAAGTATTACAACATTTGCTTCACCTTCCATATCTGTATTTAATCTCTCTAATTTAATCACACTCGTAAGATATCATATGTCTAAGAGTTGACTTGAACTTAGATAGATTTATCTCAACAGACTTGCCTATAATAGAAACTTCAATAAGTTCTCTATTTAAGCACATGCCCTAACTTTCCCTTTTCAACCCTTTTAAGCACTTGAAAAATGTTTCTTAGTGTAGTCTTCATAAGACTTAAGAAAGATCACAAGAGCTATGTCTTTGATTTCCTTTCATAAAGAAAATCTAATGTTTATTAAATAGTTTATTTAACCTTTCGAATCGTATTCAAAACATTGACTATTTAATTAACCTTTAAGCAATGATAGAATTAAGTCGATACTTAAATCTTACAATTTTGAAAACAACCTTTCCAAAATTAGACGTAGTCATTCTTATCCAACGTTTGAATTAATTGTCATCGTGTATGATGAATGATCATCTTGAATCGTATCCAATATATGACTAATTCGTTGAAACTTATTTCGAGATGATTTAATCATATCATGAGCTTCGCTTTCATTAATAATTAAAGTCTCGAACCTTCGCATCAATTATGTAATCTCCTTGTCTCTAACTACTATAACGGGATGGCTCATGTCATTGCTTATTTTAAAAGGATTAAAATTACTTAACCATATTTGAGAACGTTTCTCAAAAGGTAACAGTCATAATTTGGTTTTACTAATCGAGAATTAAACATAAATATAAAGTTTGCTAAAACTACAACATAAAAAATGAAAATAAATGAGTGTTGTTGTTTATACACGCAAAATCAAAAATGGTCTTTTGGTTTATGATTTTGCTCCCACTAGTCAACTACTTCCAATTGACTTTCAAGAATTATTAATTTCTTTAGTGGACAAGATCCCACTAACTACCCGACCCCCTTTGGTGGTGGGCGAAAATAGCATAATAGGTAGACAACATCCCTTTGTCAATCGTATCTTATCGACTCTTGTTGTTTGACTAGTCAACTCTTTGACAATTTTCATCTTATGAAGTAGTCAAACCCTTGCCTCTAAAATCCAAACGACCCGCTTTGGTCGGGTGGCGAGAGAATTCTTAGTCAAGTCATAACCCCAATATTCGTGAGATCTCATACGATCATATCTCGATAATGACGATATACCCGAGGTAGGTCAACCCCTGCTTTGGTGATGAGTTGGATCCGAACAAGGGCTCTTCACCGTCATTATAATATGGGAGGCAATTTCAACTTGATTCTTTTGAGGTGGAAGTATTTATGTAAATTAATTCACTTAATTAATTTTAATTATGGTCTCATCATAAATATGTCTATCTCTATAAACATACATCCTACACATTTATCTAGATCGTGCCTAGTCATGCATCTATCGTATCATATAAAATAAATACAAGCACAAAATAAATAAATGCGTAAAGTAACCGGTATGATCATGGACTTTTTCCTAGGTGCGGTTTCGAATACAAACCGATTTAAACCGCGGGTCACAATCTAAGGGTATTGCAACCGCCAATAGGATCTTTAATGCGCCATTCTCCAATGGGATCTTTATTTTTCGTCTTTCTTTGGTCTCCATCTTCGCTCCATTCTTGTTACATTTAATTCTATCTAATAAAATAAATACACCCGCCGCACACGGGGAGTCAACGAATGGGATAAATGCGAGAAAATAAACTAGAGTCACGTTCTTCTTCATAACGGCCTAGGACAATTTTTAAACCAACAGAAAAATTAAATCATTCACATCTATCCTATCGATTCGAGTCCATGATCAATAAGGTCCATATAATCATATTATATCTACTATATCTAATCCATACAATAAAATCTTATGAAAAAGATAAAATTAAAATTTAACTACTTGCGTCTTAATTAATCAATTAACATTTAATCTATTAAATAATTTTATCCAATCAATTAAATAATTAACATTTAATTAATTAAATGATTTTAATCGAAATAAAATTAACGATTAATTTTAAACCGATTTTAATTTTAATTTTAATTAATTAGAACTATTCCAAAATAAATCAAAATTAAAATTATTTCTCTTTTGTTTCTTTTCCTTTTGATTCGTAATCAAAGGGATGCACTGGTTTTCTAAACCAAATTTGGCTTAAGCTTCGCCACTTTCCAAAATCAAAATTTTGGAAGTGGCGCAAGCTAAGCTTTACAAATCAAATATTTGAAAAGGCGCTTGCGCTTATTCCAAATCAAATATTTGGAAAGGCCAAATAATTTTGGTTAGCAGGCCACTTTCCAAAATCAAAATTTTGGAAGTGGCTGCAGCAAGCTTTTTCCCAAATCAAATATTTGGAAGGGGCCAGCCTATTCCAAATAAAATTTGGAAAGGCCATTAATATTTTAATGCTTAGTGTGGCATCCCAATGGCCAAACTATTTGAACCATTGGTTAGCCACAAGACACAACTAAACAAAGGAGATATTAATCACAACTATGAACCATATTGAATCACAAAATACACAAAACAAAAATTTGGAGATCCGCCAAGATTGACCAGGCGATCGCCGGCGGTAGCTACCCGCCGCCGCCCATTTGGGGTGGTGCGCCGCCATGATCGGCCGAGCACCACCAGATCTCTTTTTTTTTCTTTTCATGTATCAATTTTGCAAATCAAAAATCTTTCATCTTTTAATTACGTGATTTAAACGATAAAATTAACTACGATAATAACATGCTTATTGCTTAAGCTCAAGCTCTCTCGATACCATTGTTAGGAAATCTACGCGGGAACGCAATGAATTCAAAAATTTATTTCCTATCGACCCAAGATCGACTTCGTTTAAGCAATAAACAAACAAGTAGTAGACGGTGGTTACCTTGGTTGATCTATAAGATCGACGCTTTGACCGTCTAGGCGAGAGTAGTTCGCATAGAGCCGCCCAAGTGTTCGGCCTCTACCGCTAGTCCACACGAGCAACCCGCCGGAATCCCATCATGGATTCTTTATTGGAAAACTCGGTTGCTAGACCGGCTTTTTCCCTCTCTCCAACTCTCTACATAGGATGCTCTCTATTTTACACAAGAACTATTAGCTCTTGGAATTGTGATGTACAAAAGAGCTTGACACCCACACTATATTTATAGTGTATATGGCGCCTCAACTAGTGTGTATGAGAGAAGAAAACCTTTCTCCAATAAAATAAGGAAAATATAATTGATTGATTTATCTCATTTATTATAATATCTCATATTAAATAAATCTAGGATATTGTCAATATCTAATATTGAATATTCCCAAGATATTGTCAATATCTTATATTGACAATATTTATATTTTATTATATTACCATAAATCAATTTACACACGTACAGATATATATCATATATATTACACATATAAAAATCTAATAATATCATATGTACACACATTAGTGCGCATGGATGCAAATCACCAATTTGCATTTAATGCACTTACACACACGCATGTATTCATAGTATATCTATATTATTTTATTTTTATTAATATCTAATATTAATAATAGGTAATATCATTAATTAAATTACATAATTCAAGTGTATCTTATACACACACAAATTGCGCCCATATGCCAATAAATTGGCATCCGGAATATTCTTTAATTAATATAATATTATTAATATCTTGTATTTAATTTATTCATAATAAATAAATACCACCATATTAATTTACCACTATAACCTTTATAGTCTCGAGATAAACTTTCCTTATTTGGTTATCATCTATAACCACATTTTAATCCGACTAGATGTTCATATGTGTGTGACCCGATAGGCTTCCGAATATGTTGGCGCATGAGACACAAAGTGCAAATTACTTAAAATGCCCTTCATGCCTAACGATCACGGGATAGCGTCACAGCAACACACCGTGACTCCCAATCATCGGAAGAGTCAAATGCAATGACTACTACCTTTCATGTGAAACGATTACCGTGTAACTTACAATCCTATCATTGTAATAATATCCTTACGGTCGTTAGTCGAGTGTCAAAACATCAACGACCGTATCTTATAATCTGGATATCATGCTCTCTCAAGTAACTCGTTTACTCCCACTTTGCAAAGATTCACGAGAGTAAGACATTCCTTATAAGAAGGCCATTTCGGATATTCGATCCCAATCATAGGATACGCGATTCCCGGACGACCAATCATGTATACTCGCGCATGCTTCAAAGATCATACCCAATCACTACCGCATGATCGCCCCGTGGCTAGGGGAAACCTCAATAGTGTCAAAGCATGACAATCCACACCGTGATGCCATGAAGACTCCGGTCTTAAGGATAATTACACAACCGCCACATAGTGTGACACTTATCCGTGTAAGTGGGTCAGTCTAACGTATGCATTCTCTAATACACGTCCACGTACAGTCCAAGTGTCTCTACACTTTGATAGACGAGATCTATCCCCGCCTACTAAAAGCATGAAGACATCTAATACGTGCTAGCCTGTTCATACTATCAATGCCCTGTTTGATAGTACATCAGCCTAGAGACATTTAAGTATCAAACTTATTAAAGTGATTAGAGATCTCATCAACCATAATCGCCTATCATGGTTTCTCTATCACAGTTTAACACTAAGGACGTTATCATATAACAATTCATAATTGGTTCTTTAAAAGAACAGATATATGACAACAGAAAAGCCATTTAATATATGTATAAACATAAAGAAATAGCAGAAATGATCCGACCCGGTCGGATCCGGTCCAACCCGATTGGGTTTAGGACACTATTCCAACACCTAGTATCTTCCAATACTAAATTAACACGTTAAAGAGATCAAAGGTGCCAACTTTTACGTTAACGATCTAGTTTTTAGTCTTACTAACTTCCGTTAATGTAAATCTAATGAACTATTCTTATCTATGGTGATCTATGCTATTCAATATTTCCATCAAACAATAACATATCAAGCACACAACATATCTTCCAATATAATTGCGTTAAAACAAGAATATGCATAGATAAGAAACAACCGTAATAAATACTCACACGAGAAAAGTCGAAATAAAGAGATCAAGTCAATGCCGACGGCTTCACAATTTCGTTTGAAGGAGGTTCTAGCCTCTCCGAGCATCCTCAAAGAACCGTAAAAGCGAGAAAAATAACATAGAACTAGCCTACTTTGATTGAATTTAAATTTGCATAAAGCGGAAATAAAAGTGTAAAATCGCAGACCAAAGCCGCCATGCCCATAGGTTTAGGGTTTTAAGATTGTAAAACTTCGTGTCCCAATGTGTGAAAATAGCGGTATTTATAGAGATTTGAGGCGGTTTCACTAAGTCGGCGGACGGACGCCTGTCTCGCTTCAATGGACGCTTCGTCCGCATTTACGAACTCCTCACCGCTCGTTCAAACTCCGTTCAGACTCTCTCAGTATCAAGATTGTTTCCATGGACGCTCGTTTCGATATTTGAGACGCTTCGTCCAATATGGACGTTGCATGGAATAACGTTCATAATGACTTGAATGCGATTTTGCATCTTTATCTCTTTTCTTCTCTCCACTCGATCATTATCTCTTCCTTAAACCTTTGTAGCTCGAAATTTATCTCTTTTGATCATCATTTGAGCACAATAATCATACCTATAACACATGGTAAACATCGCAAACTGTAATAAAGTCCAATTAATTATAATTCATGATGAAAACACATAATTTATTCAATATTGCGAATAAGTCCTTAAAAACCTAGTATGCTCAATATTTCCATATGAGGGCTATTTATCATGCAATCAATCCAATTAAGAGGGAAAATATCGTAAAATATATCATAATAAAACATAGATTTTCACCCTTAACACCAATCGCTATCAGTGTACCCAATCAATTTTGAGTCAGGATTGGATCCATACCAAATCCCATAATCCTTTGTGCCTTGCAGATACCTTAGCACTCTTTTAGCTGCTCCGAAGTGAACTTGACTTGGACATTGCATGAACCTTGAGAGATAACTTGTTGCAAACATAATGTCAGGTCTTGTAGTTGTTAGATAGAGTAAACTTCCAATGAGACGCCGATAGACCGTACAATCTGCTCTTGGCGTGCCATCTTCACTCTTGAGTGCTTTGCTTTCAAGTGGAGTTGCAACACTCTTGCACCCTTTCATCTTGAATTTTTCAAGAAGACTATCTGTATATTTCTTTTGGGAAATGAAAATCCCATTTTGTTTTTGGTTTACCTCGATTCCAAGGAAGTAGTGCATTAATCCCAAGTCTGTCATTTCGAACGTCTTCATCATGTCTTGTCTAAAACTCTTGATCATGTCCTCATTGTTTCCTGTAAAGATGAGATCATCAACGTATAAGGAAACAATAAGTCTGTCATTTGTATCTCGTGTCTTAATGTAAAGTGTAGGCTCGCTTTTGCTCCTCCTGAAACCTTGCGTGATGAAGTAGTTATCAATTCTGCTATACCAAGCCCGTGGGGCTTGCTTGAGCCCATATAAAGCTTTCTTTAACTTTAGTACTTTGTCTTCTTCTCCTTTCACGATAAATCCTTGAGGTTGCTCCACATAAATTTCTTCCTCAAGGTATCCATTGAGAAATGTTGATTTAACATCCGGTGATGGATTTTCCATCCTTTTGTGCAGAGAGGGCAATTAATGCACGTATCGTATCCAATCGTGCAACAGAGCAAATGTCTCGTTGTAATCCACTCAAATCTGTTGAGAGTAGCCTTTGGCTACAAGCCTTGCTTTATGCGTTTTGGATTGAGCCATCGAGATTAAGCTTTGTTTTATAGACCCACTTAACACCGATGACCTCTTTGTGCGGAGATGGACTTACTAGTTCCCATGTTTCATTCTTGTTTATCATCTTAATTTCTTCTTCCATTGCTTTTCTCCAAACTTCTTCTTTGGAAGCTTCTTCATAACTTCTTGGTTCTATCAAGGTGAGATTGCATCTCTCATATATCTCACTCAAGGATTTTGTTTTCCTTGGTGGTGTCTCCGGAGAAGAACCTTCATCTTGTGGTGTTTCTTCAATGATAGCTGGTGGTGATTACGGTTGTGGTTGTCTTCTTCGTTGGTTCGAAGAAGTGGTGCCATATTAATAGTTTTCCTTTCAACTTCCTCTGTTTCCCAATTGAAGCTTGCATCCTCGTCAAATTCAACATCTCGGCTGACAATAAGCTTTCTTGTTCTTAAGCTATAAACACGGTAACCTTTTGATTGTGTACTATAGCCTAAGAAAATCCCTTTCTCTGTCTTTTCATCCAGCTTACTCCTTTTCTCTTTTGGAATGTGAACATAACAGATGGAGCTCTAAGATGCTTTGCTGATGGCTTTCGCCCGCTCCAGGCTTCGAATGGTGTTTTGTCCTGAACGGCTTTGGTTGGACATCTGTTTAGCAAGTAGATCGCAGTATGCACCGCCTCCGCGAGAATGTTTTCGGAAGTGCTTTCTCCATTAGCATAGCTCTTCTTTGTCTCCATAACGGTTCTATTTTTGCGCTCGATACACCATTTTGTTCTCTGAGCGTATCCAATTGTCAATTGATGCTCCACGCCTTCATCTTCACAGTAACTTGTTGAATTCTTTAGATGTGTATTCTTTGCCTCGATCACTTCTTATGGTCTTCATGTGTAGTGACCACTTTGTTTCGACATAGGCCTTATATTTTTAAATATTTCATATACTTGCGATCTTTCACGCATAAAATAAACCCATGTCATTCGGTATAATCATCAATGAAGAGAATGAAGTACCTATTTTGTTCATGTGAAGGAGTGCGCATTGGGCCACAAACGTCCGTGTGCACCAATTTAATGGCTCTTCGCTCTCCAAGCTTTTCCGACAGAAATGGTTGTCGATGTTGTTTCGAGCATGCATCCTTCGCACACACGATCGGGTGCCTTTATAGTTGGGAGATCTTTCATCATGTTCTTCTGATGTAGTATTTTTAATCCATTGAAATGGAAGTGACCAAGCCTTCTGTGCCATAACCATGAATCATCAACTTGTGCCTTCATTGCGACATCTCTTGCATAACTCCATTGGATCGGAAAGCATCGTTTTTCCTTCATTTTTATTTTTGCAATTTGAAGGGATTTATCTTTTTTATCATATATTGTACAAGAATCTCCTTCAAAATGCAACGAGTATCCTTTCTCCATCATTTGCCCGACACTCAATAGATTTTGATCTATACTCGGAACCAAGAGCACCTCATTTATGTATCTCTTGCCCTTCTTTGTGTTAATGACAATAGTGCCTTTTCCTGTAGCCTCCATAAATTCGCCATTTCCTATCTTAATATTTGTCTTGAATTTTTCAAGATGGCAAAATATAGATTCATCTTTTGTCATGTGATTGTCTTTGCAACTAATCGCCAAGATACCATGTATCTTTCTTTTCCTCTGTTGCTACTTGATGGCATAGAAGATATTGTCTTCGACGCCCTTTTCTTGAAAAGTTAGCTTGATGATTCCTTTTGATCGACATACCTTCTCGACGTGACCAAATTTCTTGCAATTTTTGCATTGTGGTTTTCCTTTAAACCAACAGTCTTTCTCCAAATGGCTTTTTCTCTTGCATATACCGCAAGGAGAAAATGTTTTGTTTGGAAGCTCTGTATTTTTAGAACCTTCATTTGATCTCCGATCATTTTGTTTTGATTTTTGTGACGGCGTTTTGAACTTAGATTGAAAAGCATTTTCAGTTGTGCCTTCGTGACGCCTTTCCAATCTATGTTCATGAGCTTCTAAAGACCCCATCAATTTCAAGGCATAATTTTTCCAAATCTTTTGATTGCTCAATAATGTAATGATTGTATCATATTTTTCTGTACATGTAATTAATATTTTTCCACAATTTTCTTCTCTCGGGACGTCTTCTCCATTCGCCCGCAATTGATTTGCTAATGAATCTACTCTTGTGTAGTAGTCTTTAGCATTCTCTCGACTCTTTCATTTTTAAATTCTCAAATTTCTCCTCAATGAATGGAGTTTTGAGACTCGTGCACCTTTTCATTGCCTTGAAACTCCTCCCGCAACTTTTCCATCGCTTCTTTAGCCGCCTTGGCACTCATGATTCTTGGAAACAATTCTTCACCAAGCTTAATCGAAGGGCTAATAATGCTTGAGCATCTTTCTCGTTGATTCTCCTTGAGTTCTTTCTTTTGTGCGGTAGATAAATTTGAGATGTCGTCGGGGATGATAAATCCCTTACTTACGATATCCCATAAATCTTGAGCACAAAAATAGGTTCTCATTTTAATGAACCAATAGTCGAAATTTTCACCCGGAAAATTGGAACCGAATGGATGAGCGGAGTGTGTAATCCGCCATGATGTTGATTTCTTGATTGTAGTTGTGTGTCGAAACCGAGCTCCGATACCACTTGTTAGAGTTTTGTAGAAGGTTGAATGGAGAAGGCTAGGATGATGAGTGTGAGATGGAAAAGAATTGATAAGTTGGAGAAATTGTAGAAATGAATTTTTTTGTATTGATTGCTTGATTGCTTAGTTACATGGTGGTGGTGCTATTTATAGCCCCATTGGATAGTTCAAGTGTCTAATGGAGTTTTCTAGTTCTTTCTTAATTTTGAGTAATCACTACTAGAACCTACATGCTTCTAGTAGCTTCCATTCTAGTGTAGCAATATTTATCTAGACTCTTACATACAACTAGAAGCTTCTACACTAGGAATGCATTTCTACTATCTAGATATTTCTTTTCTTTTTTCTAGAAATGTGTAGCACAATTTAACATTGCTCAACCCACGAATGTTGCTACCATCAATCTTCCTTCAAGTGTAGAGGCTCTTAAGAGTGTACAACCGACGACACTTGTTCCTCGTCTGCATTCATCACCCCCGGCAGCTTCTGAGTTTAACTCCAAGAGTATCATTGATGATTGTTATCACCATTTTGGTCCAGATGTTATGGAAGAAACTCAAAATCAAGATTTCCAGCTGCCCTTTAGAAGAATTGGCCTCGAAAAGGGATGACGCTTTTAAGATATTTGATGAGATGAAGAACTTTAGCAAGTTGGATCTTTCAGGATTGGGAGTCTTGCTAGACGCTTTCTTTGATGACGCATCCCACCACAGTGCAGCTCGGGAAAACATCACGGGAAGGCTTTTTCTCCACTGTATACAACACAGATATAGCAATCGTTGCAATGTCTGTTGGTTTTGCAATTTTCATTGTTCTTCCTAATAATTTTTGAAGAATGGGAGAAGATGAGATTTTGTTACACACCCTCTGGGCTTGGAAAATATCTGGGTTGTATTAGCTAACTATATCACTTTGTGCAACCTAGTGACCTTTTTGACCATCTGTTTGTATTGGTCTGTTTGCTAGACACATGTTATGTCTTGGCTGCAACGATGCTCTTTGGGATAAGTACGCGGTACGCCTATCTTGGAAAGTATTCTTTGCAATATCTTCAATAAAATTTTAACCGGCCTGATAAAATAAGAAGAAACTCAACATCCACTTGTGTACTTGTGTGCCAAAGTCATTGTTTATTGAGAAAAGATTGGGTGTGAAAACGTTTATTTTACAGGTGATGTGGTTTTGAAAGATCTAAAATTGAAGGCTGAGGCCTTGGAACGCACTGAAGCTTCATGTCACTGTTAAAGCTAGTTTTGTTGGAAGTATAACTTTAAAGGTAAGATACTAGTTTCTTCGGTAATCTCAGTAAAGACATTGGGACAAGGAAGAGTGAAGTAAACATGGATCAACTTGCATTCTTTGGGTTTCTTTTCTATATATTTACATTCTAACATTCTTTCATCTGGTTAAAATTATAAATTACCCAATGTTTTTAATTTCCCCGAATCCATCTCTTTACGCTATGTACAGGTCAGCTGGTTAGCATTGGCATGGACATTAAGAAAGTAATGTGATGTTCGTGGTTCATGGAAGTTATAAACGCTGCTGGTAATATTGAGATGATAATATGAGTGCTTGAATTGTAACAAGACATTCAGTTCATATCAAGGACTTAGGTGACATAGACCTTGCAACAAAAAACCGAAAGGAGAGTCCTTTTGAGCACGACACTCAGATCGACATCGATATTGTGTGTCTTAATGCAATAGATAGGCCTAGTTCATGGGCTTATTGTGTGCCTTGCCCGTCTTTGAGGTTTTTGATCTACATTGTATCATCATGTAACAGATAGGGCTAGTTCATAGGCTTACTGAACTTGTAATTGAGCACCTTGTGAATTCCATGCATGATAATTTAGTTCTTTGAACATGAATATTCTTCTTATAATTTGGCTGATAGTTCAGACTTGTATTGATCTTCTATGTATTACCTTTTAGTCTGATGTACCTATTGTACTAAATTTATAGTCTGTTGTACTTGCTATTAATCTGCCGAGTTTAAATTCTGAAGGACAGGCTGTTTATGTTTCGGCAGTGTGTGCGCGTTCATTGGCTGTGACGGCCGAGTATACTGAGGCCCTAGTAGCCTACCGAGTGCAAGGGACGCCCCATCATTTGGCGGATTCTTGGGCTCGGCCGCCTGAGGGGGTAGTGAAATGCAACATTGATGCGGCGGTGAGGGCGGATCGAGTAGGTATTGGGCTTGTCTTTCGTGATTCAGTAAGGGCAGTCTTGCATTCCGTAGGTTACCCCTTTGATGGGGGAGGCCGTCCAGAGTATATGAAGCTTCGATGTATCTATTTGGCACTGGTAGAGGCGCAGCGCTTGCATTTGCGGCGAGTGGAGGTGGAAAGCGACTGTCTGGCTTGTGTGCAGCGGCTTAGGCACCCTGTGGAGGACATTACAGCTCAGGGATCTCTTCTGAGGGACTGCTTAGCGCTACTTCCTAGTTTCGATTCTATTACTTTCTCTTTTGTTCGCCGTATTGACAATGTACCCCCGCACCTACTAGCACGACATGCTTTGTTTTTACTTACTATGATTTCTTGGGGCACTTTGCCACCGGGTGATGTTATAGCCGCATTTTTGCGGACGTTAATAAATAGAATTGTCTACTTCAAAAGAAAATTAGACTTATAACTAATAAAAAAATAAATAAATTTATATTTTAGGACAAGGATAATAATACTACTAGGGGCTTTTTTTTATGAGATAATAATACTACCACTTTTATTATCTATAAAACTTTTCAGAGATTATTACATTGGAACAGTATTTTTATATCATTGATTATAATTTTTTATTATTATGAATGATTGTGTACAAAATCATAATCAATGAATGCAATGCATTAGTGAATGGAGAATTGGCGTGACAATAAGTTTAACGGAGAATCGCAAGGGGGGGTGGTATTTCAAGGATTTAATGTGATTGCCTGATTGGATGACACTTTTTTTAATGCATTAAATGAAACCTATATCAGCTTTCACTATCATAAAGGATGATACGATATCGTAGGGGATTAAATGATATACTACTATAACTGAGACGAGTTAAATGCTGCATTAAATAACATTTAATTCTAAAAGTCCTCCTATTAAAAAGAAAATGGTACTATGTTTTTGCTCGTAATTTTGTGACATTTTAAGAAAGACTTACATCAGCCAGTGTCTCTTGTGATTCTCTATTTTCTGATTTTAACACTATTTTTTTGAATTTACTGATTCTCTATCGAACTCAATTGCGTGAGAATCTCTACAAATATATATGCAACATTAAAATAACTACAAACTACAATAAAACCACATATCAACACACAATCTAAGTATGTTTATTAAGGGTGAAAACCCAATGAACGTCCAATCCAACCCTAAAACCCAAAAAACAATAGAAAACTCAAACCAATTGAAACCCAAAATTTCAGGTTGGGTTTTGATCCAACCAAAAATATTTTGGGTTGGTTTGGTTTTTTTAATTTTTTTTGACCTAACCTAATATATATATATATATATATATATATATATATATATATATATATATATATATATATATATATATGTGTGTGTGTGTGTGTGTGTGTGTGTGTGTGTGTGTGTGTGTGTATTACATCTAAAGTAAAATGATATTATCATATTTCATTGTCTACTTCATTTTCAGTTTCCGTTTACGATTTTTTGACATTTCTTCGAAAAAAAGAATTCATGTATGTTTTTTTATGCATGGCTATTGGTCTTTAATTATTATCACTATATGCTATTGAACTCTTAATTATCAAATTTTAACGTTTTCTCCTCCTAAAAAAGCGTTTTCCTTAACGATTATTGTTCTGAATATAGTGTATGAAACTCGAATTTCAATATATACATGTGTGTGGATTTTATAGCATAAAAGTTTTATTATTGATGCATGTTTTATGGATGAAAACCTAAAACCCAACCCAAACCAACCCGAACCAACCCATTGCCCCTGTTTGGTTTCAGGCTGGGTTGGATCCAAATGGATCCAACTCAATATTTTATTCACCCACTATCTTATTTACTATTATTTATTTATTTTATTATTTATTAATATTTCTCTCATCAATCATTTCACCATCAACAAATAAAATAATATTAATCAATTCATTTTATTCACCACCTACACTATTCAACCATTACTTTATCAATATAATATTTTATTAAAATTTCTCTCACCAATCATTAAAAACACAACCCAAGTCAACCTAACCCAAGCTCAACCCTAATGTTTATATAGTAACAATCTATACAATATTAATATATTAATATTTCAGTTTTATTAGTCCTTTTTACTTCAGTAACATCTTAAAAAAACACAAATTTACCCTTAATATTCGTAACAAAATTAAAGAAGAGGTGCCAAATAAAACATGAAGTAAATATAGTATCATATTTGATTTTTTGGAGGGAAGTATAGTATCATACTCCCTCTGTTTTTATATATATGTCGCAGAGAGAAAAATCACACAGATTAAGAAAGTAATTAATACGTGTATTGGAAATGATTTTTTTATTGGAGATGTAAATATTTTGTTGGTAAAGGAGTTTTTAGTACTGGAATCGTGTTTTTTTTATTGGAGATGTAAATATTTTGTTGGTAAAGGAGGAAAAAATAATAAATGCTGCATTGAAAATGTAAAATGACAGATAAATAAAAAAAAGCAAAAACTGAAATTTGACAGTTAAAAAAAATCGGAAAGAGTATTATTAATAAAAGAAAACAGAACAAAAATATCTAATAAACTAAAAAGCCTAGGTAGAAGATAAGATGTGAAAAGAGAAAGAAAATGAAAACAAACGTTCAGATTCTATCTTTTTGCGGGAGATGTACCGCATTATTTACCAAATCTGAATTGTAAAGTATAGCATACAGATTCTACTGCATCCGTTTTTTCGACAAATCTGATGAATGAAATTTCTAGAGAACAGATTTAACATCATTTTCAGATTCTACTACAAGTGCTCTAAGAGCAAGCGTACTGGTCTGGGCAATTAAAGCCAGCCACACTGTCATTTTTTAACACATGGCACCTTTTGTTTGGTTTGATTTATTTTACAGATGGTGAAAAAATATTTGGTTGAAAAGATGTCCTAATGGTGTGAAATTGTTTCCCGTACTTTGCGTCATCTTTTCACTTATTTTTTATCTTATTCATATAATTTATCTTTTTTTAATTCCTTTTGCATATCACTTTTTCTTTTATGTTCTGAAATAATGTCATTTTCTTGGGTACAAAATTTACCGGACTGGATCACCAGCTTTTGAATCACAATGCAAGAATCGTGAAAAACTGGGAAATTTCAAGAACATCAAACCTTTAACGTTAACATCTTGAATCCATGACGAAAAAACATGAAAATCATAAATACAAATGCTCAAAAATAGATTACTGTTAGAATTTTTTAGACTTGTTCTTTGAACCAAGTGCTTTCACATTGATCCAATAGCAGAAATAGCTGGACAGCTGAAATTTTCTTTTGTAGAAAAAAATCTATAAGCCTATGGAAATTGATATATAAAATTCGAAAATCACAAAAAAGAAATACAGTACAAATCTAAAAAATTATGTATCAGAAAACAAGATATGTTCATTGATGCTCACCAAGAATGAAAATTGTTGGAAAATACACTTACGAATTGCATTCCGTATGATAATAAAACTCAAAAATCGAGCTTTCCTACTAGAATTTCGGATTTGTGACGGCGGTTTTAAATCGCTAATTAAATCACTAACGCCTGTTTTGTGACGAATTTGTGATGAAAAGTATTTCGATCCACGGAACACCCCCGTTGCAAATTTTTGTGTCCAAAGTAACCGTGTCACTGCGTTTTGTGAAAAAAATGTGATGAAAGTCTATATTTGTGACAAAAAACTTTGCAAAGAATCTGCGACAAAATTTATATTCTGTAGCGAATATGTGACAAAATTTTCCGATAAACATGCGACAAAAGACTACTACAATTTTGTAACCAAATTTATTGATGAAATAGTGACAACCATATGTTACAAATTTAATATGAATTTGTGATTTAATGTGCGCGATAAAATTGTGACAAAAATTTAGTGATTATTACTGTGATGAATTCTTGTGACAATTTTGCTATAATATTTTATGACGGTGTTTTATGACAAAATTGTGACAAAGTATCTTGACAAATTTGTCATATTTTAACTATCTTTGTAACGAATTATTGTGTCAAATGTATAACAAACGTATTAATAGTTGCAATGACTTTATAACAAAATTTATTTTTACCATATTTATTATTTAAAAAAATATTCAATAATATAAATGGTCTCTTAAAAAAATTCAATAGCATAAATAATCAAAACACTTCCAAAATCATGAAAATGAAGAGAATCATATAATTGAGTCAAAAAAAACATTTCAAAACACGAAATCAATACTATTCATGATTAACAAACAAATTCATGAGACTAATTGTTTAATCACCGAATACAACTCAATCTTGTGAGCGGGCGATCATCTCTAAAAGTGTCTTGATCCCACAAGATCAGCAAGATGCAAGTATGCAACTTTGCACAAAGATATTCTTCACTTGTTAACTCGTTTTCTGTCCCATTAGCCCTGCAAATTGCAATTAAATAGGGCAAATTGTAATTTACCCCCCTTAAAGTATACCTTACGTAAAATTTACATCCTTAAATTTTGAAATACTCGATTTACAACCTTAAACTATATTTTTAATTTCAACCTCAAACTTTTAATTAATCAATTTACAACCCTCAACAAATATTTTGTTCGATTTACCCCCTTCATTTTAATAATTAAATTTCAAAGAGGTCAAACAATGGGTAAACTTGTCATTTTAATTTCATCTTCCCCACCGTTCCTTCCACTTCCTCCTTTGCCACCGCACTACCCACCTTCATCCATTCCAGAAACAAAAAACAGTTTGCCATCCAAGCTGAATGGCCAGCATCTTCCTCCATGCCCCCAAAAGCAGAGGCGGCCAAAAACAAACTGAAAAACAAGAGCAAAAGAAAAGAAACGGAAAAACAAAGGATGCCGGCGGCCTCTGGCCACCGGCGCCTGCCGGAGAACTTTAAAGGACGCTGGGTTTTAGAGAGAGGCAAGAGGAAAAGAAAATAGAGATTTGGTTAGGGAGGGCTGTTTAAAGGCTCTGTTCGATATGAATCTTATTTACGATGATGCGATTTTGAGACATTGTTTGGTTGCGATTAAAATTATTTTGAGGGCTGGAGATGTTGTTAAGGGCAGGCGCATGCAGCGGCCCAAATACAATGAGTATGCTAAGCTGATTGACGATTTTGATCGGGGTGGGATATATTAATTGCCGATGATCTCTATTATGACTATGAAACTGTAATTAAAAACATATTGTTGAGGTATCGTCCTCGACTGTGGTGAGGTGATCACTGGCAGTCAGAAGACGATGAATCTGATCTGATATCCTGTGATGATGATGATGTCGATGATGATGATGATGATGATGATGAAGATGATCTGGAAGCCTAGCCTGGGCCCCATAAATTATTGAGAAGCCATTTGAAGTCTTGGACAATTAGTAAGCTGTATTTTTAGTATCAACTCTTTTCTCTAAAGAAGGAAGTTAAAGAAGGAAGGATGTGTTAGTAAGTACTGTGTTGTTGTTGCTTAAATTAATTAAAAGCGAGAGAGGATGTTTTAGCTTGTATTTTCTTATTATGATTATTACTTACTATTATTATGTTTAGGTTCTGACTTGTAAAAGTGATATTGTAATGTCAGCATATTTAAAATAGTAGAATTTTCATTCTCATATAAATGTGTGAGGCATAAAAATCTTATCAACTCTTAGTCTTTTGAGAGCAAGCCAGACGACGTATCTAAATAGTTGGCTTCCGTATACAAGTTTCGGGTGTTACCGTTGCATGGTAAGGGACGGTGTAAGGATGACATCAATTCTACTTCTGGTAGACAACTTACTATGTGATGCACCGTTAGAGATTTTAAGGACTGCATTACCTTTGGTAAGGGCGAGTCATATGAACTCAAGTTACTTATGGTATGGACGAGTCCAGGAAAAGTCTTAGCAAAGAGCGCCCTTATAAGGGGTTGCGATGTCTCGCGTAGTTAAAATAGTAAAATTCTTAGTCCCATATAAGAATGAGACATATATATATATTTTGTCAATCTGGATTAGCCATTTTAGACCAAATGAGGACGACAGATCTAACTAGTTAAACGAATCATTTGTGGCAATTGGCAAAGTTGTAGAATTCTTACCTCATATAAGTGTAATGGCATAAAGGTTTTGTCAACTCAGGTTCGACATTTTAGGCCAAACGATATTGACGGGTGACTCAATTAGCGTTGTCAGACACATGTTTCGGGCGTTAAGAGTTATTTCCTAGAATAATATAAATAAATTGTTGACTCCCTAGAAAAAAAAGAAAAAAAAAACTCCATTGACAAAATAAATAAAAAATAAAGGGTGGCTATAAACACATGTTTAAAGCCAATACAGCAAAAATTGCACCTTCTCCTACCCAAAAACCCCGGTTGAAAAAATAGCAACTCCATGCCATAATGTGTTATCCTTTGTGTATGGAAAAGGGAAAGAAAAAAAACAGATACCGGTCAGAAAGCATTGTGTTATCCTCAAGCATAATGTGTTTTTTTCACGAACCATACACTATTATCATCCAAAATGATTCAGTGTGGTTGGCTATTTTGATTTAAAAGTTGAGTGTTTCCTAGACTGAATATCGATCAGAAAGCTTATTTCATAAATTTGACCTAAATTTGCACAGAGAGAATGCAACATTCTGCTTAAATTTTTTGTCAGAATAAATAATCGTGAAAAAGAAAAGAGGATAACTTGAAAGATAAAATGAAAGAAAAAAAATATGTTAAGACATTTGTCATGTGAAAAGACATTGGAAAAAAAAAATGGCAACAATAATAATAATCTTATAACAATAATAGTCATTCCTGTTTGAAGAAAGATAAAATGATGAAGGTTTAGTGTCAATTATCTGTTTGTTATCTATTAAAATTCAAATAAAACGAGTGAGTGTTTTATTTTAGGGAGACATAGCCAAAAATCTACTTTTTTTTTTTTTTTTTTTTTTAATACACAATAAGATCAGAATAACATTCATTTTAGGCAAACTAATATATTCATACATATCATCATTACTTCTCAGTCCTACCTCTACCTTGTCATTCTCTTCCTCGACATTCCCGACTTCACCTATGGAATTGGGGTCGATGTGACACAGGAATTTTTTTAGGTGAAGTAAATTCAAAAGAAAAATGTTAAAAAACGTGCAGTGAGGGTTTTGAGCAAGTGTCCTACCTCTACCTTGTCATTCTCTTCCTCGACATTCCCGACTTCACCTATGGAATTGGGAGTGACGGACTAGGAATTCTTTCAGGTGGGGCCAAATTCAACATACTGTAGGGTTTTGAGCAGTGGCGCCAAGTATAGTAGTAATCTTCTAACCAGGTTGAACTAAATAAGCAATTACTGATAAAATTTGCACGAAATAATATACATACACAATCTTTAATATTATTGGAGGGTATTTTAGTAACCCGTCTGAAAAGTTGAGTGGGAGCGGTGCACCCTCAATACATTGGGTCCGTCACGATTAGGGTGAGCGAGGAGGTTTCAACGCCCATCCGGGTGCTCCTTTCTCCCGACATGCTTTTGAATTGAATTGAACCATGTCGAATATCAAAGGTGCAAATCTCATACAATATGACACTGAAATACATAATCTGTCAAAATTGCCTTTATTTATCTAAGAATATTTGAATCGATCTCTTACAAATTCTTTATTTTACTGATTTTAAATACATACTTTCTTGTATGAATGCCTAGTATATGTATTTAATTTTTTAGGTAAATTGCAATTACATTTTAAAAAAATATTTAAGCTTTGTGAAATAATTAAATTTGACATGTACAACCAAACAAAAGTGAAGAAATTGAAATTATTTGATTTTTAAGGAAAAAACAGGTGAGGAGATGCGTTGCCAAATCAGGAGGATGTGAAAGTGTTAAAAAAAAAAAAAAAAAAAAAAAAAAAAAAAAAAAAAAAAGTAAGTGTTATAGCCAATGAGACAATGACTCGGTGATCATTGCTAATGCCTCAGGACCCGAGGTCCATATTCTAGCGTCTATAAGGTTCACTCGATTGTCCATCGATCCCGAGGGTGGAAAGGAAGAAAATCGAGAATCGTAATAAAGACACAAACTAAAAGTTTTTATTGATAGATCGGATGAGTGCTAAGCGTGATCGGTGAGTGTTGCTCCTCCATTGACTCCACCCGGTGCTCCACCTCTCTCGGATTCAACTTTGGTTTGATTCGTGGACCTCCCACGATGGGCCGAGGCATATAATTTTCATCGAAAACCACAGCTCTGCTGAGAATAACCATGTTTTCTGTTGATTACCAAATTATATAACCCTTTACCCCATCTTTACACCCTACAAACACTCCCTTGTTTGACCTACTTTATTTTTTAAGATGTATTATGTTTTTCTTTAACTCAATTTACTGTTCTTGCAGCAAACATATATTGTCACACGTGTATCAATCTTTTGAGATGACTTAGAAAAAAAAGCAAGTGGCTGACAAAGATGAACAAATGACTGGCAAAAATGAACTAGTAGTAAGTAGTTGATGGTGTGGTGAAAAAAAAAAAACTAGTTATGGTTCAAAAGTGGTGAAGAAAATGAAATGGTTCAGAAAGGTTCAAAAGGCGGTGAAGAAAAAAGAAAAAGTAGTTGATGGTTCAGAAAGTGGTGAAGAAAAAAAAAGTGGGGACAAAAGTCTAGAAAGGATTATAAATATTATGATATATTGATTAATGGTTTGTTTGAATAAAGTTTTTTTAATGATCTTAATTTGTTTCCTATCCAAACTCTTTTGGTTTACATATTCCAGATTCTCACTTCACTTATCATCTTTAAGTAACTCACAAGTGGTCTCAATTGTTCTATCACCGTATTTTCAAAACATAATACATTTCAGGAACCAATTACGAAAAAATGATTATTAGAATGGGACATAAACTGAGAGATTAATACTTGACTGAACCAACACTACGATGCCATGGCATCATCGCTTAGGACTTCCCTCTCTAGCCATCCTATTATATCCTATTATATGTTTCAACATTAACATATAAAACATGTCTCTGCATACCAAAATGTCCCTCTCTAGCCATCCTATTATATGTTTCAACATTAACATATGAAACATGTCTCTGCATACCAAAATGGGTACAGACATGTTATATAGTCACACTTCCCATTTGCACATGAATTTCATTAGTGTCCGTGTGACTTTTGTTAGAATCCTATTCTAGAACAAGAATGACACTGGTTTGTTACAATCTCACCCGATGAGGAACATTGCAAGATGATGTACATTAGTCATCCTTTGAGATAATAATTAGATTGACGGGCATGTACAACAAAACAAAAATAATTGAAATGTCAATTGAATTTGTAATTTAAAAAAAGTAATAATAATAATAATAACAACAACAACGAATAGTGAAAGATATATTACGTATCCTTATCACCGGTCTTTCCCGATGTAATCAAATTCCAGTAACCAGCTAAGATACTCATATAATTGCCAACATACACAATTAATATATTGATCCATAAAATTTCAATTAATTTTTTATGCATGATTAAACAATACGTGGAAGACACCTTGTTTTTTTACTCTATCGGATGATATTGAACTTACCATCTTACCAAGACTGATATGTTTTCCGGTGAAACAATCTTGAAGGTTTCATAATGAACCATCCGTTCTTTACCAGTATTTCCAATAGATCAGCCTCAAAGGGGTCAACTTCCTTTTCTGCGTCGAATTCATTTAAGTCTTGATGTTTGTTTTTATCCATCTCTTCCTGTATGTTTTTCTTTTCCTCTTTTTTCACATCTTTCTCTCCATTCACATCTATCCATTTCCCGTACTTTTTTTTCTCTTTTTTCCATCTTTCTCTTCTTCATATCTATCCATCTGAAGAAGGATGATAATATAAGTTTGGTAGATACAACTTTTAATAAAAAACTTTTAATAAAAATATAATAGAGTCTTAATTTATTATCGTCTAATTTTTCAATTTTTTTTATAAAATTCTCTATTTTGTTTTTCTGAGATGAGCCGCATATTTATGGACACCTGCGCATTTTAACGGTCTAATCACGGAGTCTAATATACACCCCAAGAGTTGAGAGGCATACGAATGACACTAATATATTAAAGCTAACCAACCAAGTACACACCAAAGATCAACTTCTCCCAAAAAAAAAAATAATAATAATTTTGAAACGTTTCCGTAAAATATCTGAAATAGCAAATAAAGAATTAACCATTTATCAAATCATATCTTAATACCCTCATTGTGATCTTATCTTAATTTATATAGTGGTAAAAAGAATCCTTTACCTTGTCAAATAAATGAACTTTTGTTTATAGCCATCATCAATCAGGTCCTCAAACTAAATCAATAATAATAAAAAATTACTAGCTTTAAATTAGATTTTTTTTAAATATATAAATAAATTAAAAATATATTGCATAGAATTAGAAATAAAAAATAGTCATATGTCCAATTCGCTACATTCCAACTTAGGCAAACAGTCGTTTTACATGAAACAGTCATAAAAACAAAATAATCAATGTGTCGCTCGATTGCATACTTATACTCATCATCAGTTTCATTACACATCACGTCTCTAATTATAATCAGAGACGTGATGGGAATTAAGATTGATGGCAATGATAAGTATACAATCGAGATTTTATTTTATGACACATTTCATGCAAAGCACTGTTTGCCTAAAGTTGACAGTAGCGAAATGGACGTGATGATATTTTTTATTTCTAATTTCATGCAACATATTTTAATTTATTAATATAATTAAAAATAACTAATTTAAAGCTATTTTTTTATTATTGATTTAGCTTGATCTGATTGCCATAAACAGAGTTCACTTATTTGAATTTGACCAGTTTTACCTCTAAAAATAAATTAAAATCAAAAAAATATTGAAAGCTATTAAGATATGATTTGATAAATTATTAATTCTTCATTTGTTATTTCAAATCCTTTACGGAAGCATTTCAAATTTATTAAAAAGTTGCATCAGTGGAAATGGCCAAGATTAAGATTATGCATAGGTATCCATAAATAAGCTGCTCAACCCAAGCAAATAAAATAGAAAATTTTAGGAAAAAATGAAAAATTAGACGATAATAAATCGAGACTTTATTATTATTATTTTTTATTAAAAATTATATCTACCCGACTTATATTATCATCCTTCCACAAAGGATAGATGTGAAAAGAGAGTTCAGAAAGGAAGGAAAAGCCCAGATGGATAGGTGTGAGCGGAGAAAAGGAAAGGAAAAATATACGGAAAAGAGATGGATAAAAACAGACATCAAGACTTAGATAAATTCGGCGCGAAAGGAAGCTTGGCGTCTCTTACGGCTGATCTATTGGAAAGCGATGGAAAATGAGCATACGGTTTATTATGAAACCTTCAAAATTGTTTCACGAAAAACATATATCAACATCGGTAAATTCAATATTACACGATAGAATAAAAAACATGTGTCTTTTATGTATTGATTAATTATGCATAAAAATTGTGTAGGTTGACAATTATATAAGTCTCTTGGCTTATTCTTGTGATTGATCACGTCGGGAGAGGCGGTAGTAAAGGTACATAATATATCATTCACTCTTCGTAATTATTATTATTTATGTATTTAAATTACAAATTCAATTAAAATTTCAACTGTTTTCAAATTTTGTTTTGTTGTACATGTCAATCTAATTATAATCTCAAAGCATAACTTATGTAAAACATCCCGCAATGTTACGATCGATTGAGATTGGTAACAAACAAGTGTCATTCTTGTTCTAGAATTGGACCCTAACAAAAGTCACATTGACACTAGTATAATTCATGTGCAAATGGGGAGTGTGATTATATAACACTAGTTGCGGTTTAGGGATCAAAATTATCACGTTCCAACTTCTAGGTTTTGCACATACCATTTTAAACGGAATCCAATATGATTCGCTGTTAGAATTAATATACAAGGCAGACTGGCAGAATGGAGATAGCTTTGATTTGTGAGGTAATGAGAGAACTTTGTGATGTACTGTTGAATTATGCAGTTTTTACCTTAATTTGGAGTTAATTGCGTTCTTTAAGGGCCCTTGTTTGTCCTTCGCCGATTAGTCCTGCTAATGGACAGTAAAACTGTATTTACTGTTCATAGCCTTTGGTAGTGGGTTAGTTTAAGTTTTCTAGCCGTTGGGGGCCTCCTATAAAGTGTAAACACTATCTTATCCTACCCGGTAAGAGTTCTATGCAATAAACAAGAGTTTCCTCCTTTATTTCTCTCTTTTATACTCTAATTTCTACATGGCATCAGAGACTTAAGGTCTCAAAAATTCTTGTCTGCTTATCTTCGTCGTTCTACATGGCAACTGGCCAATCTTCAAAAGTTAACTCAAGGGAAGAATCCATCTCTAATTCTTCACTTTGGAACTCTGAACCCTCTATGATGCCTCTTTACAGTCACAAACTCAATGGTGACAACTTCCTTCAGTGGTACAGAGCAGTAAGGCTTTACATTACTAAGAGGGGCAAGGAGGAGTATCTAATTGATGAAAGCAAGTCTCCTGCGGCAGGGGATCCCTCCAGCAAGAAGTGGAGAGTGGAGAACATCAATGTGATGTCCATCCTGCCGGGATCCATGACACATGTTATTGCAGAGAATTTCATTCTCTATGATATTACTGAAGTGATTTGGTCAGCAATACTGATCTCTACTCAAAAAGAGATAACACTTTCGAGCAATATAAATAGAATCAAAGCTGCAAGATATAAGACAAGGGAGATGTCCGATTCTCGACTACTTCAACCCCTCCTCTCAGTAACTTGATACCTTTGAAAGCATAACTTGGCACTCTACCGAGGATGCCAAGATATACAAGAACCTTAAAGATCAAAAGGCGATCTTCAAATTCTTGATGGGGCTTAATCCACCTCTTGATGATGTGAGGCGAGGTTTAAGCTCTAAATCTCTCCCATCTATCAAAAGTGTGTTTTTTGACATCAAGCATGAAGAAAGCATGAAGAATGGGGTCTCTAACCTATCTCATCTACTGAGAATAGTGCCATTTTCACTAAGAGTAATACTAGTCAAAACCAGATGTCCAAAGGGAATAGGCTAGTACTAATCATTGCAAAAGAACTAGGCACACCAAGGACACCTTGTTGGAAAATTCATAGGAAACCTCCCAACCGGAAGTCCTCTAGTTTAGAAGGGAAAATTAAACAATAGAACTTAAGAAACAAGCAATGGTATAAAGATTAAACATACATTTACTTGGAAAAATCTTAGGAAAGTGGTTAGTCTTTTGAAAGAGGAAGAGGAAGAATAAGAAAAACCTCTTTAAAACAGTGTTGTAATACGATAATGATTATTAGTAGTGAGTCTAGTGACTGTGTAAAGTGTTGTTGTCGTTCATTAGAAATTATAAATCTACTTCCAAAAAGAGATGTTATTAAAAGTGTGGGTAATTTTCAAAAAATAAAAAGTGTGTTTCAAGAACATATTCGGTGGTGGTGAGAGGTGAAGAAACTGTGGTAGGAAGTGCAAGATGTGGTGGTTCCGTGGTGGTTTTGCGGGTGCAGATCGGAGCAATATTTTATAAAGTAATGCTATATGGCACTAGAAACAAAGGGCAGATGCTCAAACATACATATACATATATTTCTATTCATAATTCTTCATAACGCTATAAAAGTGCGAAGTGTACACCGCCTCTTTAGACTCTCCCCTCTTCTTATGTACCCGGTTTGCAACCCCTTAATGAACAAATAAAAATAAGTACATAACCCTCATGTTTTAGTCATATAAATAAAAGATGCATGTGGACCTTAACCAGAAAACAAAAGGTAATCCTATGATAGCAAGGAATTAATTTGTAAGAAGAAATTGTGAATTATTAAACCATGCAGAAAACTTATTTTGATTGATAAACAGTTCATTTAGTCTTGGTCAAGTATTGAGTTCTAATTGCAATTCATGTATTTAGATCTGAATCAGCAGAATTTATCCAAAAATACGCGATTTGAAATCAGAACTCAATACTTGATCGAGACTAAAATTACCTGAGGCGCTCTTATATTAAAAAGCCAATCTTCCCACAGCTTCGGCACTCGATCGACATTCTCACAGCTTGCTGATACCTTCCATCAGCTATGTACCTGATATAAAGAGAGAAAGAAGTCGTTAACAATATGATCCACTTTACTTGTTACATCGTCTTCAAACTGGCATACTCGTCTATGGCTTTTAGCTGAATGAAGGAGGAAACAGAATCAAATATCTTTCCACAGAAAGCAGTTTGAATTCGACCGAAAAATTCATCTTATGCACACAATTTTGCAAGCAGCAATCAAAATACAAGATATAAACCATACCCAGGATAGTGCAGACATAGTCAGAGTCCTCTGAAACATCAAACAGGGGGCCAGCCCCTAAACTAAAGCATAAGAAGATGAGTCATTTAATTCCCCCAAGTAACAGAAAACCTGAAGGCAGAAACATGAAAATAAATTAGACAGATATCGAAGTGTTGGTAACAAATGAAATTTAACTGTTTACATAAAGATAACCCTCCTAATCTACTATGGTATGAACTGATTGTGTCAACTTTCCAGCCAGTTAAAGTAGCCGTGTACCAAACGAGGTTGTGTGTATCTTTGGAAGTAAATTGCTCAAGTACATAGGCACGGACAAGGACAATGTCACCTTTGATGCAAGCAAAGCAGCAATTAAGTTGTCTCTGTGGCTCGTCAAAAGTTTCATCTTCATAAACACTTCCTCTGCATTATCAAGTAAAAGAAGTTCAAATACACACTACCTAGATATGCCAGTATTCAACCAATGCAACAATTCAGACAAAATGAAATTCAGCAAGAAAATACTTAAAACATATCATTAGACAAAACAAGGAATTTGAACGCCAATAAGCCCAAGGAAGAGAAACCATATAAAAACAGGGAAACCAGACACATAAAGAAAGCCACTGAATGTGAAAAAATATAAGAAATCACCAATGGGAAGCAAATATGCTTTTAAATCGATACCCCAGAAGGAACAACATGATTCCAGCAAGAGCAAGAAAATCTTTTACAGATACACCTCTATCTAGAGACACAGAAATAAAAACAAGGCTAAAATCAAAGGGATTAGAGAGTATATTTCTTCCTAACACCAAAAGCTAAAATCATGGACAAAAGTTGGCTAATCTCCGAGCTCAGCACTACAAATATGTGCTGGTTTGGACGAAAAAATTCACATTGAACTTGATCCCAGCTAAATTTTCACCAAGTCCAGTTTTTTACAACCGAAAACACTTAAAGTAATAAACTTTGGAATTACCAGCATCAAGTTAGCTCAAGAACAACCAACCGAAAACACTTAAAAGTAATAAACTTTGGAATTACCAGTATCAAGTTAGTTCAAGAACAACTAATAAAGACCAAAATTTAAAACCCCAAATAAAAGCACAGCTTCAAGAACCAAACCAAGAAAAAACTTTCATCAGTGGAAAAGAAAGCAACAAAAAAAAAAGAAATTTAGAAGTTACATGACGGGGACAGGAGTAGAGATCTCCAGCCAATAGTAATCAACAAATTAAGGTGTTGAGACATGTTGCTTCAGGTGTGGGCTGTTCTCATTCAACATCGCCAACAACATGGCAGCAGAGCTGACCATAGTTGCGCCGCCATCACTTATCAGAATACTGCACTCAAATCTAAATAATTATGATTCCCCCGTATCAGAAGAGCAAAACACTCGAATTGAGTTCGGATCTTCGAGCAACTGGGAAAAGGGATTAGGGTTTTCAAGAAGGAACTAATAGGAAACTTGGTTTATTCGACAGGAGACGATGAGAAGCAGAAGAGTTTTGTATTTTACTGTATTTTATATAGGCTATATAAGTCGGCTTATTCTTACAATCGCTCAAATAAGGAAATAATATAATCAAATATTTTTACATAAGTCTGATTTGAAGTTTGATTCTTTCATACCAGAACCAAATCCATATTCAGATGGGATGAGACACAATTTTGACCACGATACCCAGCTAGTTGATGGAGTTTTCCCTCACATCACCATGGCTGAGGTTGGATGTTATCATGATCAGAAATGCACAGTACGTGAAAGAAATATAAGTGGCTTCAGGCCAATTCTACTGGACTTTGATGGTTCTTCTCTTAAGCTGGATTTTTGGATTGGATTGACACAATAGAAGACAATTTTGAAGCAATGCATTCACGGAGGCTGTGAAATGTAAATTGGTTGCTTCAAGCTAAAAGGTGAAGCACATATATGGTGGAAAGAGTTGCAAAACTATGGAGGTAAGAACTTAATTACTTCATGGTTGAGAATGAGGAGCTTTTGGTCAAGAAATCCTTGCACACCTCACGTTTGACATATTTCTACAAGACAGAGAATGAGCGATAACGTGCAGCACACCAAGTGTTCGACAGAATTCCTCAACCAATTGTACAAGAAAGAAAATAAAGAGGAAATGAAGCATTTAGTGGCTGATAATTTCACACACAACACTTATTCGACAAAGGTCTCATTTGAATCATTTGATGGCAAAAAGAAGGGGTTAAGTGAGTTAGATATTTTTGGTGTATCAGAGGCTCTTTTTACGGATGATGGCACTGAAACCTTGAAGAAAGCCACACAAATTACACCCCTGATGAAAGAATCTAAAAGGTTACCTGGAGATTCTGCTCCTATGAAGTCTAACAGCTCAGAAATGTTCATAAAGGATTAAGTATTGTCGGGTTTAGGCATTGATGATGTGTGTGAGGTTACCAATTGTGAAAATGTTCTTTCAAAGCCTCCCAAGCTTGACACAAGTAATGGTGATAAGGAATCCAACTTCGAACACAACATGCATACCTCAACTCTGTTGGAAGTCCAGACTGATGTAATGCTTGTTGAGGTGAAGATTGGTGTTTTTGGGGACCATAAAGGTGGAGTTGAACAGGAAGTTACAAATATAACTAGAGCTTTAAATGTTGGCTCTCAAGTTGGTGATGTATCTACTGTTCTTAAGGTTGTGTAGGATGATTCTCAAGCAGGTACCGCATTTTCTGCTTTTAAAGAAGTGTTAAAAGTGGGCCTATATGATGTCAATTTCATTGTTAACGATACGTAATTTTGATCCTGGAGGCGTTTCTTGTAGAGAAAACATGTCTCTTTGTGTGACTCACAAGTGTGAAACAGAGTTGGGAATAGAAGAAAATTCATTGGCATCTGATTTTGATGCCTCTGCCAACAAAGAGTTGAAAGAAAGGGAGCCTAGCAAACATGCTTTGGATAAAGGTGCTGCAATGCTGATTATCCGATTTGTTCCAACGATGGTGGACGCATACCTTACCCCTTTTATTAAAGAATATTTACAAGGATTTCGGCCCATATTTGATGTAAGCTGGACAATAGTGAGCGAAATCCTGTTATATTTGGTGATTAAATATTTGCAGTGAGATGGACTTCGTAAGCTATAATTCTATTCAAGATAAGTACCTAAATCTAATACAAAGTGCTGTTGATTCTGAGAGGTTATTTCACAATTTATTGATGAAGGGTGATACTGAGGGCAAGGGAGTTGGAGTTGGTGGTAATGCCAAAATGAATGCATTCTTATTTGATCCTAAAGGAAACTCTGTTTTTCTTAAGCTTTTTTCTACTGATCTCCATTTGGCTCCAAGGCTTAAAATTTGTCCGAAAGATGCGGCAGGAATACTATATTCTTCGTCCACTATCGAAACTTGTGACACACGGGGACTCTATAGCTACTATGGTACTTTTTCTGAGATTTGATGCTTCACGGTGTAAGCACTTGTCTACAGAGTATGTGCACTTAGCTGTTGTGCCAATGTTTCATATATATATGGAATTTCACTTTTTGTTATGGGGTGGTTGTCCATGGGTAGCACTAATGTTGTTATGAAAATATACGATCCCGGTGGAAAATGGCAAAGCAAGATGAGTACATATAACAGACAAGAACAAGTGCTCCATGAAGCCACATCATCTTATTCTTATGAAAACATGCACCATGTACACGGTCAGGTTCTACTTCTATCCCGCAACTTGGATGTCGCAAACTACACTACGGCACCAGCCACTCGAAATTGCTGGTGACAAAGCAACTGAAGAGTATGCAAAGGAGGAATCCATTGATACTGAGGCTCGTACTTTGGCTAAGCTACTTATTGAAGCTGATGTCTTGGAGGATATCTTTAATATTTCAAGAATTTGTTTCTTCCCGGGATATGATAAGTATAATGAGTTGCTTTGGGGGGAATTTACGTCATTCCATGGACATTGGAACTTCATCTTCTATATAACTCATGGAACGAGTCATTCCGTGAGAGGGTTGGAATGATGACAAGAGCACTTAAGTATGGAAAGGAAGCTCATGATGAGTCGCGATATGTGTTGCTATAATTGGTCAATGAGTCAACACTTTGTGCAAGAATGGATGACACTCAAGAGAGTCTTTGAAATTGTCTCACTATGTGGTGAATGGGCTTGACCCGCCGATGAATATTGTTGATGGTGCTAGTGAGGCCTATGAAATTGATTTGCCCACTACCTACCCGATTCCGATCCCCCGACTTACAATGTTGCTAACTTGACTCCTTATCACCCACCTGACGAGGCACAAACACGAGAGATCCAACTCGAGGATGAGTTTGTTATTTTGGGGACGGATGGAGATGATGCAGCGTGGATGCAAAAATTAATTAAGATGAGGGCTATTTTGTCCATTTATGTAATGGAGGTATTTTGGTCTTTTGTTGTGTTAAGCATTGGGTATTTAAATCCAAACCCATTCCCAGATATAGCAGCTTTTGGATATTCCCCCGTTGCAAACAAAGTGCTGAGTTCTTCAGCTTTCTCTTTGATTTCTAATTTAATAGCTTTACATCATAATCTACTAGGGATTGAACTGATTGTGTCATCTTTCCGGCCAGTTAAAGTAGCCATGTACTACCAAACGAGGTTGTGTGTCTCAATAAATCAAGTATGACAGTTTGGAAGTAAATTGCTCAAGTACATAGGCACGGACCTTTGATGCAAGCAAAGCAGCAATTAAGTTGTCTCTGTGGCTCGTCAAAGTTTCATCTTCATAAACACTTCCTCTGCATTATCAAGTAAAAGAAGTTCAAATACACACTGCCTAGATATGCCAATATTCAACCAATGCAACAATTCAGACAAAATGAAATTCAGCAAGAAAATACTTAAAAGATATCATTAGACAAAACAAGGAATTTGAATGCCAATAAGCCCAAGGAAGAGAAACCATATAAAAACAGGGAAACCAGACACATAAAGAAAGCCACTGAATGTGAAAAAATATAAGAAATCACCAATGGGAAGCAAATATGCTTTTAAATCGATACCCCAGAAGGAACAACATGATTCCAGCAAGAGCAAGATAATCTTTTACAGATACACCTCTATCTAGAGACACGAAATAAAAACAAGGCATATAGCATAGACAATGGAGGTAATATACTATGATTCAAGTGAAATTCATCTAAAGGGGTTAGAGAGTATATTTCTTCCTAGTACCCAAAGCTAAAATCTTGGACAAAATTTGGCTAATCTCCGAGCTCAGCACTACAAATATGTGCTGGTTTGGACGAAAAAATTCACATTGAACTTGATCCCAGCTAAATTTTCACCAAGTCCAGTTTTTTACAACCGAAAACACTTAAAGTAATAAACTTTGGAATTCCCAGCATCAAGTCCAAAATTTACAACCCCAAATAAAAGCACAACTTCAAGAACCAAACCAAGAAAAAACTTTTCATCAGTGGAAGAGAAAGCAACAAAAACAAAAAAATAAATAAATTTAGAAGTTACATGACGGGAACAGAAGTAGAGATCTCCGGCCAATAGTAATCAACAAATTAAGGTGTTGAGATTCGTGAGCACATGTTGCTTCAGTTGTGGGCTGTTCTCATTCAACATCGTCAACAACATGCCAGCAGAGCTGACCATAGTTGCCGCCACCATCACTTATCAGAATACTGCACTCAAATCTAAATAATTATGAATCCCCGTATCAGAAGAGCGAGCAACTGGGAAAGGGATTAGGGTTTTCAAGGAGGAACTAATAGGAAACTTGGTTTATTCGACAGAAGACGATGAAGCAGAAGAGTTATGTATTTTACTGTATTTTATAAGAGTTATGTATTTCACCGTTGTGTAATTTCGTTATGTCTCTATTATTTCTAATTTTATATAGGTTATAATGTATTGATAGAAGCGCGATAAAAATTACTGCAGCGTGATCTCCATGTAATTGATTTCGATGGGTCGCATCACAATCGATTAGCAACTTATCAAAATCTACGGTGAAAGATCGTATTTGTGGCGTCAGTTATATAATTTTGTTATGTCTACTATCGTTACCCTAAGGTTATATAAGTCGGCTTATTCTTAGAATCACTCAAATAAGGAAATAATAAAGTCAAATATTTTATTTTATTTTTGGAAGAATAATCAACTTTTATCGCAAATAAAGAGAAAAAGTTACATCAGTTCCAACAGAGGCTGCATCTTACAAGCCTCAAGCTATTTTCAAGTTTCTCATCTTATCGGAAACAGTAGAAATAAAAATATAAATTGGTGGTGAATTCATACACTTTTGGTGTATCATTTGGTTTCTCTAAAAGCAATAAGCGATGCACGCGATTTTGAAAAATATCGGTCAATCCCCGTGTGGAAAGGTCCAATGAGGTTAGCCTTAGTCCATTCCCGATCTTTGGGCAGGAAAAGAAGCCAAGTTGAGCGGTTCCGGTAGCACATTCCTCCAGATCGAGTTCGTCCCTGCGAGTCTCGAAGAGTATGTAAGGGACGATTGGCGTCGTACACAACACTGATTAGCGGCGTACAAATTTGTCTCCTCCAAAGCAACCTGAAGGTGGGTAAGGCCTCATCTTTGAGTCTGCAGAGCATAAAATTGAGCTTATAAGAGCAACTCCAACCCATGGGTATCGAATTTTAAAAATTTGATGCGCATGAGCGATGTAAAGATAGGTATCAATTTTTTCTCTTGGCAAAGTATCAAAATTTGAGTTTGATCCTACAAACAACATCTCAACCCAAAATATCAAAGCTTAGTAGTATCATTTTTTTAATCCATTTTGATTAAATTTATGAATGTTTCAATAAGATAAAAATATTGTCTTAACTCAACAAAAAAAAATGTAAGTATTAATTAACATATTTTTTTACTTAACCATAAATTTTTTTAAATTACCTAACAATAATTTTGAAAAACTATATACAAGAAACATGTGATTTAATATCGGTTATTTATGAGAAATTATATACGATGGATATATTAACAAAACTCAAATGAAAATGGGTGTATCTGCCACGTGGCACCGTTTGATAAATTTAGGAAGATTACATAATCAACAAAAGTAAAGTAGAAAAAAGAGGGACAAGTAGAGTACATAAATGAACGCAAGTATTCGATTCGATCCAGGAGTATTCGCCAAAAGCTCGGTCGGGCTTGTTTCGTGAGTTGAACTTGAGCGAACCTTACAAATTAGATATTCGGTGGTCGAGCCGAACATGTTGGATATCATAAATTCATATGCGATTCGGGCGAACATGTTTTTTAAAGCAGGCGAACATGTTACGATTTTTTAAACCCGATTCGAGGCGAACATGTTGAGCGGTTCGACATGTTCGAGCGAACCGAGGCGAGCTTTTTCCCCAAATACCGGACCGAACCGAGCCGAATAATGAAAATATAAGGCTCGGCCATTTCGAAAGCCGAGTCGGCTAAGGTTCGAACACACTGTGCGAGCCGAGCCTGCAGGGTTCGGTAGAGTTCAGGCTCGTTCTGCGCTTCAGGGACAAAAGGGTGGGGGACGAGGGAACAGGCCGAAATTAAGTGGCGGTACTTTTTGCTCTTTTCTTGGCCACTTTCCTCCACAAAGCGCGTGTTTGCAGATTCTCAAAGGTATTAGGGAAGTCATTAAATATCACTCTCGCAGTGCAATATCAATTTCTGATCTATCGATTTTCTGAATTGGAATCTTTAAGTATCTTCCTATAGGTGTTAAAAAATAGGTTTAGCAGCCATTGGACTTGCTCTAAGGGCCCTTAAACCTCTAAATAAGGTCCTAGAAGTATCTAGGAATTGGTAGCTCTGCGCAACTGAATACCAATCATTTAAGGCACCCTCCCACGTAATGGTGTCACTAACCACAGAAAAGCCATCCTTCAAATGAGAAGCAGCCAGACAAACATTTTTCTTAAAATATAATCCAATATTTAATTCCTAGAATCAGCTAAATAAGGAAATAATCTCCATCCGTCATGATATAAGTTTTTTAGGCTTTTACTCAGCGTTTCAATCTGAATTAATCATTGTTTCGTTTTCATACTAATGCAATCGATATTATAAATCAATCCCAAAATCAATACATTTATTTTGCGTTGAAATATTAAAAAAAACTAAATTTATCATTTTTTTAATTTGTGTAAAAAGTCAAAAGAACATAATCTGAGACGGAGGAGTATGATCAAATATTTAATTGATAAAATCACTTAAACAAGGAAAATAGTGTTAATATTTTTAAAAATGGCCGAACTGTCCATCTATAGGCGGGCTGAAGGGGCAGATGGGTTAAGCCTTACGCTCGTCTATGCGGCGAAGAAAGCGTAACCGCCTATTTATAGGTGAAATCGCTCATCTTTTCTTTTGGCAGCAAATTGCTCATCTTAAGGTGAGGATAGTGAGCGTTTTTAATTTTTAGGTGTAATTTCAAATTTATTTTTAAATAAAAATGTATTAATCAATTTCCTCTCAAAAACATATGTGACAACAATAAAAACACTAAATGGAAGAGAAATGGAGTTCGCTATTATAATTTGGATTATAAGTATCTTATCCATGATGATTATCATATGTCACCGATTAATAAAGCTACCGTATATCACACTTGCCATTATCGTGTAAAAGCGTTCGTTGATTCATCGTATATTTACATCAATCTTATCGAATAAAATAAATTAGTTGTAGACTAATACTTTACAGGAGATAGATATCATATACATAATGGATATATATCCACATATATTAACCACAAAGACTCTGTATTCATATATATATCACGATGCATGAAAAGAATAATAATCTGAGCGCGATAAGTTTGTCTTCTGACGAGTGATATAGCGGTGATACATAACGTTGATCAAGTAGTTGATCATAATGAGTCCCAATTGATCATGATGTAACTATAACATGATCAGCCAATGCGGATTCTGGATTTTATTATTCGTTATGTCACAACCAGATTATGTCTATCGGTCCGTATCAATACCAATATGGAAACTTATGTTTTCGTGATCTGCTTTATTTTGTGTGTGTATCAAATCCCATTAATTTGATCGTATCTCCTTTGGCGAAGGTACAATTTCTACTGTGTTTCACCACGTAAAAACTTGATATTCTTTATTATTTGTATTATGGTTTATTTATACTATTCACTTTTAGGACGATCGTGATATCACAAGCGATCGAGTTAATCGAAGTTAATCAAGTTTAGTGTTTTTATTTTTTTTTGGGCATATTTGTTCTACACCCCTAAGTAAATTAGTTCAATTAAATCTCATGACATTACTACTTTTTTTTAAATATTATTACTCCCAATTAGTTAATTGTTGGCTAGTATACAAAATCTAGTGGGAGGGAATGAATCAAAATATTATTGGAGAAACATCTGATAAAAACAGCCAAATGGTGGATTATATACTTCACAGCAGTAGTACATGTAGCTGATCATCAAGAAGAGCATCAATTTGCAAATGAAAGTTCACTTGATGACAAGTTGGACTTTCAAGATATAATGCAATTTGCAGATTTTGGTCCCAGATTATTTGATTGAATCATCAAGAACCCAAGAATAATCATGAAGAAACAACAATACTGTGTTGAAGTGTTTAAAAATATTGTGAAGTGTTTGGAGAGATTCTTGCGTAGTTGAGGGGATGTGTTAAAGATTATAACATATTAGTTATCTGCCTCGCCGTCGAACACTGCTTTTGGGAGAGATGGTAATTTAACAGATTGATGATCCCAATATTTGCTTCCAAAAGTTTCCTGTTTTAAATGATGATCATCAAGAATATGAACAACCAATGAACATGATCTGATGATCTTGGTTCGACTTCGAGACATAGGAAGAGAAGATGATGATGGAATTGGAGGTGGACAAGCATTTATATGTTCTATTAGGATCAAGCACTTACAGTTATCTTAAAATCGATTGGTATTAGTAAATAAGCTACTATAATTCGCTTATATCGCGTCCCGCCAGAGTGATACATAAGAAGGGAGAGAGACACAACACTTGACTTGTGTTTATTTTATTTTATTGTTCGTTGTTCTTATGTTCGTGTGTTTTTTGTATTTTAGATCGGGTCGGTAATAGTCGCTCTTTCCGGGTTGTTATTTAGGCTTTAGATTCGCTCTTTCGGGTCGGTAATAGTCGCTCTTTCCGGGTTTTTATGTCTGTTTAAGCTTTGAAAAATTTTGATTATAGTATTATAGCACCAAAATCGATTCTCTCTTTTGAGGTAGAATTTGGTTGACTTGAGTTTCCCAAGTCCGTGTCTTTCGTTGCTTGTAGTGTTAGGTCGGCTTTGGGCGATGGTGATCAATTTAGTCTATTATTTTCAGCGTTGGTCGGTGTAAGCTTGTTTGTTGTTTTTAATAAAATCCTTTCGTTTCTGATATAAAATATAAAAAAAAAAAAATTTAAAAAAATACTCCATAAAGGGTTAACGGGTAGAAATTTACTATGCTTGAGTATATGGAGTCTCTATTAGAACGGGTCGCCAGATTACTGTCATGTGTACATAAAGACAAAATATTTTTATTTGTTTATATACGTGACAGTCATCTAACGTTCCGTTCTAAGATGAAATCCCTACATCAAAATTACCTAAAAATACAATAAGTACTACTGTACAAAATACAATAAATAAGTGCTGCTCCCAACCTCCAGCTGTATGATGCAGTGATTGATGATTTTTTTTGATACTAGTGATTGATGAATTCGACTTTAACCACTAAATTCATAAAAAAAATAATATAACATATATAATAAATGGGAGAACTTTCCTCTTCACATGGTCTCTAGCATGGAAAATTCTTAGATAGAGTCCTTAATAATTTACATTTGCTCGGATGTCTTGTAGTGTGTATATAAAAGCAAAGCTGTTTTGTTTTATTCTTTACGTGTAGCAAATCGGCGATCAGTGTAATAAAGCTTCCTCTGCATGTGAATTCACCATCTAGCATTTGCTCGGCTTTATTATGATGAAAGAAGACCGGTCAAAGACCATTGGATAATAATGGAGAAAAGGGCTCTAGCATTTGCTCGGCTTTATTATGATGGAAGAAGACCGGTCAAAGACCATTGGAGTAACGGAGAAAGTTTTATCATTGGAGCGGCATGGGTGTACCGTAATAAATAAGAAATAGAAGACACGAGAAATAGTTTTTGTACCGCAGTTATTATGAGGTTATATCAAATGAATGTGGTTTATCCACGTAACACGATTTACATCTCATCATTTCACGTGGTAGAAACTCCCCATGGGTAAATACACAGTAATTGGTTAATAGATGTCACGGGTATGCTTTGCCAAGAAAAAAGAGATGTGATGGAGAAAATTTACTCTACATAAGATAGTGACACTTAACGAGTAACATAATCGATATTTTTAATAACATATATATGATTGAAAGCGTTTCATTAGTGATTTTGTATTATTCCTTGATGATTCATAGCGAATACACAAAAGGATTGGAAAAGTAGTCAAAAGTAGAATTGAAATTGGACCCATGTGAAATTATTTTTCCCTTCCTGATAGATTTGCCTTTTATTACAATGTAAATCGACGTAGACAACTCTGTATTAAAACGAAGCCATTGAATTTATTTCATGTATACAATTAGACAAAACAAAGGTTGAATCCGAGGTATAATGGGAGTACCAATTAGAGAGTTGAGTAATGACATGGGTATAATCGGTTGTCGCCAGATCATTAGTCAAAATTAAAATAGGATGATTTTGATTTTTTCATTCTTAAGAATATATATATATATATTCAGCCATATCAATCAAAGCGGTTAAAATATTGTTTGGGGCTGAATACCCCAAAAAGTTACACCAAATGAAACCAAACAATGTCTGGCTAAAAGATGTTCCGGGACATTACTCGTGCGCCTAACTAAAAGAAAAGCGTGGCAATCTGGCGGGACATTACTCGTGAGCCTAACAAAAGGAAAAGCATGGCAAAGTGAAACCAAACAATGTCTGGTTATATGCGGACGCCTATGCATGCAATTACAAGAATGTTTAACTCGAACTTTGATATCAATTGTAATGATTTGTCTGAAATACCAACATTTTATAGAATCGAATGCCGACATATGTTTCTCGCGTCGACCTTCGACCTACATTATCCGTTAAGAGTCAAATGACCGTTGATAATGCGTTAGGGTGTAATGGATTAGGAT